>JAJJKE010000030.1:0-394023 GCA_022376655.1 Xylariomycetidae sp. FL0641
GGGGGCCCCATTTGCAGGTCAGGTCAAGCCGGAAGTTCCCTAGCTGTCGTGAGTGTGATCATGCCAGTGAGGCCAACTCAACCTGCCATCAGAAGGCGCTTCGTCAAGCATACCCAACGGCATTTAAGTGGCATGGACAACAACACCGGCTTTGAAGACAGCGAGTCTTCATCGTCTCTTCGTTTTGTTCTCGTTACTGCTTCATCTACTCAAGCCTTTAACTACTACCGGCTCTGACCCGGTGCCCTGTTAGTCATAATGTTACGGACCATCATCCGTGTCCGTGAAGATGCGACCCACCAGGCCACCGGAGATAGCGACGCGAACCGTTCGGGCTTGGACCGTGTCATCCAGTTGATTACTTGGCTGTTGCTAGCCCTCGCATCACTGATGTTCCTGTTTCGTCTCTTGACCCGTTTCTTCATCAAAGCCTCGAAGCTATTCTCTTTGGAAGATGTCCTGATTCTCCTGGCTTACGTAAGTGCACGTAGCGGCCATGTCCGTTCTTGCCAGCTGACAGCAATAGGTGTTCGGGTTCGGAGAATCAGTGACCATGATCATTCCACAGAGTCGTATCTTTGGAAAGGATATCAGTGACATATCATCGGAGGATCTTAAGTCAGGTATCAAGGTAAGGACAGATCCACCGGGAATCAGCGTGCTGAGAGGCCCGGAATTGACGGTTCTGGTTTAGGCTGGGTACGCCAGAGACGTTCTCCTTCTCCTATCGCTTGGGTTCGCCAAATTGTCCGTCTGCTCCAGCTTCTTCGTGCTGTCGCCGAATCAGCAGCACCGGCGTATGACACTTGCATTGGGTGTCGTGATTGTTCTTTGGACTACTTCCTCCGTGCTTTCCACCGCGTTCGAGTGTGGAATACAGGGGCCGTGGCACCCCGAAAACGCCACATGCATTAACCGGGTATGGAGAGCATCCAGACCCTGACGCGGGGCATTCAAGGTACATGAGCTGACCCCCGTAGAACGCTTTCCTCACATTCGTGGGCATCACCAACATCTTGACGGACGCGGTGTTGATCGCTGTGCCGATGGCTATTATCATGCCACTGCGCATGGCGCTGAAGACACGGCTCACAGTAATCGGCTTCTATTGGGTTCGTTCACTGTATGTTTTATGTTCGATGTCTCACCCGAAGGATCAACACTGACTATCAGCAGGGTGATTGCCATTACAATGGTACAGCTTGCCTACGTACACAGCCTGGCCGATCCCAATTTTACCCTGAAAGCATTCCCCTACTACATCTCTACACAATTCATCCAATTTACCAGCATCACTGCGGCCTGCGTCGTCTATTTCTGGCCCTTTCTTCAATCGGTACAAAGTCATCTCATGGGGGCCGATGCCACCGTATTTACTTCGCAGTACCCATTAGTGGAGCTATCCCAGCAAGATTCCAAGGTCGAGGCTGGGTGTATGTCTATGGCAACTGAGGCTCAAGGCTGCCGCCAAGTTGACTTCGTCGAGGTCACAACTGATGTAATCATTGGTGTCGATCGGAGGGTACATGAGTCGGAGGCGCTCTGCGGGTATCCCGCGGGTGCCGCGGGCGCTTATCTCCGGGACTGGTGAGGGAGGGGAGAAGGGGAGAAGGGGAGAAGGGGAGAAGCGACGCATACAGATAAGCTAGATGAATTTGAAAGAATGAGTACCTACCTATGAAGCGCCGCGTTGCTCAACGCTCGGTTCTTGTTCCTCGCGTACCTGCCAGCCAACCTGCATGCATGCGGCCCTTGGCTGCGGCCAAGGCACTGCCTCTGACGATTGATCATTGGACCGTTATTCCGGCCCGGACCGATATCGAGACCGGGACTGCACGGTTCGACCTACACGCGTTATAACGCACCGAAGCCAGGGACATATTTGGTGAGATAGGCGCGAAGAGCGGATGTGAGTACTGCGCTTGGGTAAACAAGCGCTAGAGTTGCAGCTGACGTTTCCGCGTGGGCGTGTTCGAAGGACGTGTGAATATGTACCTACCTCCTACCTACCTACCTAGGTGTACCTTACAACAATGTACCTGCCTACTTAGGTAGGTACCTAAAGTATCTTACTCTGGAGCATCCACTACCAGGTAGGTACCCTAGCATCGCAAGGCGGGGAGGCAGGGTATCACACAGATTGTGCCCGCTGAGCTTTTAGCGCTTTGAGCACCTATGAGATGCCATACCCAAATGCAGTTGGGTTCTGCACTGAGTTGATCACATGCGAAAAGAACAAGCGCAGCCTGATCACCTACCCTGAGGTCAGGAGTATGTACGTCTTGCTCAAATTTTAATTGGGGCTTATCTTTGAACCGCCTTTGGCCGGTTGGCCGCCCAGTGTAGGGCTGTAGCGTCTGGGCTGATGCATTCGGGCTGATGCATTCGGGCTGTTCCCCACGCGCGTCGGCATCCTCTCCCCGCTACAGCCTTGGAGTTGCAGCGGGGTAGTATTCCCTAGCGGGTGTGGCAGGTTGGTGGTCTTTTGGGGGCAGAATTCCCGACCATGCATAGTGCCATAGGTAGGTACATTACTGGGACATGCGACCCTGGTGACCTTCGGAAAATCAGACCGCGTTCGACAAAAGGACGAGTTCAGGTTCCTTGTATTCAAAGAGTCTGTATTCAGCCTGCTTCAATCACTGTCGCACCCCGAGTGGGCTGCAGTCGAAGCAGACTGACGAGGACGACAACAATGCATGACCTACTTGGACTACATGACGTATCACAATATACATGCATTCCCTATGCCTCGGCATTCGCAAACCGGCCCAGATCTCCTAACTGGGAGTATCCCATGTACGGAGTGTCGACTCAGGAAAGCTACCCAGTTGGTGTCACCTGATAAGCAAACAGCACCTGCTCACGAGCGTTGGTGAAATGCTGCGAGACGCGCATGGTAGTCCCCACCCGATGTTGGTTTTACTCAGGACTGCCATCGTCAGTGGGTGCTTGCGACGCAAAGGAAACGACCCCGACGAGGCTATGGGAGGCTGGGTGTTCGCACTTGGGAAGCCGTGTTCTCCAGATGAGCGGTTCTGTCCGTCTGGACAAGCGAGCGCATGCATGAACCTCATGCTGTCCAAGTACCCAAACCCTTCAGTTAGCCATGTTGTGTGTGTCGACTGAAGGACATGGGAGCCCTTCCAATGTCTCGGGTGCGAGAACTCGTCAACCACCCGTCAGGCCTGCCTCCCGTACAACGACAGCACCGTAGAAACCCGAGGAATGCTCAACGGGCATGATGGGTTTCATGTCCCAAGCTTCCTGGACATCATTACCTGAAACGACGGTTACGCGAATTTCGCCTAGAGGACTCAGGTCTCTTTCACCGAACTAGGATTGACAATGAGTAAGTGGCCGTATGGTGCATCCTCTAACTAACTATTTACAGCTGGAACTTGCCAAGCCTACACTGACTTCAATCAACGAGGAAGCTTCCGCAAACCTCGAGGAACCGCTCAGTGTCCTCCCAGTGTGCCATGTGGCTCGCCTTCTCGAACGTGACCCATTTGACTCGAGGGATCGCTTTGAACCACGGCGCAACACATATATCCGTCATTTCATCGTATCTTCCGTTCAGAACTAGGCTGTCGACCTTGATCTCGTCTGCGACCTTCCAGCCCTCCCAGTCTTTGAGAGTCCCAGTAATAACGAGCTCAGACGGCCCTTGCCTGGACAAGCGGTTAACAATCCGGGCTTTTAGCAATCAGAGTTAAGCAGTAAAAAAATGGGAACCCACATGGTATGATAGGCAGTCGGGTCGTCCTCGAGGTTCTTGAAGGCCTGGGAGACGTGTTCCGGAAGCGGATCGAGACGATAGACATGCTGAGAGTAGAAGTAGTGGCTGGCTTCCTTGTACTCTGGGCTGTCGTGATCAGCTGTCTCCAGTACCTTGCACATGTCACCCGGTAGGGCCGACCGTAGCTGCGCGTTTCCAACTACATAGAGAGGAACACTGGCAGGAGAGCTCGCTATCACCAGCTTCTTCAACCCAACGGGACGTCGCGTTGCGTAGATGGCGCCGAACATACCGCCCCAGCTCTGACCGAGCACGTAGAAACCTCTCTCTCGAAGCTTCAAGTGGTCTATCAGATTGTCGAGCTCGGCGATGAAAAGGTCGAATGTCCAGAACGATGTATCTCCTGCTTTCTCGCGGAAGTGTGTCGAGCGACCACACCCGACCTGGTCATAGAAGACGACTGGGATCCGATGCTGTTCGTAGAGGCCTTCGAGGGGCGAAAGGTACTCATGGCCAGCACCGGGGCCCCCATGAAGCGCTATGAGGGCCGGAGAGGACGTGTCCTCGAGGCTGCCGTGGACCTTGTACCAGGTCTTGCAGGGCTTCCCAGCGTTCGGTGCCTCGAAAGCTACCTCGCCTTCAGTCACAGGTGCCGCCGCCATTATCAGGGTGAATCAGCCAGCTCGTGGAAGGAAGCCGTATGTGTTTGATGGTGTGGCAAAGACAGATGACAGAGCAGTAAGATCAGACACTCAGGCGCGGGATCGCCTTATGACTATGTACATCAATCACTGTAAGCCCCCCGAAGAACTGCGAGGTCGTTGTGATCCGTACAAGGATGACAAGCAGAAAGAGACAGGGATTTGTTGATCCCCTCATGTGTTATATGCAGCCTGCAAGTCCCCTGTAGGCGGCGGCGCCTAGATTGCCGCGAATGGGATACGCCCGCCCTCGATGCAACGTCGGGTCAACAGAATCGAGACCTAGATGTGCGGGCCAGGAGTACGAAGTACCAGCATCCGTATTTCCGATATGGACGGAGTCAAAATCGGGTCCTACATGTGTGAGCGCGAACGCCTGCCAGTGGGGATACCACAACGAAGCTTTCCGGCCAAAAAGTATCACACTCGCATCAAGGTGGAGGGAGTAACACTGGGGGCGCATAAAGTGACATAGCACCCAAGCTACTTGCGCTGGTAACTAGCCTGGATCAGTACTCTGTCATACCCTTCGCATTTCCGACTTATTCGTGGTTGGAAGCTGACTGTCCATCCTTCCCTTCGGTTTGCTCGCGTGAGCTTGTTCGTCTTTCGTCACTCTTGGAATCTGTTCAACCTCATACACCAGGCCAAACGCGATCCTCATCATGCCGAAAGACAATCTTGAGCTGCAAGTGACGGTGCCTCAGGAGGCACCTTCTTCGTCGAAGAAGCATGCCCAAGCCTACGATGACTTCACGACCCTGCAACGGCTGGGGAAACGCCCTCTTCTGGAGCGCAGTTTCGGATTCATGTCCATCTTGGGATTCTCCTGTTCCGCTCTGTGCTCCTGGGAAAGCATCCTCATGACCTCTGTCCCTACACTTCTTGTTTGTGGTCCCGGCGGACTCATATGGGCGCTCGTCGTGAACTGGATCGGGGTTACGTCCATTTACACGACCATAGCAGAATTAGCCTCAGTAGCACCTACCGCTGCAGGCCAATGTAAGTGTTCACCAATCATCCTTACG
This sequence comes from Xylariomycetidae sp. FL0641, assembly GCA_022376655.1. Lineage (NCBI taxonomy): Eukaryota > Fungi > Ascomycota > Sordariomycetes > Xylariomycetidae sp. FL0641. The sequence goes on from JAJJKE010000030.1 coordinate 5,472, forward strand.
TGATGGTTGAAAAGCTTTTCCTTCCACTGGGTACGATCACGGGACTTGAAACTCATCTATTCACAGACCATTGGGTGGCCATGTTAGCCCCAGAGTCTGCTGCCACATTTCTCGCCTACCTTGTCGCCTGGCTCACCACGATATCATGGCAGGCAATGTCTGCCACTGTCGGGTATCTCATTGCGACCCTTCTGCAGGGTATTGTGGTGCTGGCAAACCCGTCCTATGTTCCCCAACCGTGGCATACTGTTTTGATCATTTGGGCCTCCACCTTGTTTGCCGTTCTGATGAACTCGATCACGAGTAAAACTCTAGCCAAGTTCGAGGGTCTCATACTGGTACTACACCTCGCAGGCTTTTTCGGTGTGTTGATTCCTTTGGTCTATTTCGCACCGCATAACGATGCAGCGAGCGTCTTTACGACAGTGCAGAATAACGGCGGGTGGCCCAAAGACGCGTTGGCCTTCCTGGTAGGCTTACCAACCATGGCCAGTGCACTACTAGGAGCAGACTGCGCAGTTCACATGTCCGAAGAGATTCAGTCCGCAGCTACGGTAGTGCCGCGAGCGCTTGTGTACACTGCTTTCGTCAATGGGTCATTGGCCCTTGGCATCATTGTCGCATTGCTGTTCTGTGTCACCAACTTGGAGGCTGCGATGGCTTCCGCGGAGGTCCTATTCTATCCCTCCCTGCAGATCTTCTACGCAGCCGTCCAATCAAGGGTTGGGGCTTGCCTCATGGCCATCATCGTCCTCATCCTGTCGAATGCCGCGAGCGTAGGTATCTACGCTTCAGCCTCGAGAATGCTGTGGTCTTTTGCTCGCGACAGGGGTCTACCTTTTGACAGACAGTTGGTTAAGGTGAGTCGATTTCCAAGTATACTCCTTCAAAGAGGAAAATACAGACTCTAGCGCTAACACGGGGATCCTTCTTACCTAGCTTTCCAAGAACTCACTACCAGTCAACGCCATTATGACTACTTTCTTCATTACGGTTCTGCTCTCCCTTATTGTTCTCGGATCTTCAGTTGCTTTACTGGCGCTTCTCTCGCTGGTTAATGCCGCTCTTTTCACTTCATATACGCTTGTATGTGGCTTACTATTGTGGCGGCGATGCTGTGGCAAGTTCCGGCCGTACATACCAGGCTCCGGTGTGGATGATCATCCTCCAGGGACGCTTGTATGGGGCCCGTGGAAGTTGCCTGAGCCCCTCGGTGTGGCGAACAACATATTCGCCTGCCTTTACAGTATCTTCATACTGTTCTGGTCCTTCTGGCCTCAAACGTATCAGCCCACTCCCGACACTGCTAATTGGAGTCCGCTGGTATTCGGGAGCCTTTTCATCTTCAGCATTGTCTGGTATTTCATCAGGGCGAGGACATATTTCAAAGGGCCCATCAAAGAGGTTTGATGCCGGGCTTTGCACGGGTCTGGGAGGAACAGGCTGCAAGCCCAACCGCGTCATCTGCCCCAGCGTTTCGGCCTACATGTAACGATAAAACCACTTTAGCGTAACTGTGTTGAATTTGAAGCCGTCAGGTTACTTCTTGACGGCTATGCTCGACTCGTATCTGAGGCCAATCCATAAACTACCTAAGATTCGCGTTCCAATGGGACTTATGAAACGTTATCCAGGTTTTCCACTAATGTGGAAGGTTATAGGTTCTTGATGGGAAACCTGGTTCTCAAATATTCTCCGTACCTGATAATCAACCAAGACACTGGAAGCAATACCATGGAGATGAATCCCAGTAAGCTATTGCCCCATCCTAGACCCAGTCTTGCGTACAGCCTGAGACCTGCGAGCGGTAGGGTCGCTCCGGCAATTGACCGCACGATCGTATTGGTCGCCAGGGCTGAGGCTGCATATAGCACGTAGGCATCGACGAGGTACGTCTGAATCGCCATGAAGACCACGAAGCTCCCGCAGCCCATTACGGCGGTGCCAATCATGGGTGCGATCCAATGCACCTTGTTTTCGGCAGTCCATCCGTAGATGAAGAGGCCTGCGGGGATCAATGCTGCGCCGTAGGGAAGAAGAGGCAATCGGTATTCTGGCTTTACCGCGTTCTTGGTCGGTCCCATATGCGGGTTCTCCTGCTGAGCTTCCTTTGCTTTCTTTTGAATAAACCTGTCCGAGGTCAAGCTGTGGATTGCGATGCCGATGAGACTGCCAATTCCAACGCCGAGAAAGGAGAGGCCGACGGTGGAAGTCGAGAAGCCATAGGTACCTTGAAAGACTTCAGTCATCGTCGTGAACAGGATATAGATGTACCCATAGTTTATCGACATGTATATGGCCGTGACGACGGTGATGGGGGACAACATGAGCATCTTGACGGGACGAACCAGGCCGCGCTTGAAAAAGTCGCGAGGGGATAACCCGTCGTCCAACTTGGACCGCAGGGCTTCGTTCCCAGACTCCTTGCGCAGTCGCTCTGTTTTTCTTTGCAGTAAGACGGGGGCGTAGCTCTCCTTCAGCGTTAACCCCATCACGAGACCACAAGCTGCCCCGACAATGGCCAGAAGCCAGAACACCCACCTCCATCCCTTCGCCTCGGTCAATACGCCACCAACGATGGGTCCGATAATCGGCCCAAACAGGGGTCCTATGCTGTAAATAGCGATCACGGTGCCACGGTGCTCCTGCGTGACCATGTCGGCGATCGTACCTCCGCCATTCGTAATAGGCGCCGAGCCGAAGACGCCGCACAGGAAGCGGAAAGCGATGAGGGAATCGAGGCTGGGTGCAAGAGCGCACGCGGCCAGGAATGCCACGAAGCCCACAGCGCAGATGTGATAGACGATGACGCGTCCGTAGATCTCAGACAGGGGCGCAATGACGACGGGCCCGGCGGCGTAGCCCAGAACATAGACGGAGACGACAAAGGTGGAGATCTCCAGTGAGTTGGAGTGGAATTCATCCATCACCCTCGGCACACCTGGCGCGAATGCAGCTGTGCGATGGTTGATTAGCACTGGTATCTGGACGTCGGGCGGAGGCAAGATACGGGTGTATGCTCACAAGACGCCAGGGGCGAGACGAAGACCATGAGACTAACGAGGCCGACGTTGAGAGACTTGCGCCAAACCGGCCAGTTGTATGGGTTCTCGGGGTCGTCTTCGCTATCCCACCAGACTATGTTCGGATCTTCGATTCCTTCGCACTCCTCCTCACGTGTCTGCTGCCGTTCAAGTCCTTCATCGTCAGCTTTCTCGAGGTCCTTGTCCTCGGTACTCGGTGGCGCTTCGAGGATCTCCTTGAGGTCAGGCATCGACGGCAATCGACGCGGTACTCTCTCATCGCCCAGAGCATCGTCGGCATCCATGTCTCTCGTCTCAGGCTTGAACTTTTCTTCCTGGAAGCTGCTGTTCAGTCCACTAAGGTAGAGGATGTGACCAGCTGGGTCGTTCTTGCCCGCCCTGTCTGAGAGTACGACAGACAGACGGGTTGTGGAAGGAGGAAAGCACGGGTAGCATATTCTTAATAAGAGGCAAGAACCCACTTGCCACACTGACGGCCAACTCATCCGATCTCGACACGGTGCAGGCAATACGGGGTTGGTGACGGTGGTGAAGGCAGGTACGGTAGCATTCCACGCTGCGCATCTCCGTATGCGGCCGTCGCTCTCCATCTGTTGCCGAAGCCAAGCCCAGATCTACCTACCAGCGTCGAAGAAAACTTGAAGCCGAACCGCGAGCTGCCTATGGTCTTTTGCACTCGACTCCGCACTGCACAACTTGCCGCAAACAACGCCGGGAGGGGTTACTGCCGTGCCGGGCAGGGGTCTCGGAGATGCATAACAGGTGCATTATTCGCCGCTATGCTCGTGTTTGCTCGCGGCTTCACCAGTACGGCCAGTTCCGGTTCCGGCCAGCTGATCGGTTCTCATGGGGGAAGTCACTATGTGTTGGTTGGTGCGACTTCGTAAGCCAGGGTCATTTCTGTGCAACATGAGGCCGAACCGTAGGTATTTGTCAACCTGTCGTGTTCGTACGCACCATGCCCTGACCATGTCACGAGGAGCCAATGGCGCAATGCGACTGGTATGTACAGTCTTTACGACAAGAGACCCGACGCTTCGGGTGGTGGCGTGAGGCTGCAGGCCAACTGTGTAACTTTAGGGCTACACAGCCACCCTTCACGCCTGCGTCGATTAGGGTTCTACAGCATTGGATGCTGGGATCGAAATCAAGCAAACTCTCCACGATATGCCAGAATGACCGCCGCCATGCGCACCTTGACTGAAGTCCCAACCGTCGAGGATATCACGGGCCGCCGCTGTGACGTACTTCGTTGCCTTCGTTGTGTACCGGCTCTCCTTCCATCTCTTGGCCGGGTTTCCGGGCCCGAGGTTGGCCGCTGTGACTCGATACTACGAATTGTAGTACGACGTGCATCAGCCCTGACGAACTGCACATCTCGGACCCGGCCTTGTTGGCGCATATACACCGCCAGGACGGGCGGCGGGGCGAGTAGGTACGCGTGGGCGCAGGCCGCGCCGGGGTCCGTCTTCTCCAGCGTAGAGCACCGCGCCACTCAACGCCTTTTCTTTTTCTCGAAAACCCGGGGGCAGGCGATCGTCCGCCGTAACGTGGACACGCTATGCGCGCGCATCACCGCCAATTTCACCGCCGGCGCCCGGGCGTACGATGGGCTCGCGCGGCTGGACTCCCACGTGGCCGTTGACGAGCACCTTGCTACCACGTCGCGGCGAACCGGAGGGGGTATCCGGCACACCACCAAGTACTTCCCGTGGTAAGTTACGTGGGGAGCATCATCCGTGCCGCGTCGCTGCGGACGCGCAGCAGCTCCTCCTCCGAGGGCGTGGGCTCTTTCCCGGCGCACAAGAACCGCAACTGCTCGCAGACTCCTCATCCCAGCAAGGGGATAAGGACAGCAGCAACATCGAGCATGCGAACCTGCACTCGAGGGACCCCCTGCCCCTCGACAAGGCCTTCGACCGCGTGTTCCTGGACGTGGCTACGGTTACGGACGCCGGCATCCAGACGGCCGCTAGCGTGCTGCGGATCCTCGCGCGGCTGCACGCTGGGTCCGACGACGCCGGGCTCACCGCCCTCGAGCGCCTGCCTTACTTCGCCGTGCTGCTGGAGGGCCTGCGTCCAAGTCTCGGTGTGGCTGCGCGTCGCTCCCGATCGCGAACTGGTTTATGACCGCCGCTGGCGCATCCCCGTTGGCATGACCGCCTTGCTCATGCACTTGGACCCGGTCACCTGAACCTGTACCCGGATCCCCGCCACTTCGAGCTAGAGCGCTGGATGGATACGGGGGCGCGGATCTGTATTGCTATGCAGTGAGTGGCCCTGTGCCCATGGTGGAGGCTGTGTGTATGTGGCTTTAATAAAGAGTTGCTGACCTCAGATTCCTCAGCCTTGCTTGGGCCAAGATGTATTGACTTCTTGCGCGCCTTGTCAGAAGCTTTGATTTTTTATTTTCAGGGCGTCATTGCCGATGATTTGGGCTGTGTTGGCAATCAGTTCACCATCAGGACCAAAAGTCAAAAGGAGGCCGGACCATGAAGGTCGTGGAGAGCCATCGTGCGTCATTTGCGTGAAGACGAACTTAACTAGGAGCAGTTTGAGTACAGGAGACGTTGAATCAAAAAGTCCATTTGACCGTCATTGAAAGTTGCGATCTTAAAGTTCCGTGGTGTTTGCTCGTCCGCGTGTGGCATACCCTCGTCAGGTGTCGCTATTCGAGGGACCTGCTGTGGAGATAGAGGGAAAGGGGATGTATATTAGGCGTCGTAAATACCAGGAGAGTTTCCTGCACAGCCGAAAGGTGAAGAGCTAGAAGCTTTTCCGCATCCTGATTGGATCCGCGACGTCGAGGCATGTGGCACGTATCGATCACGTGATATCCATAAGCTTGACAGGAAACCATGGCTCTAAAAGGCTGTCTTGTTTAGGTCGGCTTTACACCTAGTAATTGATGCTCAGAGTGCTCGTTATGAAATAAAGCGGCTGCATCGAAAGCCTTGGGGTGAATCTACAAGACGTTATCCTTTTCGCGAGGCGTTGCCGGGCAGAAGGAGTACGTTCTTTTATCACTCCGGGAAAACTAGAAGATTAAAAGCCTAAGCAAGCCAACCTGCGGCAACCCTTCCAGCGTCAACCTTGACGCAGCGTTTAAGCCTGCCGGAGACCCTTCTGGTGTTACTTCTTTTTGCTCTCCCTGCCCTTTCATCTCCACGATTGTTATCTTGGAAGCCGAATGCACCCTACGCGTACTCTCTCAACCACAACGCCAGTCGACACTCCCAAGAAAATCCCACCCAAGATCATCGTCGGTCATACTCTGTATGCACACTGCGCGATCGCCACCATGGAAGTCTCACCTTCGACGCGAGCGCCGCCGATGTCGTCGAACGCCCACCCGTCGCAAACCCTGAGAAGCGGCCGTGGCACCAAGTGCCACATAGTTGAGGAGGTTCCTTTTGAAATGATGACCAGAATCGCCGACTTCCTCCTGGTATACGACGTCTCCGTGCTCTCACGCACGTGCAAAGACCTCCGGGAGCTCACCCTTCCCATCTTGTACAAGAAGGACCGCGACAGCGGAGAGCACGACGCGCTGAAACGGGTCTGCCAATCCGGCTACATGCCCACCCTCGAGCGGTTCCTTATGTACGGGGGGTCGGCAAACCAGCTCCTGGCCTATCCTTCCAGCGTCTTCGAGCTCTGGGGGGCGAGTCCGTACGAGCAGTCCTCGGTGCGCGCGCGCGCCACCGCCTACCCGAAAGAAGTGAACGCGCTGTCGCTGGCGCTGGAGGCCAACCAGATGCGCGTCGCCCACCGCCTGCTCGACCACGGCGCCGACGTCAACCGGCCCGAGCGGTACTGCCTGGTGGACCCCAGCACCGGGGCGATCTGCGCGGCGAGCCTCCCGCTGGACCGCGCGCCGGCGCTGCTGCAGCGCTGGGCCGCGACCGACCGCGCGGCCACCACCATCGCCGGGGTCGGCCTGCTCGCGCGCATGCTGGACCGGGGCGCGCGCTGCGCGCTGCCCGCCCTCGCGGACCGCACCGGCTACGGGGTGCCGGGCCCGCTGTTCCTGCGGCTGCTGGGCGCGGCCCTGGCCCCGGCGCTGCCGGCCTCGGCCTTCGACCTGTTCCGGCTGTTCTGCCTGCGCCACCTCGCCGCCGCCGCCCAGCCGCCGTTTCTGCACGGTCGTAGTAGCCCCCCGCGGTGCGCGCGCGCGGTGCCGCGCCACCCGCCCGCCGACGACGCCGGCGACTGCCGGGCGCAGGCCGCGAAGCTGGGCGCGCTGTGCGCCTGGTGGCCCAGCTCGGGGCTGCCCGCGCACCGCGGCTTCTGGGAGGAGGCGCTGTTCCGCCAGCTCGCCTACCCGACGCGCACGAACCGGTGCCTGCTGGAGGCGGCGCTGGCTCGCTACGCCGCCGACGATCTGGTCGAGGCACGTGGGACGCGCGCCGGCCCCGTCACCATGGTCGCGCTGCGGCTGCTGGCCTTCTCCGCGGACGACGGGCCGGACGACGACGACGACGGCCGCCTCTACACCGTCTCGCTGGCGAGCGAACGCGCCCTGCAAGACGCGGTGCACCCGCCCGAGTGTTCCTGCCACGAGTCCGCCCAGCCCGCCCGCCTCCCCCCGGAGGTGACCATCGCCGTCTCGGGCGACCCCGCCGCCCACGCCGCGGACATGATACTCATGCTACTGGACGCGGGGGCGCGCCCCGACCCCACGGGCCCGGAGTGGCGGCACGACAGCGCGCTGATGCTGCTAAGCCGCCTGGACGCGCGCGTCCTCGACGACGCCATCGTCGCCCTGGTACTGTACGGTGCCCGGGTCGATGTGGTGGACCCCAGTACCGGCAAGACGCCGCTGCACTACGCGTGCGACGAGCCCGTCAACTTCGCGCGCGTCGCGGCCCTGGTCGCCGCGGACGGCGCCGGCGTGCACGGCGAGGACTACGACGGTTTGACGCCGTTGCAGTACCTGCGCGCGGCGCCGCCGTCGGAGGATCGGAGCAGGGCGTTGCAGATGTTGTCGGATAAGTGAGCGCTGAGGTCCCGCTCCTCGGGTTGGTGATGATTGGATCCCCTGACTGCGCCACGGGACCGCCGACAGGTGGTGGGTGGTGTGCACGCCTTGCTTGCCAGATGGCGGATGGAATGATCGTATACGAACGGGACGAGACTTGTACAGCTGTCTGTTTGGAGGGTTGTATATCGCCTGCCATACGTTGATGATGCTACAAATACCCACTAGACCAACCTGCTCTTCGCTTTTGAAACGACGAGTTCGTCGGGTTGGTGTACTTCTCCCGTCAGCACGACTGGACGAATGAAGGCCGGAACATGTTGCAAATAGTGTACTGCTAGCTAAGCCACGTTTGCTGATAGTCAACCAAATTCCAAGGCCTACCTTTCAAGGCGCTATATAAACAGGCCAAACTGGTCCGTCCCAATTGTATATCGTGGTTCGATCATCCTAGATTATATGCAACACGATGAGATATCACCTCCAATCGGTCATCGAACTGACTGAGAGCCAGGCGCAGCGTTCCCTCCGCGCCAGACAGCCACTCACACTCTCTCTCCGTAGATATCAACTGCACATGTCTCCGTGTTGCGCAAAGGATATACGTATAGCTTGGAGTCACCTCGTTGAACGAGTATCTGGTCATGTTATCAAAGGTTTCCACGCCGTGGAGAACCATCTTGGTGACATTGTGGAGGACCGCGAGCCGGGCTTCATGATTATATACATGAGACCTTATAGCTCGGTGGTGAGGTTCTTAAAGGCGCTCGAGCCGCGACGCGAGGTCCGCGATGTCGAACACTTTGATGACTCGACCTAGAAGCCAGGCTGCTTGGGCGGCGCAGCCGAAAGCTCCGATATCGGCAGAGCGACAGGGCTGAAGTACGCGCGGGAGCGACTCGCGATTTGGAAGATGGCAGGTCCAAGCACCTCGGGCTCAGTCGGCAGCTGAAAGTCTCGATTAGGAAAGACAGTGAGCAGCGGTTGGCCGGAGACTTTGACGCCAGAAATGAAACACCCTGTTGTTAGAATGGGATTAGAACTACCTATGTAAGAAAGGCGAAACAGTGACCAGCTTATATCTCAGTAATCAATGGGGCCTTTAAGGAAAGGCCTATTACCCCTCGCATAGGATATAATGCCCGACCAAGTATCGGCTGGCAACTTCAGCCCGCAGTAATCGACCATTCCTGCTGGTCTTGGAAGGGGAAACGACTTTCGGCAGAGGTAGGTCGCGGAGGTGGATGCCGGCAACATAGGTCATCCGGGCACAGCCGGCGGTGATAACGTAGGCTTCATCGACATTTCCATAAGCATACTCGTCCAGATTCATTAACACGCCGGCCTGTACGAGTTATACAGACAGCAAGAGCCTGGACATGGGCAATGTACGACCGCGCGGTGACATGGAACGGTCGGCAGCCGACCGGGCCGTGCGCCAGGCACCATGTGACGAGGGGGAAGTAGAGCAGGAGAAAGGAGAACCCGACAGACGAGGTCGTGCTGGCCATGATCAAGCAGCCGTGAAAAGGCGTGCGGGGGACGAAGGGGAGGTAGCGATGAAAATGCTGGGAATAACGAGCAGTGGCGTCGTCGACGAAGTAGCAACCAGTGTCATGGATCGCGCGCGGTGGACAGCTCTGCCCCTACCGACGAAGGTGACGATGTGCCCAGCACGGCCAGGTGAGTCCTTGCTAGGGGATCGGCCACCAAGGTAGACTTCCACAGTCAACGAGGTCTCGACTCTAACATCGATGGACTCTCTATTTGCTACCTGGGCACTCAACACTAGGTAGGTATATGAGACATGCAGGCTCATGGCACTTCACTACCCTATGATCGTTGCCGAGTCCACGCAGTGAATGACGTTGCTGGGCCCCAAAACAGGCACAGAGGCATGGCGCCCCCAAAACCAACAGCACAATACAGATCCGTCAGGAGCAAGAAAAAAAGGCTTCGCATGTCTATTGCTAACTCGTACACAGACGCATCCGCCACCCACCGGTAGCTTCGCGTCCTTTTTACTTCTCTAGTAGGAACCCAGGAGGAACACCGAGGGGACAAGGCGACTGACTAGGGGGACAGATGTACACGGGCTTTTTGGGGGGTAAGGAACAAAGAAAAACAGCCTTCTTCCCTTCGCGTGCTTGCTTTCCATTTCGTAAACGACGTCTATTGACTACACGGAGACGATTATTCTACCTGCAGGCTCTGCAGTCTAGCTTGTGTAGCGATCACCTAGAGTCATTCGTTAGCATCATAATCCAGGGATGGGGCGAGAGAAAGGCCCATGATAGACTTACATCTAAAGCTTGCTGAACCTCAAGAACCCGGCGAACCTCACCGAGCCAATCGCGGGAGAGCGTCTTGGCCCAACCGTGGAGGCCGTTCATCTCGCGGGCGGCGGCATCCAGGTTGCCCTCCTCAAGGAAGGTCTGGGTGCGGGTAAGGATACTCTCGACGTCGTCGCCGGCGGCGAGTCCTTGCTTCTTGAAGAGGACCTTGGACAGGAGATAAGAGGATGCATGAGAGGCGACACCGGCCTCATCGGGCAGCAGCGACGCCTTGCGCACCTCGGAGGCCACGCGTCGAAACCGGTCGATCAGCTGCGCCGGCGTCGCGATGCCCCTCTGGTACGCCGACGGGTTGATCGAGCCGATCGCCGCGTTGACTACCTGATCATCCGACGCGATCTCCTTCAGCGCCACGAGCTCCCGGACGAAGGGACGCGGGTGGTCGGCGTCCTCCAGGCTGGCGCGCACGGCCTCGACGGCCACGTGGAGTTGCTGCGTTCGGAGGTTGAGGTCAACCACGTCGTTCCAGCTTGTCGTCAGCTTCTCGAGCTCCTTGACTCTGTCGCTTAGCTGGCCAAGCTTGCCCAGTCGGTCCTGGCACTCTTCTTCAACGCGGTCGGAAACCTCCTTGAGAAACTCTTTTCTCAGTTGGATAGCCTGCTGCAGCAGCTTGTTCTCCAGCTTCTTTTCGTTTACTTCCTTCTCCTTCTCAATCTCACTCTTGATTCTCGCGTCGTAGGTAGCCTGAATGCGCTTCATCTCTTTCTCAAACTCAGCTCTCCAATCCTCTTCCTGTAGCGCCATGGTCTTCTCAACACGGCTCACCAACTCGACCGCGGCGGATTCAAATTCCTGGATCTTGGCCGAGACTTCCTCGGCCGCCTCACTCTCGACCTGCGCCTTCATCTCCCGAATCTTTTCACCAACTTGGTTGAGCTCCCGCTTGGCCTTGTCAAGAGTCGAAGAGAAACGGGCATCAGCATTGTCAGCATTTACAACGGTGATGATGTCGTTCAGCATATGCACGAGGTCCTGCACGACGGGCTCTTCGGCATCCCTGACAGTCAAGGGATCGATCGGGGCAGCAGGGGGATACCGGGATGGCTCATCAACCTCAGGGGGGCGGTAGTCAGAAGCATTATCCGCTGCAGCTGAGGAGACAGCTGACTTCGGCGGCTCGCCGGCAACTACAACAGGACGCTGCGTGGTTTCAGAGGAGTCGGGCCTGGGCTTCGCTTCGGTCACGGGAGGGTCCCTCTTGTCCGGTCCGGGGGCCGAAGCAGAACTCTTGCTGGAAGTGACCTCGCGAGTGGCGCTCGACTGACGACCACCGCCCTGGCTACTGTCCGCTACTCTCCAAGAAGCTCCGCTCTGAGGAGCAATCTTGACCTGAGCACCGGTATCCTTGGCTCGGGGGTCTCCGCCGAACCTGTTCGGGTATCGCTTCTTGAAGTCGAGCTCCTCGAGGTAGAGTACGGCCTGCTCACCAAACGGCACGAACTCGGTAAAGAAGTCGTGGAAGTTATCGTTGATGCGCGAGTACCAGACACCGCCGCCAAAGCCGATGGCACCCAAGAGGACCAAAGTAGCGACGAAGTTGCGCAGGCGGCGGAAGAAACCCTTCTTCTTGACGGGCTTTGGGGCCTTTGCACTGGCAACCGTTTCGGGAGCTGGCGGAGTAGGAGGAATGGCATCGGGTCCGACGGTAGTGGAAGCAACGCGGGCTTCAGTCTTTAGCTGGGGGGCGTCGCTGGCGGCGGCGGTCGTGGTGGTGTCTGCGGGAAGCTTCGGAGGCCACGGGGACTTCTTGTCGGCAAAGCATCTCTAGAAGGAGGTGTCAGACAGGTCTACCTGGCATTGGGTACTCAGGCTTGGTGTCGTAGGAGGGAGTGTGCACGTACAGTCGCAGCTGCGCCAGGCTGGCGGGCGATCGCGGGCTGCCATTGACGGCTCGCAGCAGCAGCGGCGGGCCTGCCGGCTACAGCCCGGACGGATCGCAACGAAGTCCGCAACATGAGGGCATCGAACGGGCCGTCGAGGTGCGGGTTGGGTGTTGCGTAGTCGGGTGGTGAGGTGGTGGTGGAGGACGGGTATGAGGTTATGAGGTTATGAGGCGTAAAAACCTCGGAGGCCGGCTTTTCTGAGCTCTGGTCTTGGCACCGCCTGCTTCCGGTCTGCAGACGCGCGCTGGTCCAATTTATGGGTCTTATCGGGCGTAGATTCTAGAGCTCCTCCCCCAACGTCACCAGAACCCATTCTCCGTTCTAACCGTATCGGTCCCATTAGGCTCCTATCCCGCGCACCCGAGTTACCAAGGTTATACGATGGCTTGACTTTCTTTATACAACCGCTTCCCCATTTCATTCTTTCTTCAATCGAACCACCATATTTTGCTTTCAATAGGTGGGTGTTCTGCAGCTCTTCACGATGATAAGCCCGCACTCACAAAATCGCCTGTCACGTATGCCAGCGGCCATCTGGTCGGGGCTCGCCCGTAGAACATTTCATGCATCTTCTCAGTAAAGGAATACTTGTCTATTGAAGTAATCATCGTACTGTACAACCCGCGTCCACAGCAGTCTGTGGTACACCCCAGGGCCTGCTCCCGCCAAGCTCATCGCCTACGCCAATGCATGCTCATAGACGACATTAACCCAGGAGATCCCGCGGGTTGGGATGTGAAACAAAAACGAGTCAGGTATTAAAAAGTGTATGCCGTTCTGCCAGGGTACAACCCGCTGGATATACACTCGGCATCCCCTCCCTCTCGTGCCCTCCTTCTCGTGCTCTCTTCCGCGCCGCCTAAAACAAATCAACCATCCCCCTTCGCCGTGACAACTGCTCGAAGATCTGTGGTTAGGTGAAACAGTTGGCCTTTGTCTCGTTCGATTCTTTCTTGAGCCACCTTCTATCCGTATCACACTTGACCCAAGCGAATAGGGGAAACAATGAGATCAGAGATGACAGGATCAGTAGCAGTAGGATGATCCGGGTAGCAGTAGGATGATCCGGGGCACCACGAGGTCCGTCATCAACCATTGGCCCCAACGGTGCGCATTTACGCAGAAACGTCTCCAGAAACGTCTCTAGCAACTGCAAGCGCCTCCGGCTTGCGTGTTCGCGCCCTCGTTCTGACCTAAGCTTACACCGCCCTGGCGCTGTCCCGGTCGGGTGTGTCGCGGGCCAACCTGATCCAGAGGCAGCTTGTTCGCGATCGCCGTGAACAGCTCCTTCACGTTTTCCGCTGTCTTGGCCGACGTCTCGAAGAATAACAGGCCGGCTTCGTTGGCATACGCCTCGGCATCGGCAGTGGAAACGGCGCGCTTGTCGGGTTGCTCATTGACCAGATCCAATTTGTTTCCGGCGAGGGCGATGATGATGTTTTCGTTCGCCTGTCTCTGTAGTTCTTTCACCCAGGCCTTCGCCTTGTCCAACGACGCCTAAATCCTCCAGTGTCAGCCGAATCTTGGCAATCTTCGGGATCAGAAAGCCGTACAGATTGAGTTATGTCGTAGACAACAACGGCGCAGTTCGCATTTCGGTAGTACATGGGCGCCAGAGACTTGTATCTCTCCTGGCCGGCCGTATCCCAGATCTCGAACTTAACGGTGGTCTTCTCATCGAGGGAGATCGTTTGTGTAAGGAACGCAGCGCCGATGGTAGATTCTCGGTAGGAGTCGAATTGATCCTGAGAGTCGGTAAGCATGACTGAAGTTTAGAGTAATAGACGCATATGCAAGTGTACCTTGACGAATCTGAGGACTATCGAACTCTGCCAGAAAGAGGTTAGCCAAAGAAGGCCCGAGAGAAATGCCCATGCCGTATGCGGTATACCTTTCCAACTGCAGACTCCCCTGTACACGACGTTAGTTGGGATGATACTGAAGGGCCAAGCCGTGGCGATATGGGGTAACTGTACCTAGTAGAACCAACTTGAACTGCGCAAAGCGGGTGTTGCCCATGCCGCCACGGCCGGCTGCAGGCCCAGCTCGAGAAGCCATGGTGATGATACTTGTGATGAATGATCAAAGAAGAGGCAGACGACTCGGTGGTCGGGTCGCGGTCGGGTCGTCGTGAGGGGTTCGTTCGCCGAGATGATGACTGGCGGTGGCCTTGGTCGAGGGACGGGCGGCGTATCTTATCGGGAGGGAGGCTTTCGCAGGCGGTCGGTCGGTCGTCCCCTGGAGGGCAGTGGGGAGGACGTTTAAAGGAGACAAAGCGAATCAAGGTAGGTCGGTCGGCGGTGGGTGTGCGGAAGACCAAAAACCGGAACTGTCACAGAGGTGGCGGAGTGCGAAGGCGAAGGGCACAGCGGGTTGTTTTGTCACTGCCTGGCGAGGTTGAGTGATGAAGCTGAGTGGCTGTGGTGCAACACGTCAGGCAAGCCGTGGCCGTGGCAGAGTCGGTCGGTCGGCTGCTTGGGGTGCAGGTGGTCCAGCAATCCAGATTAACTGTCCAGTTGCCAGGACGGAGGCGCGTTGGGTGGATCCAGATGGCAGAGATACAGTGCGATACTCTCTGCCCGCCGCCGCTCTGCATGGTTCTGCACGGCGTAGTGTGCCCTGCTGACAACTTTGCTGACCGTGTGGTGACTGCTGGACGGCACAGTAGAAACCGTCTTACACGTGATATGCGATAAGGCAAAACCACCCCAACGGGGCAGGGGTCAGCTGCAACTCTGCAGTGGCAGATCCTGGCCTGCATGGTCTGTGCTCCATCGAATCGCGCTTGGCATCGATGTCCCCGATATCCACCCGCTGTCCCTGTCTCGCTGGCGTAATGTGAGCCTGGTGAGGTAAGGTAAGCTGTCCCTCGAAATAATAGGATATCTATTAATCCCATAATCCCATTCTACATTCGCAACCTTCCCAGCCATCGGCCGCTATCCGCCAGGCACGGCACCCCTTTAGCGCGCATTTGCACGCAGACAATCGCTTCATTCAACTTTCTCTTCGTCCGACTTTCGAGCCTCCCGCTTGCCTGCATCTGCTGAGCGTCTTGCTGGCAGTCGATATAGGGGCGGTCCTGGAAAGTACGCCGATAGTTGACCCTCGACGCATCGCCCACCATGGCGACTCTTCCTTACCGGGACATCAACGTCCGTGTCGCTCCCGACTCCTATACCTTCATTTCTCCCTCCTCCCCTAATGCGCCTGCTCTCGTTGTCGATCGTCCCACCGGCGATGTGCGCTTGAGCGAGGCCGCATCCTATCCGAACAAGCGCGTGTCCCGCGTCTCTAGCATCGCTGGTATACTGGGCATGATCAGGCTGAGGCTAGGTGCGCCGTCACTTCCAACCAATAGTACTTGAGATCGAACACAGGGACTGACTGCGAACAGATAAATATGTTATCGTCATCACCAAGGCCCAACCTATGGGCCGCCTGAAAGGCCACATGGTCTACAAGGTTATCTCGACCGACTTCCTCCCTATGCGCGAACGACGAATCCGTGACCCCGACGAGGATCAGTTTCTCTGGTTGCTCAAGCACTACATCATGACCGGGCCCATGTACTTCTCCTACTCGCTCGACTTGACCAACTGCTTCCAGAGACAGGCTTCCGCCGACAACTCCAGCCCCCTTTGGATGCGGGCCGACGACCGCTTCTTCTGGAACAAGTTCGTACAAACGGATCTGATTGATTTCCGCAAGATGGGAAATCGAGCCCAGCACGGGCCCCAGCCGGCCGCGGACCCCTATATTCTCCCGGTAATCTGGGGCACATTGGAGATCCGCCCAACCAAGTTCAAGGGTACGCCCCTGACGATAGTGTTGATCACCCGCAAAGCAAGGTACCGTGCCGGCACGCGGTACTTCACTCGGGGTATTGACGAGGATGGCCACGCCTCCAACTATAATGAGACAGAACAAGTCGTCATTCTGAACGACACTGGTAGTGGTCTTGGTGGTTTTGCCGGCAGCGCCGACATGCAGAGCGGCAAGTTTGGGGCTTCCGAGGGTCGCGAGATGCAAATCCTATCCTACGTGCAGACACGAGGTAGTGTGCCCGTGTATTGGGCTGAAGTCAACTCGCTCAAGTACACCCCGAAGCTCCAGGTGCGCGGGATCGAGACCGCTTTCCCTGCGGCAAAGAAGCACTTTGATGAGCAGATCCGCATATATGGAGACCAATACCTCGTCAATCTCGTCAACCAGCAAGGTCGCGAGAAACGCATAAAGGAAGCGTACGAGCAGATGGTCAAAATGCTTGTAGACGCGCCGTCTGAGCAAGTCAAAGCCGATACCATTACAGACGAGAAGTTTCACGTGATCGAACCTAGAACGACGAAGCAGGAGTTTGACCGGTTGCACTATGTCTACTTCGACTACCACCATGAGACGAAGGGGATGAAGATGGAGCGCGCAATGTTGCTCGTGGAAAGGCTCCATGATGCGCTGATCGCGCAGCAGTATTTCCGAGGCGTGGATATGCCTGCCAACGGAGGCCTGGAGACTAGGAACTCCCAGACCAGCGTCGTTCGGACGAACTGCATGGATTCCCTGGATCGCACCAACGTCGTGCAGAGTATGCTGGCTCGCTGGACCTTGGATCGCATGTTTGTCGATCTCGGGTTGCTTGAGCGGGGCCAGACGTTTGCTATGGCCGACTCGGACTTCGAATTCCTATTCCGGAATATATGGGCGGACAACGCAGACACTGTGGCCAAGTCGTACGCGGGTACTGGCGCAATGAAGACGGATGTCACGCGGCTTGCGAAGCGTACAAGGGGCGGTGCTCTGAATGACGGCAAGATTGCAGTGACTCGGTACTTCCTGAACAACTTCAGAGACGGGCCGAGACAGGACGCGTTTGACCTGTTCCTGGGAGCTTACGAACCCGCGACGGCCAATATTGGCGCGTCCTTGGTGTTTGCTGATCGCCGACCTATCCTCATCCAGAGCATCCCCTACGTACTAGGGTTCAGTCTGTTCCTGATATTCATGGCGCTATTTACGAAGCGCGTGCCGGATGCCGCCGTTCTACCCATGCGGTTGTTCATGCTGTTCTGGACCATAGTTGCTGGCTGGTGCTTCAACTTTATCCTGAACAACGGCATGTTATATGTGAGTTCCTCTCTGCTTTTTCCCGGGGAAGTCAAGTACTAACAACGTGCACAGGTAAACTGGCCCAAACTCTGCCCTCGACCGTGGGCAATAGAGGGCTATCAAGAGGCCATCGGAAAAGTCAGCAAAGATAAGCTGATTGGCCCATTCGTGGCTAAGCACGAGCGTGGCTTGAGCACAGCGCGCTACTTGAGCGCAGAAGAGGGCAAGAAGAGGATTGAGTAGCATATCAAGTGTGTGAGTGTGTGTAAAACATCAGTTCATTCGGAAGCCGGTATTAGTAGTAGATTACAACATGGAAACAGGTAGAGGTCCATCGGTCTTAATGTCAAATTGAATAAATCACTGTGTGCTGCTCTTCCTTGTTACATTGGAAGGATGCCGAACATCTCCAAATTGAACGTCCATGGCTAACACATAGGAAACCAGAGCTTTCCTGCCTCTCACCAGCATTGCTGGCAGTGCATGGCTTGGCAGTTGGTGTCGAGACTCAGGGTTCTGCGTAGGTTTGCAGCTTTGGAACGACGCTGCCCCTGATTCATATAGACCTCTGACAGTACCGTCTGCCACAATCCCTAACCGTGCCGGCGACTCGACGGTCCGATTCCCTTCGAGATACTTCATTCCTGCCAGTTCGGATCCTACATACGAGGCATTCATTCCAGCTGCTAGCAGTCATACCTATCGTTGCACGTCAAAGGTGGGCGGGCGTACAACTTACGCGCGCCTCGGGGCGTGATCAAAGAGTCAAAGTGACCGACTGACTGGGCGGAATTTCCCGGTCCCACCGTCGTGCCTTTTATTATCAGTGCCCCTCTTAGGCAAGCAGAAGAAATTCCTCCGAGATTTGTAGAGTAGACGACCAGTTCTCTTCTACCAGAAATGGCAATGCAAGAACCGTGTGGGTGGTCGTGAGTTGTGGGTGCATGAAGCATTGCTTTAGAACTCGGGCTTTAAAACCGCAAGTGCGAGCACATCAACGCTACGGTACTGGAAGGATGGCCCATCCTTCGGGGGATCTCAAGGTCACACAACCTAGGTAGATCACACAACTCCCCAAAAAGATCTAGCATACTCCCGGCGCAGCGGACAGTCTGCAAGCTCCTGGCTCGTCCAACTGTGCAGTGCAGCGAGGTACCAGCAAAAATCAAGCGCAGCAGCCAACCCACCCGCGTTGGGGACAGCAAAAGAATCTCTCGGTCGGGGAATTGAACCCCGGTCTCGGCCGTGACAAGGCCGCATACTAACCACTATACTAACCGAGATACGATCTCTGTTGGATTGTGGTCTGCGGTGAAGATATTTTGCTCTAAGACGCCATGGTGGAGGGCGTGAAATTGGTGTGGATAACCTGGTAGGTTACCAGTTAGTTCGAGGGTGGCGAGTCCGGACGGAAGTGGGGCCGGACCATTCACCACGGCCCCGACGGAAGGTTCCAGAGCGACGACTTATGAGGGGACTCTAAGTGCATGAGCCTGCGAAGGAGGTCGGTGTTGACTACGGTATCCTTCACCGCACAGTCGAAAGTATCCCGGGTGTTGCGATGGTTTTGCGTGACCGGAGTCGAATCAAGGTCGCCTGCTCCCAGACTCGTCTTCCCGGTAAGGTATGAGGGGCAGAGTCTGCGAGTTGTCCCCGGACACGGCTCGCTAGAGGGCAGATCTCTGGTGTTGAATGTCCGTAACCGGCACCGAGAAATCGTGTCTGCTGAAGTGTTGCGACCAGAGCATTTCCACATGGCTCGATGAGGCGGACACTGGCATGGCGATCAAAACGGACATATCTATTCACCCACGCCAGAAGATTATGTTGAGAAAGACAACGCCGGCAGTAATAATGATAAGCTACCCTATCGAATACAAGAACGAACATATGAACCACAAAAGGGGCATATCTGAGAATACACCTACTTCTATCCGGGCTTAGACCATGCCCACACACAACAACCCCCAAAGTCTAAGGTACCTTCCTTACCCAGCTTCCCCATGCTCGCAATGCCCCGACTCCACGCCAATGCTCGGTCGAGTATATCTCTTAATGTAGACAGTACAAGGAAATGATGATGTGTGCGCAGTAGCGATGACGATGACGCATGCGTGTCGAAGTCGTATGGTAATTACAAAAAAAGGAAAAAGCAACGGGGGTATCACGAAAGCCCAATCCAGGAAAAATCGATCAGCTTGGCTTCCTCCTCTTCCTCTTTCTCCTCTTCTCTCCTATTTCCTATTTTTATCTCCCCGTCCACCGTCTCCAACCCAATCAGTCAGTCAGAAGCGACTCGTCTAAAGCCAAAGCAACCACCTGGCCACGCCAACGACGCCTCGTCCAATTCCAAGGAAGACGCGGGCGATCATGACGATGAACCAGACGTACCACATGAAGCCGACGAGCAGCCACTCCAGCGCAAGCCATCCGGCCCGACGGACCCAGCGGAAGCGACGACGGCGCCTTCTCAGCAATTTATCCGCCGAGTCGAGGGCCGCCTTCACTTTCAGGCGCTGGGAGTCGACCATATCCCTGCTGACCTCGTCGGCCTCGTCGACGGCGCGCCGCGTCTGGTCAATAAGCTCACCGGCGATACGGGTATGGAGAGTCTCGATACGGCGCATAAGGGCGGGGCCGTGCTCCGAGGTAAAACGGGTGGCCGCGTGCTCGAAGGTCTGCGCAGACTGCTCCACGCTGCCGGCGAGCAGCCGCGCCGTGTTCGGGTATAGCTCGGTTTGCGGCAGGCTGAGGCTGGCGTGCTCGTCGGACGCGAAGCGGGCTACATCCGTCCAGGGGAGGCCGGTGGCCTTTATGTCCAGGGCGAATATGGGGTGCGGCTCATTGGCGCGGCGCGTAATCTCCATGGCCTTGATGCCTGAGCATAGGATCAGTGTGCGCACCCGGGCCAGTTCGCGTTTCGACATCCGGCCATGCTGGGGCGCCATGCTGTGGTCCGAGATCGACCATTGCCGACTGGTGCGCATTTGTGTGATCGAGTCACGGTGCAGACCTAGAGTGGATGGTCGCCGTTCGGATGCTATCGAGAGCGCGTGCTGCAGGTCTCTCGAAGTGGATCGGGGTCGGTCGGCAAAGACCTCGACGTCGCGCGAACGAGCCTCAGTGTCCGATACATCAGAGTCGAGTAGCTGCCGTGGCTTGTGATAATCGAGCTCTGAACCAGGCGGCGAGGCAACGCGAATGTCAATGCGCGGCGGTTTCAACTGTTCAAATCGTGCCGATCTGCTGTGAGTCCGTGAAATCGGCGGCGATATAAAGCGACTGTCGGCCTCCTGAGGATTTGGCTTATCGTTTGGCTTATCGTTGAGATCGCCCGTAGATTTGAACGAAGGCATGACATCGAGGTAGTTCTTAGCATACCGAGCCTCCCGGCGCCGGGAACTACTTCGGGACAAGGTGATCGAGTTCCGTATTCTGTCTCCCTTCGATTCCGACTCGGATTCGTCACTGGTTGAGGTTTCGGAGTCGGAATCGGTATCCGAATCTTTCTTCCATATTAGGTCGGTGACCTTGGATACTCCTCCACGTATCATGCCATCGATCTTGGCACCTCCTTTGAATAGATTGCGAAGTCCAACTTGCTCATCGGGCCTTAGCTTCAAGCTACCCACGCTGCGGTGCGATTTGTGACTTTCACCTGTTGCTCGTGCCACGATCCTGCGGCCGGGACTCTTAGACCT
This sequence comes from Xylariomycetidae sp. FL0641, assembly GCA_022376655.1. Taxonomy (NCBI): domain Eukaryota; kingdom Fungi; phylum Ascomycota; class Sordariomycetes; species Xylariomycetidae sp. FL0641. The sequence goes on from JAJJKE010000030.1 coordinate 26,541, forward strand.
ACGGCGTTCCGGAACTTGAGGCTCATCAGTCATCTTTGCAGTTGTGCCGGGCGGCATTGCCTGCTCCACAGGACTATCCACTCTCTCCAATCCGTCGTGATGTTTTTCTTCCCCGCGCTCACGGCTGCGATCACGAAACATGCTCTTGACCTTGGAGAAAGGGTTTCGAACCGGCGAGCCAGGTCGACTGCCAGACGGCGAGAGATCCATGCCGATGATGGGCAATCGAGTGCCACGTCCCCGTGGCGTCCTAACGTCAGGCGACACGGGTCGGGAAGAGTCCATATCCATCGATGCTCTGTAGCTCTGAACGGGAACTTCGAGGCTTGCACGACCCGAGCTGATGGGAGAACCAGGTGCGAATCTCCCGTTCTTGTGCCCGTCTCGCCTGTCGTGTAGCTCGACAAACGCAGATTGCCGGCGGCTTTGTCCCTGCTCTGGTGTTCGAGCACGCTTTTCAGGCGATGAAAAACTTTCAGGTAAAGGCTTGGGGTGATCGCCGTCCGACTCATTCGAGTTCTTGTTTTCCTTTTCTTCCTGAGCCTCTTGAACGAGCAATTCCATCATCTGCTTTTCTAATAAATCTCTGCCATTAGCACTGACCGTGCCGCTGCGTTGTCTACGCCGGCGATCCGTCTCGCTGTCTGAAGTTTCTGAAAGAGAGCCTCTCCTGAACCGAAGAAAGTCGTGATGATTGGTAGCAGAGGCGCTATGTTTATGGTGTGCACCTCGGAGGTCATGTAGCTTTTGCCGGGCACGTTCTCTAGCACTGATAAGAGAGCTTTCGGCATCCATCTTCGCAGCCTTGGAATCCCCGGAGTCTGGATCGACTGACTCGGCCCTACTATCTTCTTCTTTGACAACTGGAGACAAGATAGTTGGTTTCCCCAGGTCATGTGATTGATGCGATGAGGGCCTATCGGGCTCGGCTCTAGGGAAAACCTTCGAATAGTGTCGGTCTTCGATCATGTACTTATTATCGCCCAGTTCCAGCCAATATGTATCGGCAAGCATATCTGCTGGGTCAAGTGTCCAGTCAATCCTTGGCCTTGGCTGTTTCCCGCCAGCACTGACCGAGATCGGAAGATGCGGGTCGTAATCTTCGTGTGCAGGGGGGAAGGGTGGCAAAGCGGACGATCTGTTCATGCCCGGAGTTGTGGCTGCCAGTGAGGCAGTCTCATCCACCCAGTCGGTCACTCTAGATACATCAGCGAAGCCTTGCTCTTCTCCATCGATGGTCTTTCGTTCACGGGCCCGTATCTTACGGTTCCGAATGTGCTGGAGAGGGTTATAGGGACGACCGAGGGGCCGGTTTTGGGCACCAGTCAGCGTGCTTGGAGGCGACGGCGTGGAGTCCGGAGAGGTGGGCGGCGTTGCTGTTGTCGGTCTAGAACGCGCATCTTGCTTCAATGGAGGGACAAAATGCAACAGCCTCCGATACTGTGCCATGAGCTCAAGATACTCCTTTGCTTTCTGGGCACGATTGAGAGTCGAAGAGGAAAAATGGTACTTGTAGCTTCCGTCGTGTTCTAAGGCCGGGGGCAGTGGACTGTGGAAGCCAGAACTGGTAGCACTCCTGGGAGGGACGGGCATGGGAGAGATGTTGCGCGAGGTCCGCCTTTGCTGCTGCAGATGCTGCTTAAGACTACCTCCAGTAGGACTATCAGGGACCGGTGCCAGCCGTGGAGGGACGGGATTTATTGTGCTCCTCCTTGAAGCTAAACGCCTGGATTCGCTCAAATTCAGAGCCATATTGACGATCTGACTCGAGTCTAGATCCAGAGGCGCGGTCGCCGTGTGCGGCTGCGGCATAGTTGATGCGCCCGTGGCCACCTCGCTGTCGTCATGGGTATCTCCAGTATGCGGTCGGAGGCTGGAAGAAGTCTGCCGGCGATCCGAAGCGTCTGTGGCCTGGGCGCCTGTTCCAAGCCCAGTTTCGGGTCCCCGCCCCGGGCCATTCTCCTCCGAGGGGCTCGCGGACTGCTTCCCTTTGCGACTACTACTCGGGATGCGTGACCGCCGACGGTCGGCTTCTTGCCTCGCTGCGATGGGAGCTGGCTTCTTGGAAGCTATGGGGTTGGCTAGCAGAAAGCCGCCGCTCGATCGGGGCTTATACGACCGGCGGCGGCGCTGCGTCTCATGCTTAAGGTCCCTATCTTCATGTTCGGGTTCTCGTGCGGCCGGTCGCGGACTGGATCTCGGGTCGTTGGAGGTATTGTCGGCAAGGGATCGAGCTGGGGTTGAGGAATCACGGTGAAGGCTGGCAACGGTACTCGATTCGCCGGTCTCGTAACTACCGTGGCTTCGAGGAGATCTCGAACTGGACGATCGGATGGCGTGGTGATGAGCAAGACTTGAGCCGGAGCGCGAACTGGTGCCATCATTGTCTGCCATGGCGGCGATAGCCCAGGCCCCAGCAAACACAAGCTAGCATGCCAGAGCCTAGTCTCTTATGCGGGCTGGGTACAGATAAGGCTGCTACTGAGGTCGGAGGGCAGCGACTCGCGGTTGGGCGCCCGACATCGTGAAGCAATTCGGGGGTGGAAGAGAAACAGGAGACGGTTGCTCGGGGCACGCTGGGCCAGGACCAATACGCGCAACACCGTGCGGAACACGGGATAACTAAATGGGTTGCTGAATAGTTCTGAAGAGTTCTGAGTCGGGGATAGTCAGCGATGGCGAACGTTCAACAGAAACGGCGCGTCGATACCCTATGGATACCAAGACCAGACAGGGAGAGGTTTGGTTCCAAGATGTTGGCGTTGTGCCAAGTGGGCTCCTCCTGTCATAGGAGATACGGGGTTATGATGGGGGGGCATGCGACCAGACTTGCTAGAGCAGATCCCCGAATGCCCTGTTTAACGGTGCAGGGCCCCTGCTGCGTTCATCATGTTACATGTACCGGACCTGCAGCATCAGGTAACGGCCAGACGGCATGTGAATGTGCAAATATCCGCAGTTGGCCGCATGCCTGTATCGCGTATATCTGGCAAAACGAACCTGGCGGGGATGGTCACGACCACTCCTACCGAGTGCCGAGAAGATCGGGGCTCGCATCTTCTCCAGCCTTCCCTTCAGGGCAAATGAAATGCCATCTTTGCAGTAGAATGGTTGGCTCGAAGAGTTTTTCTCTATTCCACTCCTAGACGGCCGTATCAACGACCTTGTGACTTTCTCGCCATTATTCCACGGTGCCTTTTTGGCCCTTTCTACTTAAAGTCTCAACGCAACACCGTACATCCGTCGCTTGCCAAAGCCATTGCACGTATCTGTGTCGTCACGCCCGGAACCTTCACGATGAGCTTCCCTTGATGCCGCTCAGCATTCCGTTGACCATCTCATACAATGCCCAAGCCCCGGGATCGGGAAGTTCCTGTTCGGCACCGTCGCCCACATAGGTTGCCCGCCCGAAGCGCGCTTTGAGATATCGGGTCGCCTCGGCTTTCTCGTGTGCCTTCTTCACCGCGGCCTCGAAATTGCCGCTCTCCGCAAAGGCGTCGGTAAAAGGAATCAAGACGTCCATCACTGTCCGGTCACCTTCCCTGGCAGGAGTATACGCCTTGAGCGTTCTAACTGCGTCGGCCAGTGCCTGTGCGTACGTCGAGGCGTCTGGCGTGCTGCCGTTCAGCGACAACACCTTGGCTTTCAGGGCCGACGAGAAAGCAGACAACAGAATGCCGAAAATGGCCCCCAACGTGCCTCCCATGTCATCGACGGAATCCGTGATCGAGAACAGGAACTCAAGCACGGATCCCCGTTTAGCCACACCTTTATCAAGGCATCGGAGGAGAGCTAGAGGTATACCGGTCAGCTCGTGCCCTTGTATTCGTGAGTCTCTCCTTTAGCAAAGCCTCGCTTACCTTCAGATACACCCTGCACTGCCTCGCCGCAGTCGCCATCGCCCATCACCATATCCCACTTCGTGAGGTTCGGCTCTGCTGCGATCGCTGCTTTGCAACCAGACCGGATGACGTTTTCCAGAAGCTGAGGGTCGACTGTTCCCAGAGTCAGTCGCTTGCTTCTGTGGGTGGGTAATGACATTGCCTACCGTGGATGTCACCTTCGTACAACCGTTCAGCAGCCGGTGTGTGTCCGTCGACAAGGTCAGAGGGAGACTTCTTGTTTGCCGCTTTGCCTGTCAGTGACGTGGTCTGGTTTGGCCAGGCGGGAGCGCTAGTCTGTGCATTTAGCAGGTCAAGCAGCTCATCCGCCGTGGTCGAAGACTCCGCGGCTGCTTTCGAGATGTTGCACAAGGAGATCGAGAAGCCTGGCGCATTCAATGATGTCTCGAACATGCCTGCGATGACCTTTACTGGTTTGATCTTCCATCTCTTCTCTGTTCTACATGTCAGCAACAACGAGCGCCGGATTGGGTCGAAATGCACGCACCTAGTTGAATGATTGTCTCGTCTGTGAGAGCACCAAGCTCCAAATTCGACAGGCCACCATAGTTGTTGATCAACAGCACCACCTTGTCTTCGGAGTTTTCGAATGAAACAAAAGCGCGCTCGGGGTCTGCCGGGTCACACAACCATGTTAAGCAGCGGTTGATGAGATCATCGACCGTAGGGAAAGGGGACAGCTTTTGCGCGCCCTGTGTTGTCGGTCAGCCTTCCGCCATCCAGGGATCACTTGGCAAGAACACTCACCGGCTCGTTATGTATGCCGGCGCCCAGCACGCATACACCATCGGGGATGGGTTCGTGTCCTTTCCGGCCAGGGACATGACAGTGATCTAATGCGGACCCTACCGACACCATCTGGGCGTTGACGGCCTTTCCAATATCGACACACCTGTCAAAGCTGTACTTCTTTTGGGCGGCAGCACCGACAATCTTCAGGCCTGTGCACTGTTAACAGATGCCCTCCAGGAGAGCACGGGATTGTCAACCCACCTAGGATATGGCCAGGCATGCCTCTACGGCCAACTCGGCTCGCCTTTGTCCTTCCCAGCGAAACATCATCTGTTTGGGGGAGTACCACTATGTTCTTGCACAGCCCTTCGGCTTTGGCCCTTTCCGCTGCCAGACCAAAGTGTAGCTTGTCTCCCGTGTAGTTCGTGATCATGAGGATGTGGCCTTCGTTCGACGGGGTGGCCTTGATGGCGGCCAGGATTTGTTTCGTACTCGGCGAGGCGAAGATATCACCACATGCTGCGGCGGTCAACATGCCCTCACCTACAAGCTCGGCCCACTAGATGGAAAGCTGTTAGCAAGGCTTGGTGTTCCCGGTGCTACGGTCCATGGGCCGGCGATCTTAACTACATGCCACGGGACCGAGGGCAACAGAATGAGGACGAAGCATCACATACAGCAGGCTCGTGGCCGGATCCTCCACCCGAAATGATGGACACGGAGCTGGCATCGTTGTGGTCACTGTAGACAACTTTCTCGGACTCGATGAGGGATAGATGGGGCGCCTGGGTCATCAAAGCCCGAAGTGCACGAGGCACCAGTGTGTTGGCGGCAGTCTCGGGAAAGTAGTGCTTGGTAGACATGATGAAGAGACTTGGAGAGGCTTACTGACTGCTCGTTACTGACACAGCTCACAGACAGTCACGAGTCGTCGCCGGCACTGGGATGGTATTTGAGGGATCATGATAATTGGAGCAAGCCGGTCGCGCACTACGGTCACGGGGTGACGGGATGGCAAAAAAGTCATGATGTTGATCAGGGTCGCCCTAAGACGCAATGTCGTGGGTTTCGAATGTCCACTTTGCGCAATCATGCGTGTTCGAGAACCTGCTGGCGTGCTCGCTATCGAGCTCACGATAGTTGCTCCAGCGAGTCGTAGGTCCGGAGGGTCAAGTTGGTTTGTACGCTGACCAGACCAGATTTAGGGGTTCAACCTCGTGGCATCTAGCTGGTGTTCCGGCTGGCATCCTGCCTGCAACCCAACACGCCGCAGAGACTCAGGCAGCCCGTTCTAGACCGCGTCTCGAGGCCACGAGTCAGGGGACCACCCCAATAGTTGCTTGCCCCAGGCACCACCGCACCAGGCTTTTATGCGGGGGCGACAAGTTGTGGAGATGGGTGCGAAAGCTCCGCGATTGTGGATAGTCTAGGAGTGTTTAGGGTTCCGACCAACCACCTTCACCCTGAAAACCTGAACCTCGAGTCGCGAGTCTCTCCTCTCGTTCTGTTCTTTCGAACACCCTTCCCACGAAATGCGTCTCGGTGTCACCCAGCCCCGAGCAGGCAATGGAGCGGGCAGGGCCAACGACCCAAGCCGCCACGGGATCTGCGTCTACGTCGGATGACCCGCCGAAGAAGAGGATCCGTAAGTCACGGAGCCGTGGTCTGCGGACCAAGACCGGTTGGTGAGTGTCATATACATACATACGATGCCGTGGTCTTACCCCGGAGATCTTGGCCGGGCAAGCTAATCCGGGGGTTTGTGCTCTAGCTTGACGTGCCGCAAACGCCACAAGAAATGTGACGAGAAAGGTTTGTCTAGTCCCTCGTGTCATCAACCGCCCGGTTGTTCGTCCACTGACAGCCCGGTTGACATCAGTGCCTGTCTGTGGGCCGTGCTCGATCTCAAGTCGAGATTGCATCTACGCGGATGGATCGAGACCACACTCCATCCCTCACAGCAAGCCAAGTCACATCGAACGCAAGGACTCAGATCTCGTGTCCACTCTTTCCCGTGGTACAACAACCAGCCAGGCAACATGCCAGGTCACCCCAAGTCCACATTCGCTGATACCTCCCCCTGCTGAAGAGGTGACCTCGACGTCCTCACCTCACTTTCCTATTGGGGACACCTACCAATATGGATGGTCACCGGAGACGGTGAGCTCTGAGCTTCTCAGTGCTGACTTAGCATCAACACGATGGCTCGACCTTCTGGCCACCGACGCAGCGCAAGCCGACGGGGGGTTCTCTTTGGCACCAAGTCCCGTTGCGAACCCAAGCCCCGGGACGGATGACTATGGAACAACACCTGGATCTGGGAGGCTTCAACACGCGAACACGGTCGCGGCTCCTAAAGTTCCTGTACCCGAAAGGCATGCGTGGCAATCGGAGTATGATTTGGCTTTACAGTGCCACGAAGCCGTGCTGTTTCGGACGTTCACCGAAAGAGCTGCGTTGTGGGTGAGTTTGCTCGAGGTGGTGGTCAGATATACACTGGGGGCAATGCTGACTTTGATGAACAGCTTGATCTTTTCGACCCTTACAAACATTTCTCCACCTACGCAACTCGATTGGCAGTATGTAACCTGACGCCCTCCCTTTCTAGCGAGAGGGGCTGACATTGAATTGCTGGTAGCTGCGGAATTTGGGGTTGATGAAAGCGATCTTGGCACTTGCCGCTCGTCACAATGCGATGTTACAAGCGAATCTTGGCCACGCAGAAGCCGACCCGAGCGAGGCCATCCAATACTACTACGAGACGCTACACTACGTCCAAACCGCTCTGAAGTTCCACAGCTACGCGCATTCGGAGGAGTTGCTGGCGACGGTCCTGGTTATCTCGACATACGAGATGCTGGACGCATCCGACAGCAACTGGCAAAGACACCTGAAGGGCGTCTTCTGGATACAAAGGTCGCAGAACGTCAATGGCTGCTCCGGAGGCCTCCGGCAGTCGGTGTGGTGGGCTTGGCTTCGGCAAGACCTCTGGGCTGCGTTCCGGGAGCGACGCAAGTGCTTCAGCTTTTGGCAGCCGTACAAGGACTACTCGGTGCTCACGCAAGACGAGTTGGCGGATCGCGCCATCTACCTCCTGTCGCAAACCGTCAACTTCTGTGCCAATCCCGACGCGTCGTCGTCCGACCCGGCGGTCCTAGCGCGTCGCGCGGAGGCGGGCGAGATCCTCATGGCTATGCTGGAGAGGTGGAAGTCCTTCCTCGGCCCCAAATTCAAGCCGCTGCCCACGGCAGCGCCACCGTCTAGCGTGTTCGAACCCCTGTGGATCCATCCCCCGCAATTTGGGGTGGCGATCCAGGTCTACAACTTCGCGCGCATCCTGATCACGTTACACCGGCCGGCCATGGCTGGATTTGACGGTTTCATGAAGACACAGGTAAGCATTGTTATCGCCAAGATTCTGACCCGGTTCTGACTCTGTCTGGCATGTCTACAGAGGGTATTGTCCGAGGCCGTGGCCACCATATGCGGTATCGCGATGGAGTTGAAAGATGAAGGTTGTCAAATATTGTCTGCGCAATGCCTATTTGGAGGTTGGTCTCACACCACTTACATGCATTTGATGAGAACCGGCACTGATGAGGATCGATACAGCTGGCCTGTGTGCGCAAGATGAAGTCAAACGCGAGACGATCATCTCCCTGATCGATGCCTGCGAGGCTCGGACCGGCTGGCCCATGGAAAGCCTTCGAAGCGATCTAAGGGCGGAGTGGGCCAAGGTCGGAGCTGTGTAAGACTATGGGCGTTTTTATATCCTTTTCAATGGTCGGATCGAAAGAAATATGGCGCGAAATCTTGGTGGGCTATCTGTTTCTATCTGGCTGGACGGTTGCTTCTTAGGGAATTTTCTGCATTGTGCGCAAATACTTGTCTGATTCTTGGTGTGCTATTCGTGGGAACGGGATTGAGAGAGATACCAGATACCAATCAAATTCAGGAAGAGCGACAGCTCGCAATTTTGTTGTTGGACATTACAATTCTCAGTACGAACACCGAAACTACTGTGGAACGGATGATAATCCAAACATGCTCCTTCTCGCAATGAACGTTCCTTTCACGAACGTGTCCAGGTATCTTTGGCGGATCAACGTTGCCTCTATTCTTATTCGTCTTTCCGATGGCCCGGGACTCGACGTGGCAACTGTGTTGAGAGCGAGGGAGTCTCGGCTGCAATATGTCACACAGATCACCAGCACATTGCGATCCAAGCGGGTTCATCAAGGTTATATATCAATCTTGAAAGTCTTGTTGTATTCATCGAGCTTCGTGTCAGCCTTCAATCTGACCCTCTTTGGCCAATCTGCGTCTAGTATCTCTTTCAACCCCTTACCGTCCGCCGCTCTCTCCGCATTTGGTTTCCAGCCACCCCTTCTTCACCCCCTTACGCCTTGCCGGCCTTCTTCTCGTAGTCGGTGATCGCCTGGACCTTGGCCGCGGACGCCGAGTTCTGTCGCAGCACCCATTTTCGTTAGCGTTAGCTCACTGTACGCGCCACCCTGCTTCTTCTTCTTCTTCTTCTTCTTCTTCTTCTTCTTCTTCTTCTTCTTCTTCTTCTTCTTCTTCTTCTTCTTCTTCATCATCACCACCATCGTCATCGTCGTCGTCGCGGGTAAGTACCCAGGTAGGCAGGCAGGGCAAACGTACCGGGTCAAAGGTATACCCCAGCCACTCGCGGACCAGGCGGCGGGCGAGCTCGACGCCGACGACGCGCTGCCCCAGGCACAGGACCTGGGCGTCGTTGCTGAGGACGGCGCGCTCGACGCTGAAGGGGTCGTGCGCCGTCACCGCCCGGACGCCCGCCACCTTGTTGGCCGCGATCGCCACCCCCAGCCCCGTCCCGCAGACCAGCAGCGCCCGGTCCGCCTCCCCCCGCGCCACCGCCTCCGCCGCCCGCGTCGCGTACACCGGGTACGCCGTCTTGTCCGAGCCCGACGACGGCCCCACGTCGCTCACCGACGTCACCCGCGGGTCGGCCTCCAGGTCCGCTTTCAGCGTCGCTTTGTACGTGTACCCGGCGTCGTCGCCGCCCAGGACGATGCGTAGGCCTGCCATTTTGTGTGTGTGTGTGTGTGTTGGGTGGGAGAAGATGGACGTGGGAGTTGGAGTCGGATGTGTGAGGGAGGATGTGTGAGGGAGGATGTGTGATTGTGTGACTAACTGACGGTGGGAAGTAGTCGCAAAGCGTGGATATCGTGAACAAGACCTGGAAAGAAACGGGAGAGATGGAAAGACAGGATGGAAACTCTGTCTGTACGGGCTTACATCTCTAGTCTTGCGATGCCCCCAACAACCTCCTAACCTACTGGCTGTTATTACCCCCCAACCCACTACTCTCCATCTTTCGTCCCCATCACCATTACAGTCCGTCCCGTCTCGTCTCGCTTGGTGACCTGGTCTCGTCTCACGCCCATGAAATCATTCATCCCGCAATAAATCCAGAGACGCGGCCGTCACGATCCCGATCCGCGTCCCGACCGTCCGGGACGCAGACACGGACGACCGGTGTGCCTCGAGCCGCGCTCCGGCTGGTCGCGTCTCGCGGCCACCCAAGTTGGAGAAGCACGGACGCGCGCGGGGGACGGTGAGGGGAGATCGCGGGGTTCCCAAAGCTTGGTTTGGACTTGACCTCAAGCACCCATGCCCCCCCGCGTTTTGCGCCCGCGGGCTTGAGTCGCGTACGCTCGGCCGCCGCGACAAGTGAACTCGTGGGGTGAGCAAGGTAAGGTCAGGTAAGGATCTAGAATCATGCCTGCCCGCTGAGATCACCGGTCCACCTCGCCTCGGGTGACGGTACGGACGCCTGACGACTTGAACTTCTTTGATTTCCAACACCGGTTGCCTCGAGAACTTGTCTCTCTCTCCACTATCTCCTAATCGCAACGTCAATTCTGTCTGTTCTGGTTCTGTCCTGTTCTTCTCTCGTCCTGCCGTCCTGCCATTGCGTCTCGTCCCTGGGCAAGTAGACGACGTTCGATTCCGCGACAACTTACCTTACTGTACCTCACCTACACGGTACCCACCCTACCCACAGACAGACAGACCTCACAATGGAGTGGAAGAAGGACAACAAGACCTACCAGATCCTCACCGCAGCTGAGAAGGGCGGCTATGGTGTCGTGGCGCCCATTGCGTACGTTGCCGTGCTCCTCCTGCTCGCAAAGCCCGTACATGTCGTCCACTAACATGTACCTACCATCTCCCAGCTACAACATCGAGTGCATCCTAGCCTTCATCCGGGCGGCGGAGAAGAAGCGCTCGCCGCTGATCCTGCAGGTGTTCCCGTGGGCGATCACCTTCAGCGACGGGCTCCTCATCGAAGCGGCCGCCACCGCGGCGCGGAAGGCGAGCGTGCCGGTGGCGATCCACCTGGACCACGCGCAGGACGAGGAGCTGATCAAGCGGGCGGCGAGCTCGCTGCCGTTCGACAGCATCATGGTGGACATGAGCCACCACGAGATGGAGGAGAACCTGGCCAAGACGAAGGCCCTGGTGGCGTACTGCAACCAGCACCGCATCACCACCGAGGCGGAGCCCGGCCGCATCGAGGGCGGCGAGGACGGCATCGCCGACACCGCCGACCTGGCCGGCGCCCTCACCACCCCCGACCAGGTCGACGACTTCGTCGCCACCGGCATCGACTTCCTGGCCCCGGCCTTCGGCAACGTCCACGGCGAGTACGGGGCCCGGGGGCCCGTGCTGGAGTACGAGCGGCTGGCGGCCATCCGCGAGAAGCTGGGCGGCCGCGACGTGCGCATCGTGCTGCACGGCACCAACGACTTCCCCGAGGATATCATGAAGAGGTGCATCCAAGGCGGCGTGTCCAAGGTCAACGTCAACAAGCTCGTCCTCGACGATTACCACGCTCACATGAAGAAGAACGCCCCCACCGCCTCGCTGACCAATCTCATGGAGCAGGGCGTCGCTGCCATTCAGAAACTCGTCGAGTGGCAGATGGATGTCTGCGGCTCGACTGGCAAGGCGTAAGGAGGTTGTCGCGTATACATACCAGGAGATAGATAGACAATGTAGGGACATGGATGGGAGAGGCGGTCGTTCTGTATATATGCTGCGTTGGATACCTATGGTACATAATGATGATAAGATTCTTGACACCACTGTCCTTTTCCCGTGTGGCTGGCTGTCCGTGTTGCGATTACAGAGTCCGGATCGAGTGTTCGTAGCTCTACGCTATCCGGGGCATCGCCCAATCGAGGACGATATAGTATGCTCACTGGGAAAGCAGGCAGGTCTTTTAGAGTGAAGTCGATAGGTGACCATAGGTATGGACCGGGCAGCCGTATCCGCCATACCGCTTCTTGTTTGCCATCTGTACCGGCAGCTACCTTCTTCTGGTTTTGTTGGAGGACAGTACGCTCTCCGCAGGTAAGACACTGCCATCGAGTGAAGCCAGTTCAAGTCTCCCAGTGGACAGCCGAGGAGAAAACAGTCTACGATGCACTTTAACTCAAGTGACAGTAACTCGACCATATGAAGCCGTACCATGTGCGCCTGGATGTTTGGCACCATAACCAATCTCACATTCTCCTCCAAGATCAACATGTCAGCCATATATCGAGCTCACCGCAAGTCTATCTACCTGTTTCTCGTATGTAGCTTACCAATGCAGCGAGCATGCAGAGATGCCAGTGTTATTCAACGGGCCGTCTCGGTCTGGTCTCAGGGGGATACCATAGTCAGGCCCAGTGGCGGGATTCGAGCATGCTTCAATAGCCTGCAGGTGGTCTAAGAACCTTTGGCATCAGCCAGAAAGGGTACACAGGTACATAAACAGTATGTTGTTGTATCCGGGTCAACAACAGGAGGTTGCCTCCGTAGGGGGAGTCTCGTCCACCACAGCCCGTCACTCTAGCTACCATGCATGTGTTTACCTCGTGCTCAAGCCTGGCTGATTGTGGCCAGATTATCTTTCATATAAATACCTACCTCCCTCACTGAAGCCCGACCAAATCTCTCCTCTCTTCCATCCTCCCGTCTTTCCACCACAGACCACATCAACGACACCACATCAATGACACCCCATCAATGATACCACATCAGCGACATCACACCATCAGGTATGTTTATTCTCTCTCCCGGCTAGCATTTCATTCCACCGTCAACCAATCTGCACATCTCGTGGTGACGCCACTACTCTTCCATCATGCTTCCCCTTCATCATCTTTCACCTACCCACACCTCAACATCATTCCAAGACTCAACGCAGTCACAATCAAGGTAGGTAAACCCCGAACCTCTCCCTCGCTCATCTTGTTTGGTTGCCTGCTTCACATCTTCATCCGGGCAACATTCTCCCACGTCTCTCGACCCATCTGGCCTTGTTTACTTCCTTCGCAACTTCACCTAGGCAACGCCCTCCTGCATCTCCCGTACCCTACCATTACCATCCTACCATCTACTTCTCACCTGTCTGTCCATTCCCTCTGACACTCCTCCACCCTCACTCCTCTTCTATCCAATTCTTGAATTCCAACTCACTCTTCCCTGGTGCGCCTCCCCCTGATCCTCCCTCCCATCTTGTCGCATGTTCACCTCTTTCATCTCATCCATCCCCTCCTCATCCTTCCATCATCTACATCATCCTCTTCCATCCATTTGGTAACTGACGCTCGCTTCCCCTCTGTCATGCCATCCATCTCTGCCAATGCATTTGTTTTCCGACCACTTTCTCCTCCGCTTCCCTTTTCACCTCGGGTTCCACCACTGACATGCTCTCTTCAGACTCCCCCAACCATCAATAATGCCGATAAGTACCGGGCAAAAGCCGATAAGAATCGAGGCACGACGAGCGATGACCACTATTGCCGATAAGTTCGAGGCAAGCCTATCATCATCGAGGCACGAGGTCAATTATGCCGATAAGTACCGGGCATCCAAGAAGAATCAAGGAACACCATCAACGACATCAACATTGCCGATAAGAACCGGGCATTCAAGAAGATCAAGCATCACCAAGGAACACCATCACCGACATCAACACCATCAGCCATATCAACACCATCCACACCATCTACACCATCAACGCCATCAACATTGCCGATAAGAACCGGGCATTCAAGAAGATCAAGCATCACCAAGGAACACCATCACCGACATAACACCATCAGCCATATCAACACCATCAACACCGTCAATAACATCAACATTGCCGATAAGAACCTGGCACCCAAGAAGATCAAGCACCACCATCAACACCATCACCGACATCAACCACATCAACACCATCAACACCGTCAAAAACATCAATATTGCCGATAAGTACCGGGCATCCAAGAAGGATCAAGCACCATCAACAGCCGTCAACATTGCCGATAAGAACCGGGCATCCAAGAAGATCAAGCATCACCATCAACACCATCAACGCCATCAACGCCATCCACACCATCCACACCATCAACGCCATCAACACCATCAACGACATCAATATTGCCGATAAGAACCGGGCATCCAAGAAGACCAAGCATCACCATCAACACCATCAACGCCATCCACGCCATCAACGCCATCAACGCCATCAACACCATCAACACCATCAACGACATCAACATCAACACCATCAACATCAACATCGACACCATCGACACCATCAACACCATCCACACCATCAACGTCATCAACATTGCCGATAAGAACCGGGCATTCAAGAAGATCAAGCATCACCAAGGAACACCATCAACCACATCAACACCATCAACGACATCAACATCAACACCATCAACATCAACATCAACACCATCCACACCATCCACACCATTCACACCATCAACGCCATCAACGCCATCAACGCCATCCACACCATCCACACCATCAACGACATCAATATTGCCGATAAGTACCGGGCATCCAAGAAGATCAAGCATCACCAAGGAACACCATCAACCACATCAACACCATCAACCACATCAACCACGTCAACACCATCAACACCATCAACACCATCAACGACGTCAACATCAACTACATCAACGCCATCGCCGATAAGAACCGGGCACCCAAAAAGATCAAGCACCACCATCAACACCATCCACATCATTAACGACATCAATATTGCCGATAAGTACCGGGCATCCAAAAAGAATCAAGCACCATCAACAACCGTCAACATTGCCGATAAGAACCGGGCATCCAAGAAGAATCACCATCAACAACATCAACCCTGCCGTTAAGTACCGGGCAAGCCAAGAACCATCAACGCCGACCAGCATCAACGCCGACCAGCATCAACGCCACCATCAAGGAACGCCAACATTGCCGACAAGAACCGGGCACGCCAACCAGCATCGAGGCACGACGACGCGACGAGCAAGCAGCCGACAAGATCGAGGCTCACTCCGAACACGACCAAAGACCAAGGCTAAGTAGACGCTAACCATCCCCTCCCCCCTTTGCTTCCTTTTACTTTATTTTGGATATACCGACTCTTCACCATTCACGCATATCTAGCCATTTACCTTCGCTCGCAGCTCTCGCTATTGACACGACCGCGGGGTACGATGAAGGCCGCATTTTCCGAGTACCTCCCCAACATCCGCCTGGGCAACGGATTCCTCTCTTGCCGTCAGCACCGCTCCGACCACCGACGCGACCCATCCCTTCTTTCCGGTGCTGACACCATCCGTGACACGACCGCGGGGTACGATGACGGCCGCATTTTCCGAGTACCTCCCCAACATCCGCCTGGGCAACGGATTTCTCTCTTGCCGTCAGCATCGCTCCGACCACCGACGCGACCCATCCCTTCTTTCCGGTGCTGACACCCTCCGTGACACGACCACGACAAGTACGATGAAGCCGGTTCTTGCCAAGTACTTGCCCCCGGCCTAGGGCAACCGGGTTCCTTCCTTACCGGCAGCATCGATCCGACCCCAGATGAGTCCCTAACCCTCCTATACTCGGTGCTGCTGACTTCGTGGAGCTTTGAGCTTTTCACGACTGCAATCGTGCGATGAAGCCTTTTCTTGCCAAGCACGCCTGCATATATATTTATCTCTCAAATTTTTGGAAACCTTCTCAGCCTCGCTGAACAAAACTTTTTTCTTTTTTTTTCGTTGCTTTCTGCGGCTTGACCGTGGATGCGAAGAAGAAGATCAAGAAGAAGGATCACTGAGCGCTGGTGTTGTATCCTGCTCTCGAGTGACTGCAGGTGGAAGTCGAACGCCCGTGAAAGGTCTGATGGTTCCATCCGTGTGGTTATACCTCTTCGGTACCTACCTACCTGCCTTATGCCTGCAGTCCAGCACTCTACCTGACGGCCATGGCTTCGCGTGTACCCGACTTGAACGATGCTTTCCGCGAACCCCACGCGCAACCACGCCACCTGGTCATGATCGCGAGGTATGTCGTCGTGACGACACATCCGGCATGTAGAGCCGGGCCGGACCTTGGCGCGTATGTAAGTAGTCAGTCAGTCGTACGACGGGACGAGGGAAGTGCCGAAGCGGGTACGCGGCAGCGCCCTGCCCTCTCCACGGGTATGTATGTATGTACAGTGGTTACCCTAATTATTGCAACCCTTACTTATTACAAATCCGCTAGTTACTGCAAATATTTGCCTATACCGGGAAATTTTATATGAGAAATACCCTAGTTATTGCACAAACTGCAAACTGCAAATAGGATATCGAAAAGTTGCAGTTACTAAGGTTAGATTTTAGTGCGGCGGACCATTATCCCCCCATATTTTAAGCCTGCCGGGGGGCTGGTGGCCAGCCATAAACCTAACCTTTAGCACCTTCTGCCCTTCACTAGTCGCATATTATCACCAACGCTGCCGTGCCCTTCGTCCCCCATTAACCAGTGCCATGCTAGCGCTCTGCTCCAGCGCGCACCCATTTTTGGTAGAAAAAAGAGCCGGCCGGTAAGGTGGGCCCCGGTCACGTGGGCTCTAGAAACTGCAAATATTCTAGTTACTACAAATCTCTTAGGTGCCCGAATCACTTGCAATAACTAGGGTAACCACTGTACGGTGGCGGCAGACGGGCGGGCAGGAGCCACAATCCGGGGGTGTGGTTCCCTCCTCCACGCGGGAATGGGCATTTGGGGGAGTGGAGTGGAGGAGGAGAAGAAGACGGGAAGGGGGGTCAATGATGCCACGCGCGCGCGCGCGCATGCGGAGGGGGGGAGGGTGGTGGTGCAGTGACGGGCAGCGACAACGGGCGGTTGCGCCAGATCGGGCAATCCGGGCACGGGGCACGGGGCACGGAGCAGCAGCAGCAGCACAGTGAGGATAGAAGAAGAGAAACCTGATGGGATGGGATCTTTCGATCTCGCTGTCCCAAGGTTTTGCGATCAGACACACGGACAGACAGACACATAATAAGTAATGAAGTCGGCCCGACTGACTCCAGCAGTGGGTGGTGCGGGGAGGGGGGAGGGGGGGTTCCCGGGCCCCATAACAGGACCGAGTGCACGGCGGGCAGCAGCAGCAGCACCACGATTAAAAGTACGTATGGGGCTCTGCTGCTGCCGCCGCTGCCTCCTCACCTCCGACGTCACGATGTTACGACCATGCGAAAGTCGGGATCCGAGGACGGGAATGTCGGCATCAATGACGATGCTGCGGTATGCGAAAGTGGGAAATCAGAAGACGGGAATGTTTGTCGGCAACGCACTGATCAACTAATAACTGCCTGATCGACTGGGATGAGGCGGATGGGGTGGTCGATGGATGGTGAGTCTACGACAAGACATGCGAAAGTGAAAGTGGGAAATGAAAGACGGGAATGTCTGTCGGCAGGGAAATGCCTGTCTGACTAACTGACTGGCTGGCTGGCTGGCTGGCTGGGGTGAGGCGAACATGTAAAGACAGACGAGTTGTTGTTGTTGACCTGATCTTGGTTCAATCCATCCAATTGATCGTGATAATGATGATGATGGTGATGATTCTTCCTCTAAATGCAAAGCGCTCTATGATAGGTGGTCTATGTACAATAGGTAGGTAGTTAGCCCAGGTAGGTATCTAAACAACAACAACAGCGTATCTCGTAGCTCTATGTCTCTCATATCCTCCGGTTCGTTGTGTCTTCAACAGCACATCACATTACCTACCACGCACCGACAATACCGGCGATAGGGATGTCGATACCGGTGGTGTAGGTAGCGGTGTCGGAGAGGAGGTAGACGTAGGCGCCGCCGAGCTCCTGGGGCAGGGCGAGGCGGGGCATGCCGCCGTAGTACTTCATCTTGGTGTCCCAGTCGGGGGAGGTCTCGACATAATACGTGAGGGCGGTCTTGACGAAGCCTGGGGAGATGCTGTTGACGCGGATGCCGTACTGCGCCCACTCCATGGCGAGGGTGTGGGCCATGTTGCGGACGGCGGCCTTGGTGCCGCCGTAGGGGGCCGAGGGCGCGGCGCGGTTGGGGCGGTAGCTGGTCATGGAGGCCGTGAAGACGATGCTGCCCTTGGTCTTGAGCTCGATGAACTTGCGCGCCGCCGTCGTCGCGCAGATCCACGCCCCCTGCACGTTCAGCTTGAACAGCTTCTCGAACTGCTCCATCGTGAAGTCCAGCGCCGGCTGGTGCTTGGTCGCCCCCGCGTTCGCGATCATCCCGTCGTACCGCCCCTTCTCCGCCGCCATCCGGTCCACCGCCGCCTTCACGCTCTCCTCCGACGTCACGTCCGTCTGGATGAAGCCCAGCTTGCCCGGGTACTTCTTCTCCAGCCCCGCGAAGTCCTCGCCCGGGTTCGAGATGTCCAGCGAGTAGACGTAGCCGGCATTGTTGGCCAGGCAGACCTCGGCCAGTCCGAGACCGATACCCTGGTTGGCACCGGTGACTGCAAGAGTTGGTCAGCACATCGACGATCGGGAGGTGATCGTGAGATCGGTCCTACTCACTGGAGATGACCTTGTCCTGTAACGTGATCTGCCAGTTGTGGTTGGGGCCGGGGAGAGTGCTGGGGTAGTTGTCGGTAGACATTTTTGCGGAGGCAAGACGGGAAGAGGAAGAGGAAGATCTAACGAGTCTCTAGTAGTAGTAGCAGTAGTAGTAGTGAAGCACAAAGTGAGCGTGGAGTGAACAGGCACAGCAAGCTGTTGGGGTATCAAGATGAGTGAAATGGATGTTTCCGAGGATGGATGAGGCTCAAAAGTCAGAAGGCTGCACTCTTTTAAATGTACGAGGAGGTTGAACTCGACAGAGCCGCGACGCGCCATTCATGCAGAGTCGGGCCCAAGGGCCATGTGCCTTCTCCCGTGTCTACCGTAGCAGACCAGAGCCGCATCGCGGACACACACTGAGGCAAGCGCCGCCGTAGCAATTCGGGGACGACCGCCGCAAGCCGCACAAAAGCAGACCAGAATCGCGTCTCGGGGCCAGCGTGCCGATTTGGTGGCCCACAAGCGCGGCCGCCTGGCCTCGAGACGCGATCGCGGAGTCGGGCGTTGCCCCCTTTGGGACATCTCCTCGACTGTCAGCTGGCGCCCCTGAGTCGTGGATATGCCTGCCGGGCCCCGACAACCCCCCCCTCGACTCGTGTCCGGTGGGCACATGGTCCGGCTTTGGCTCGAACTCCCCTGGCGGTCGGGACACGGCTGGGACCAAAAACTTGCGAGCTAGAAGGGGACCGATCAGCCCTAGTGAGTTCGTCTCGTCAGACCTGGACCGATGCGGAGTCCCCAGGCGGAGAAGTGAGGAGAAGGAGCGCACCCCCAACGACGGCCTGGTCGCAGGCTGGTCAAGGCTGCTCAAGTCGGGTCAGGCCTGGTCAAATCGAGCCAGGTTAGGCCACTTTCCCAGAATCACGGAGTCCTCCTGCTGGGGTTTCCCCTTTCCCCGGGGCCCCGGGTTGGGGTGGAAAAATGACGTTCACGTTGTGGTGAGGCGACGTTTGCAACTGTCGTGTGGTTCACCGCATAGAAGCTCGGGTCTATAAAATATCTTTGCAGATCCCCAAATCCGGGGTAACGAGTTTCTCCAGACCAGACCAGTCCAGTCCAGCAGTTCTCCTCCTTCATCCTCTCAGTCCGTCTTGCCACTCAAGTCTCACGTCTCAAGTCTTGAAGTCCTTTCTTGGAAACTCTCTCACCATGGCCAAGTACGACGACAGCGAGCTCCAGCACGCCGAGGAGCTGGAGGTTGGAACGCCCGCCGAGAAGCAGCACCATGAGTTACTCGAGGGCTACATCCCCGACACCGAGGAGGAGAGGAAGCTCGTCCGCAAGATCGACCTGTACCTCCTCCCGACGATATGGCTCATGTACCTGTTGTCCTACATGGACAGAACCAAGTGAGTTTTCGCCGTCTACCTGGAGGTTTGGGGTCGAATTCCGGGGAACTGACATTTTCATCAGCATCGGTAACGCCAAGATCGCCGGTATGGCCGAAGACCTCAACCTCACCTCGGACCGTTACTCCATCTCCCTCATCGTGTTCTTCATCACCTATGTCATTTTCGAAATTCCGTCGAAGTAAGCACAATTTTCAGGGGGGGAAGTCCGATATCGAGTTCCGGTGTTAACAGATTTGCAGCATGCTTCTCGCTCGGTTCAAGCCCTCCATCTTCCTGCCGACGATCATGACACTCTGGGGTATCGTGACGATTGCCATGGGATGGCTCCCGAATTTCGGATCCCTGGTCGCCGTTCGCGTTATCGTCGGTGTCCTCGAGGCGGGTTTCGCTCCCGGTATCCTCCTGATCATCGGCAGTTGGTACAAGCGATCGGAGCAGTCGAAGCGCTTTGCCGTCTACATCTCCGCCGCCATCCTGTCCGGTGCCTTCGGTGGTCTGATCGCCGGCGCCATCACCGAGGACTTCGACGGCCTCTACGGCATCGAGGGTTGGCGATGGCTGTTCATCGTCGAGGGTGCCGCCACCGCCGGCTGGTCCATCATCGCCAGCTTCCTCCTCCTCGACTTCCCCGCCAACACCAAGCGCCTGACGCCCCGCGAGCGCGAGCTGGCCATCGCCCGCCTCCTTTCCGAGGATGTGCAGTCCAGCACGGAGGACGCTCCCCAGCCGTCGCACGGCGAGGCGCTGAAGCAGGCCCTGAGCAACTGGCGCGTCTGGCTCTTCGTGGTCGGCTACATGGCCATCGTCGGGTCCTCCACGCTCTCCTACTTCTACCCGACGCTGGTCGAGGGACTCGGCTACCAGCAGCACATGGCGCAGTACATGACGATCCCGATCTACTGCGCGGCCTTCGTGTGCAACGGCATCACGGGGTTCTTCATGGACCGGTACCCGCACCTGCGCGGGCCGGTGCTCGCGTTCTGGATGAGCGTGTCCATGGTCTGCTCCATCATCATCTGCGCCGTGTACGACTTCAAGGCGCGGTACGCGCTCATCGTGATCCAGGCCAGCGGGCTCTGGTCGTCCAACGGCCTGGGCCTCTCGTACGCCTCCTCGACCTTCGGCGCCATGCCCAACGAGACCCGCGCCGTCGCCCTCGCCCTGGTCAACGCCATGGGCAACCTGGCCCAGATCTACGGCGCCTACCTCTTCCCCGAGAGCGACGAGCCCAAGTACATCACGGGCTTCGGGGTGATTGCCGGCCTCTGCTTGACGGGTGTCCTGTCGTACCTGGCTCTGCACGTCCTGCTCAAGCGCTGGCCCCTGCGCGGCTAGTGGATTGCATTCCCTGCACGAGATACCTGACGAGTTACGAGTCACCACTTGGGTGATGCTATGATGTTAGTTATAAGATAAGAGGCGAGAGGAGGAAGATACCACCAAGTTATGATACCAAAGGGAGATACTGGAAAGGTTATGATGAGCTTGTAGTTGTCACGAATTTAACGAACTCTGCTTACCAAAATGTGATGAGCCATTTCACCGGTATCCAACCAGCTGGTGCCAGTTGACCCCCTCGTTGCCCGCTCACATTCCCCGTCCCTCCCTTGGCGCCCCTTTTATCACTGGGTGCACTCAACCTCTACGAACGCCACTACACCTTCTGCTTCGGTTGCGATACACAGCGATAACCGAAAGCCATTCGTACTAGACGTTGAAGGTTTTGTATTTTCCTGGGACTCCTTTAGTTGAGAAGTGCGATCGTGTCACGCGTGGCATGCCCTGCCAATTAGCACGCGACTTGCGCTAGGAGCCAGCCCTGAGAGCCACTGCTGATGGCGCCACAGCGGTCTTGCTCTAGGGGCTTTAGGGGGGTGGCGAGTGCGATGGAAGGGTGCCCTCCCAGCGGACCGGACGCGCCGTAAGCTGGTCGAGTCCAGGCAGCGGGAGCAACGTGGCCGGTAGATGCCGGCTACCGGATAACCATGCGCCTTTGGAAGACTGGCTAGTACGAAGACGCGACGCGCCAGATGGGCTTGTCTTGAAGCCGCTGTGCGCTACTATAGTGGTTGCAGATGGGCCCAAGTTGTCGGTGTTTCTCGATCTGCACCAGATTGGAGGCGGAGGGGTTTGACAAACACCGCCAACATCTTGCCTGGGAGCATATGCAAGTCAAGGGCCTGCATTCACGTGTGAGTTTTTGGGAAGTTGGTACCGAGTAAGAGGCGGAAGGCCTTCTTTTGTGGTTCTTCTCTTGTGGTTCTTCTCGTGTTTCCACAGTTGACGCGTGTAACGCAGTGGCTCTATCCGTCGACCAATCATTGGAGTGATCACGGGTTGCATTCAATGTCAGTACATACGCCGGAAGCCTCGGGCACCTCCCAGTCTCGCCAGTCTCGCCAGTCTGACCAGTAGGACGTCAAGGGCTACCTAGACTTTACATAGTCGAAACAGCTTGCAGAATGGTTTCTACATTAGCCCGCACAAGTAAACTGCAATATCTTATACCTTAGTTAGTATGGATACCATGGGTATGGCGCACTAGGTAAGTAGTTTCGCTTACGTGGACAGCACTACCATTTACTGATCTGCATCTTCGCAAACTGTAGGTGAACATGCCGGGTTCATCCCTTGGTCTATCGCAATCAACGAAGTGGACAAGCAAATGATCACAATCGTCCGAGCAGCAACAGACAAGACAGACAAGAGAACTCTGAGAACCTTGAGCTTCATCGCAGTCAACGCCCTTCAACGGTCGAGGTAGCAAAGCCGCGTCGAACATCTGAGACGGCAAGAACCTGAACGCTTCGCACCAAGCACCGGACCGGCAGTCTAAAAGCCAAGGTCGAAGCCGAAATGCCATCTCCAGATCTTTAAGGCCGGAGATCTGGAAGGGCGATTGAGGCTCCGTCGTGCCGCGTTAGCCGTGGGGCCGGGTCTCCACCGAACCAGGCCGCCCCTAGCAGCCTTGATCTCTCTTACACATGACATCACCCAACAGTATAGAGCTTGCGTTTCTTCTTATAAACAACTCGGTCATGGACGTCCACACGTTCACGCTGCCCCTGGCCACCATGTTTGCTTCGCAGGTAGCAGCAGTATCTTCCACCCGCACCTACGCCTTGCCCGCCCCAGAGAGCCAGCCAGCAGCCACCACGGACGAGAAGAGGCGGCTCCGCCAACAACACGACCACCGGAAGTGCGCAAGGTGAGACGAAACGAGACGAGGACACCAAGGGGCACGGGCAACTTTCCCCGAGCGGAGTCGCAACCATGGAAAGCGAACGGGAGAAGCCGGACACACCGGAGTCCTCCGGCCTCTCGAACGGGACAACGACGACAGCTCCCGGCCACGAGCCCGGCGGCGTGAGCGCGCACGAGGAGCAGCAGCAGCAGCAGCAGCAGCTCCGGCACGACGACGAGGGCGCGCGGCTGACGTACTTCCAGCGGGCGATGCGGATCACGTGGGCGTGGTTCCCGTGCACGATGTCGACGGGGTCGCTGGCCAGCTTACTCTCCCAAGAACCCTTCACCTTCGCGGGGCTGCGCGTGATCGGGCGGGTGGTGTACGTGGCGGACATCGCGCTGTTCCTGGGGTTCGCGTCGCTGATCGCGCTGCGGTTCGCGCGGCGGCCGGCCAACTTCTTCCGCTCGCTGCACGACCCGGCCGAGTGCTTCTTCTTCGGCGCCTTCTGGGTCTCGGTCGCGCTGATCCTCAACTGCGCCGCCGCGTACGGGGTCGGGGGCCTGGGCGGCGCCCAGGACGGCGGCCACTGGCTGGTCACCGCCCTGCGCGTCCTGTTCTGGGCCTACTTCGCCGCCGCCATGGTCCTCGCCGTCTCCCAGTACCACTTCATCTTCCAGTCGGAGCGGCTGGACGACGCGCAGGCGGTCCCGGCCTGGGTCCTGCCGGCCTACCCCTTCCTGGTGTCGGGCCCCCTGGCCGCCCAGGTCGCCAAGGCCCAGCCCGACCCCTACGCCGGCCAGATCCTCATCGCCGGCATCGCCGGCCAGGGCCTCGGCTGGGTCCTCGCCCTCCTCATCTACAACGTCTACTTCACCCGCCTCATCAAGGGCGACCTCCCCGACCCCTCCCAGCGCCCCGGCATGTACGTGAGTGTCGGCCCCGCCGCCTACACCTGCGCCGGCCTCATCGCCCTCGGCGAGCAGGGCCGCAAGCAGCTGCCCGAGCACTACCTCGGCGTCACCTCGCTGGACGCGCGCGATGTGTGGTATTGCATCGCCATCCCCTCCGGCCTGTTCCTTTGGATGGTGGCCATATGGTTTTCGGGGCTCTCGACCCTGTCGGTTTGCCGTGGGATCAAAGACAGTGAGTACTTTCCTGATTCCTGCTCGTAACTGGGAAGTTATCGTCGCATTCTCCTCCAGGGGTTTCCTCAAGTTTATTCAAGGGCATATTTGCCAAGCTCTCAGTTGATCACGGTGAACTCTCGTTATCTCATTCGCTTACCTGTCTCGTGCAGTGCGCTTCGTGCCCCAGTGGTGGGCGTTCGTCTTCCCGAATGCCGGCCTAGCGCTTGCAACCACTAAGATCGGTAAAGCCCTGGGTAGCAAGGGCATTCAAGGCGTTGCATCCGGCATGACCATCATCCTCTGTATCTTGTGGTTGATTTGCGCTGGGGCACACATCCACGCCATCTGGACCCGCCAGATACTGTGGCCAGGTCACGACCCGGGTGTCGACAGGATCATTGCCGAGGCAACGGACGAGGAGCAGGCAAAACGGAAGAAGTCGGATGATGTATAATCTTGGATATGTCAGTAATGCTAATCTGGATAGATACTATTCTAACGAGTTATGATAATACCACGATAACCACATCAGACGCCCAGCCTTCCGTCCAGTTCGGTTCCCATGAAGTTGACTACCCTGAGCCATAAGGTGCTACTGGGATCCCCATACAATGCTGTTTAGAGGTGAAGGGACCCGACGTCAGTCACAAAATCCTTCTTCTGATCATCACTGTCCCCAACTACAGGCTGCGGGAGTGATGGTTTCCCGGTCGAGAAGCCCTCATATCCACCCGCGGCGCAGTCTTTGAGCTTCTGGCGATAGGTACCCACCCCTCCGAAGTACATGAGCGAAGCCCTGTGCTTGCCAGGGATGTTGTCACCCATATACCACTACGCCATGTTAATGTTAGCCAACGCAACCTGAGACAACGTGGGAAGAAAGAATGGTTCAACGTACCGACCAGGACTGCGGAAGCAGCGTGGCGTTCGCGACCTCGTTATTATGCTTCGTCCACGCGCGTTCGCTCTCCTCCGCGGCCACCAGGTACCCCAGGCCCTTGTCGCGCACGTAGGTCGCGGCGTCGGTGATCCAGCCGGCCTGCATCTGGGCGCAGGTCGGGCCGTTGCAAAAGCCCGCCGGCGACTCCGGCCCGTACGCGAAGAACATGTTCGGGAACCCGGCGACGGCGATGCCGAGATACGTCGAGGGCGCCCGGCGGCGGTCCCACCTCTCCGCCAGGCCCTCGCCGCCGACCCCGCGGATGTCGATGCTGGTCAGCCCGCCCGTCACCGCGTCGAAGCCCGTCGCCAGGATGATGGCGTCCAGCTCCCACTCCCGCTCGGACGTGCGGATCCCCGTCGCCGTGACCTCGACCACGGGCGTCGCGTTGAGGTCCACCAGGTGCACGTTGTCGCGGTTGAAGATCTCGTAGTACCCGTCCTCGAGGGGCACGCGCTTGCAGCCGAAGGGGTACGGCTGCTTCTCGGGCGCCAGGAGGTCGCGGGCCCGCGCGTCCCGGATCCGCGGCCGCGTCTTGTCCCGCCAGAACGCGTACGCCGCGCGGTTGGCGTCCCAGGCGAAGACCATGTCGCGGTAGTTGGCGAGCCAGAAGGCGAAGTTGCCGCGCTGCCACAGGGCCTCGAAGCGGGCCTCGCGGGCCGGCGCCGCCTCCGCCCCCGCGTCCTGCGCGATGAACTCGAAGTCCAGCCCGAAGAAGCGGTCGGCGACGGCGGCGAAGGCGGCGGCGTGCGCGGCGTCCGACGGCAGCGCGCGCTCGCCCGCGCGGTAGGCCACCTGCCCCAGCGGCGTGGCCAGCGCCGGCGTGCGCTGGAAGACGACCAGCGAGGCCGCCGCGGTCGGCGGCGCCAGCGCCTGCGCGATCTGGATCCCCGTCGCCCCCGTGCCCACCAGCCCCACGCGCCGCCCGCGCAGGTCCAGGTCCGGGTCCGGCGCCCGCGGCCACTGCGCGGAGTGGATCACCGGGCCCCGGAACGCGTCCAGGCCCTCCCAGGCCGGGTAGGCGCGCTTGGCGGCGATGCCGGTGTGCGGCAGGAAGAACTGCGCGCGGAAGACGCGGCCGTCGCGCGCGGTCACCCGCCACCGGCACCGGGCCTCGTCCCACGCGGCCGCCGCCACGTGCGTGTCGAAGTAGGTGTCCTTCCGCAGGTCCCACTTCTCCGCCACGAAGTCGAAGTAGGCGCGCATCTCGTGGTGGTCGGGGAACCGCTGCTTGAAGTGCCAGTTCTGCCAGAGGTCGGGGTCGAAGAACTGGTAGTAGGGGGCGTGGCTGTCGGTCCGGGCTCCCGGGTACCGGTTCCAGTACCAGGTACCGCCGTAGCCCGAGCCGCTCTCGACGATCTTCACGTTGAATCCCCTGTCGCGGAGTGTCTTGGCTTGGTAGATGCCACTGAATCCCGCTCCTATGATGAGGGCATCAACCTCCTCGATGGGAGTTTCAGATACGGAACCCATGGTTTTCTTTAGCTTGAGTCGTCAGTGTCTTCGCAGTGATCACGATTTTGGATCGGCACGTACCAGTTTCCAGCCTATCTATATGCTCTGGAAAAGGAATCACTTGTGGAAACTCTGTAGCCTGTGGCTGTTGTCGTGATCACTGTGGCACTTGACCTAAACGTTGAACTTACAGCATACTCCTGTGAAAGCCACTGTCCCTTTTATATCTGCTTCAACCACTAAAAGACCAGGTAACGTCGCGGACTCAGCACTGTATGATCATGCTGCGCCCTCAATCAACGACCTCGCACGCTCTTGCATTAGGTACAGAGGTAAGAGGTAAGCGGGAAAGCCACGTCGGGTAACCATGAGCCCCCGTCTCCCCATGTCATGAGGACAGCCAATTACCAGTGCAGCGATATAAACTTCTCGCAGTGCTCAACGCAGACCCTGCAGCACGGAGGACAAGGAAGCCGCATCAGTAGTGATGCACAGCTCCAGCCAATACTTCCATCGTACTGCCTTGAGATACGTCCATTCTTTGGCTAGAAGTGGCGACATGGTGATTGACTCTGATGAGAGGGTTCTTCAGCTGAGCTCCGTCTCCGATAGGTATTTTCATCCCTTGCTGGTCCATGACTTCGGGTGAACCCCAACCACTAAAGCGACCAGATTAGCTGAATATAGGTTGAAGTATCCCATCCATGACAGCCAGGGAGCTGGTCGTCTGAATGCAGCTCGATCCTGCAGAAGAGGTGTCTAGGCCGTCTGATGGGACTCTTACAGGTTCTATGCATGTACCATCGGAATGCTTGCGATAGAGTCTAGACCGATCCATCCCCTTGCAGCCCTATTTCCTATCTAAGTACTATGCGGCGCTGGCGTCTTCATGGAGGACAGTGCGGTTCGTAGGAGGGTTCAGGTACCCGAACGCGCGTAGACTAGTCGCTTCATGGGAACTCCGTCGCCATTAAACTCGCCACTACCTCGCCAATAGGTATCCAGGTTGATGATAGGTTTACTCTGCTCTTCGGTCTGCCAAGTTTGCAGACGACGACCCATTCACCGACGGGGTTTGCCTGGCAATATGTCCAGCCACACAGCCCATTCGCAACACCATGTGAGTGGCCCATACATACTATAGCAACCAACGAGCCAAGACAGGATAGCCTACCGCACTCGAACAGGAAAGATGAAGCGTCTCAGCAAGGGGTCCTCGCATGACGTCGCATCCAACATATGCACACTATGTAGCCACTGTTCAGCTGGCCATCTTGATGCAATTTTCCCGGCGGGATCATTCGTCGGCTGCTCCCAAGTTCATGTTCGGAAAGCTTGATATAGTTCGTGTTGTGGAACGTCGGAATAAGGGTGTGACGAATCAGACTTGCATACATGCTCCAGTCGTTCACGCTTATTTCCGCAGTTTACCTACCAATACGTTGAGGCTGACCGACGTACCGGTAGAGTAGCGGCCCGAAACAGAGTCGCAATGTTGACATAAGATGAACGCCATTCGCTCTGCTGAATAAGGCCACCTCCCTTGCATATGGCTTTGTATTTCTGCTGACCCCCATCGAAAGCTTTGAAGGCCTGGGCCTCGGATGGAAAACGTCCTGTCTCCCCGCGATACCCCCACTGAGGCATAGGCTCCCCACGGAGAATAGGAGAGAGCCGTCCCGGGACGCCTGGGGCCACGGGAAGCATTGGAGATTGCGGGGATAGGTGAGCAAAACCCGGGGTAGCGAATGGGATGTCAGAGGGGGGGTAGGTGCTCGACCTGTCGGATTATAGACTCCGGCGGAATCACCACGGGAGCGGTTCGGTGATGTCAGACGCATCAACATACACGAACTAGGTAAGTAATGAACGAGAACCAAGTCAACCTTCAGCTCGGCTTGGGTAAGAAGAAGTACTACGTCGGGCCAGCCACAGGCCAAGAACTCCTCACACCCACTCAAGCGCGCATGACCTCGGCCCCAGCTCTTGCCTGTCCTGTCACCATTCTCCCGCCTCTCACTCTCGCGTCCGGATCCCGAGCGTAAGGTAGGAAAGAAACACGATGGCATCCACGAACACGGGGGCCCTTCCACGCTGAGGTGGGCCATCTGTGCCACCATCCACGTCCCACCGACGCAGCCAACCCAGCTCCGACCGCTACGGCATATCGATGAAGTGGCGGACGGGGATGGGCCGAGACCCTCTCCCCGCCTGACCTCGCAACCGCCATCGTTCCCACGCGTACGGCAGGAACCCGCGCCTGGCTACCACCGTGAGCAAGCAGCTCGCGCCGGTCGGGACTGTAAGTTGCGCCCCTATTTTCTGTTCAGTTCAATCTTCGCTCGCCTCTTCACCTGGAACTGTTGCTTTCCAGGTCCGCTCGGGTCCGGGGCAACCCGCTAAACCACGCAGTATATGGCGCCTACGAGCCGGACGCGCAGGCCTGGGGGTGGACGAGGCGACGGCGCCGGGAGGTGGGGCTGGAAACCAAGGCGGCGATCGGGTGGCGGTTCTCGTGGATCTGAGAGTTGGCCGGGCGGCAATCTGCGGCCGTCGCTGAAGTGACGGGATCGAGTGAGAAAGGAGACGGGGATCGAGAAGGGAAAAAGGAATAAGAAATTCATTGCGAGGCAGTCTCACTGGATTTGTTTACGATAGCTGACCGAGATGAATCGAACGTGGTTGCCGACTGCTGGAAGCACATATCGTGTCGTGTCGTGTCGTGTCATCCTCGATAGCAACACCAGCGCGCGCAACCAACCAACCAACCAACCAACCAGCCAGCCAGCTCTTCCCTACCTCATCTCGTAGCACGTCCCCCCTCAGCGCCCACCCCAATCCGCAACCCCCTCCCCGTCCTCCTCCTCCCCCCTAACCCTCTTCCTCCTAACCCGTGCGGCCTCCCCCACATCGCCAGCCCTCCACCCGGGGCGCACCTGGATCGTCTTCAAGAACCCGTCCACATGCACCGCGCCGAGCATCTCATCCTCACTATCGACATCGCCGAACTCCGCCGCCGCCGCCTCGGCCTCGGCGACCCCGTGCACGAGCCTAAGATGGCGGACCAGGTTCGCGCGCCGCGCGAACCCGTCGCGCGCGCGGGGACAGTCGGCGAACCCGCAGAACCGGGCCGGGCCCGCGGACCCGGAACGGCTGCGGGAGCGGGAGCGGGAGCGCCCCATCATTCTACCTTCCCTCCCCTCGTCCTCCTCGCCGGCATCGTCGGGAAAAACCGGCATCCCCGGCGCGTAGCGACGCGCCCGCGTCCCCGGCCCCGGCCCCGGCCCCGGCCCCTCGTCCAGCGTGGCCAGCACCACCTCCGCGGCGAAGACGGTGGCGCAGCGCCGGGCGGCGCGGTCCAGGGCCGCGGGCGGCCAGCCCGCCAGGGCCGCGGCGCCGAGGACGTCGCGCCAGGCGCGGGGGGCGGTGCGGTGGCGGGCGGCGCCGAGGTCGGGCGGTTCGTCTTCCCTTCGCCTCTTCCTCTGGGCCCGGGTTCGGGTTCGGGCGAGGCGGCCGCGCGACGTGCCTTCGGTTTCCGAGCCCGCTGCTGCCGCCGCCGCTGAAGAGGCCGGCGGCGAGGACGCGGGCACGGGCACGGGTACGGGAGAAGACGCCGCCGCCGCGGCGCCGAAGACCGGCACGGCCTTCTTCTGCAGCTTGGCCACCCTGACCGTGTACTCCTCGTCGGTCTCGCCCTCGCGGCGCGGATACGTCTTCCTCGGCCTGCCCCTCCTGCGCTTCGGGGCCCCCTCCTCCTCCGCCTCCGCCTCCGCCTCCGCCTCGTCCTCGGTGCGCACCTGCGACGGGGCGCGCGACGCCTTCCTGGGGCGCCCGCGCGGCCGGCCGGTGGTGGTGGTGGTGGTGGTGCCTCGGCTCCCGCTGCGGGGTCGGCGGCTGCGACTGCGACTGCGGCTGCGGCTGGACTCGTCCGACGTGTCCGAGTCCGACTGGTAGTTCACGGCGGCCTCGCGCGCGCGGTGCAGGGCCAGCAGGACGCGTTCGAGGCGCGCGATCACGTGGCGCGCGCCCGGGCGCAGCAGCGCGTACGAGACGGCGTCGTCGGCGGCGGGGGCGGGGCGCAGCGGCCGCTGCTTAGGCGGCGCGTAGGCGGCCGCCGGGGCGCGGTCGGGTTGGTCGACGTCCATTCTGTCGGCGTCCTTGTCGGGGTGGTTGTTGACGTCGTCTTCGTCGGAGGAAGAGACGCCGCTCTCGTGCTTGACCGAGCGGGACTTGGACCTCGATCTGGAGCGCGAGCGCGAGCGCGTGGATGTCGACTGGTCGTCGTCATCCTCGTCTTCCTCCTCGTCGGAAACGCCGTCAGTCAACTCCCCATCCCCCTTCTCATCGACGGCCCACGGGCGGGCATTGAAACGCTCCTTAGCAGCCTTCAGAACAGCCGCGCAGATACACTCTTCTAGAGCAGCACTGGGCGGTTCCCGTCCGCTCTGCTGGCGGCAGGTATCATCGTCCTCGGCGACACCGGGCTTGTGGCCCATAAACTCGGCGGGCGGGACCTTATCCGCGCGCACCGGCCAGGCGGTCCATGTCTTGGGGGGCACCCATGAGCTGTCCGAAACGGGCAGGCCTGTTGCTCTGTTGATGTCCTGTCCACCTGATTAGCTTCATTCACACGCATGTCACGGTACCCGCCAAGTAGCACAGCAGTAAGTGTACGGATGAAGGGGCGGGTGTATGTATTACCTGCCCAGCGACGGGCGTCGTAGCAGATTCCTGCGTCCCTTCGTGCCGGTGCTTGAGCGCGTAGGCGTTGTACAGATGCACGGCGAGGTCGCGGCTGCGGATCTCGTCGAGTGCGGTGAGGGTGTCGATTTCTGCCCGGTTCAGCTGCTGCCAAGTCGCCGGATGGCCGGTCCAGCGATTCGGGCGGTCATCGTCCAGTTCCGAGCCGTCGGAACTCGGGACGTACTCGTCTGACTCATTTGCAGATGATGCCATTGGTAAGCGCCGCACTTCGGTCCTTCATCGACTTGGTCGGGAGTGAATTGTCAACTGGCGGAGTGAGAGTGAGTTGTGGTAAGTTAGAAAGTTTCTTAGTGGCGACGACCGCTGTAGGTCTAAAGTTAGGTGGGTGTTACAGTACGGTCGCTGGAATTTCATCCAGGCTTCGTCCACCCCTTGCACGGGAAGAAGATACATATATCAATCTAAAATAACAGACAAGAAACACATTGCACATCTCTAGCAAATCAAGTACATCGTTTCAAATAATCAATCGAACCTAGCAAAAGACAACCAACCCAATGGTATTAGAAGCAAGATCTACAATGCGCCTTTCTAAGCAGCTACCCCCTTCCGCTTGCCCTGCTTCTCCAACTTTCTCCTCTTCTGCCTCAACTTCTGATCCTCTGCGCTCTTCTTGTTGTTGCTGTACTGCATCTGCTCGAACAGCTTTCTCTTCTTCTTACTCAGCATTCCCTTCGCTCTCTCAATCTCTTCTGCTTCCTCCTTCGCCTTCTTCGCCTGTGCTTTCTTGGCATCTAGTTTGGCCTTGGAGCGGGTGTTCGTCTCGGTACCCTTGACAGGCTTGCCCGTCAGCTCAGCCTCCAACTCACGCTGATACTGCCGCTCGGCCGCCTGATCGTCTTCCTCGTCTTCCTCTTCATCCTCCTCGTCGTCACCTCCCGAGAACCCTCCGAAAGAGCCGGTCTCTTCATCTTCATCCTCTTCATCTTCCGACTCGGCTACATCCATTCCGTCAGCTGCAGCCTTCACCTTTTTGACGGCCAGGCTGTCATCGGCCTCCTCTTCCTCATCCTCGTCCTCCTCTTCATCACTGTCTTCCAGTTCTTCACCCTCGACCTCTTGATCCTCAAGTGGCATCGTCGGGTCGTACGTGCCGGGAGCGCTCTGCACAAAGGGACTGAGATGAGGTGGCAATTGAGCGCCAGGTGCATACAAGCTCGGCTGCTTCAGCTCCTCGTCGTTCACGCTGTCCCACACCCACTGCGGCTGGACGTAGGTACGACCCGGTACTCTCTGGTTCGGAGCCAGCTTCTGAGAGGTTTGGTTGTCTTCAACGTCCCCAGTGCCTTCCATCGCGGCCTGTACGACCGGACGATCGACGATCTGGTGGGTAATGGAAGGGTCAAGCTCGTTGGTGGTGTAGGCTCCCTCACCCAATGTCGCATCCCAGCCGATGCGCTTGCAGCCAAAGGCCCGTAGCATAAACTCGAGCGGCTGTCTCGGTGTTTCTCTCGAAAGGAAGAATGTGCAGTTTGCGAACAAATTCTCAGGGCCGCTTCCCGAGTGAGTAGGCTGGGGTAGCACATCACCACCCGGCGCCGCAGGCTCGAACTTGTCGATGGCATCGGTCGGCTCCTCTGGCTGGTCTGCTTGCGCATCGTCTTGCGCATCGTCTTGGTTGCCATCGACATCCGTCTCTTTCATTTGCCGAATAAGCTTGTTCACTTCGGCTTGTGTCTTCGGGTCTGTCTCGGCGTGCGACTGGCCATTTGTAATCTGCGCTGGTGCGCTGGAAGCAGCCGTTGCATTGTTACCTTCGAGTCGGAAAGCCCCAAGTTCACCGGCGGAATCATCCTTCGACTGATCAAACTTGGGCGGGTATTTGAGACCGATGGAGGTGTACAATCTGAAATTGACGAAGCCGAGCAGGGTCATGTAGAACTCAACAAAGGTACCCATGATCCTGAAATCAACGTCGCCAACAACTCTCTGGTTGAACTTGTAGGGCACCAGCCACAGGACATCTTCTCCCTGGATGTTGGCTTGGTAGTAGATACCCTTTATAGACAGGAAAGACTTGCGCAAGCTCTGAGAAACGATGAGATAGTGTTGGAACTCGAGGCACAGGCGCTCGCAGCGAGCAATCATCTTGGCGGGGACAGTGGAGGTAGACGGCAGGTTGGCGAAAAGGAAGAGCATGGAGAGACAGTCGTCGAGGTCGCGGATAGCATCGATGAAAGTAGGGTATCGTTCTCGGATCACATGATCGAGCGTATATCTCGGCTTGCCGGTCTTATCGGGTCTGGCGGCATTTCCCTCGAGTCGACTCGCGTCGGTCACGTCGCCGCGACCAAGCGCTCTGGAGATCTTCCTCTCTAGTACTTTCTGCTCGCGGAACTTCTGTAGCAAGGGCTCGTGCAGAAGGTACTGAATGTCCTTGGCGTAGTAGAAAGTGGTGGATGCGGTTGAGCTTTTAGAAGCCTTCTTCCGGTTCCGCGGTTCTCTCGGGAAGATACTATATAGACGTCAGTTCCGCTGTGATCGTAGGTATATGTTCAGTAGCTACCAACCCTTTCCAGATGCATAGCTTTCGGAAGTCGGGCAGACTGATCTGAAGCTTCTTGACAGCTTTAGTACGGGTGATGTAGTTTTTGGCGTTACCCGCCTCTCCCTTCTTCTTTATTTTGCCCATTGTGTCTGAACTTGGATCGGGTTGTGTCGAAAGAGGGTTTGGGAATAAAGCTGGTCGGATTGTTGTAGAAGACCAGACGCGATCGCAATGGGCAAACTGCTTTATCAGATAGTGCAGCGCAACAACAGCAGCCAACGAGCGACCGGATGCTGCTCTGGCGGGGCTTCAACTTTTTTTTCATGTCTGGTAGATCTGCCACGCTTCACCGCCCCCGACTGACTTTCTGGGGTCTTTTGCTAAGCCCAATAAAGGCTAGCGTGGATAGCAAATACAGGGGACGTTCCGCGCCAAGCAGCGGCGGGCAGAAGGCAGCGAGCCTCACAGCACAGCTGCTGCTGTGAGTGGACAGGTGTTAGCTCTCTCAGTCCAAGGCTCCTAGCAGCTCTTCGCCCGCCGTAGCCGTGCTCGTGCTGTCAACACTCCACCAAGAGGTGGACGTCGCCCAAGGAAGTCTTGACACCTGCTGCTTGAGCAACGCAACTCGCCCGCTCTGACGATGGATGCGCATCATGCCCACCGATGAAATGACTTCCCACGGCACTGCTGGCCTCTATGCCGCTGCCGCCGCCCTGCGCCTCGCCCTCTTCACCTTCTTCCCGGGACTTCCTGATCTGTTGACCGGTCGTGTCGAGATTTCGACCCCTGTCACGAGCTTCAAGCGATGTGAGCTTCCATATATACTCCCTGGTTATCCTCCAAGCTGTCATACTAACTGCTACCTAGTACAAGAAGGACTATTCCTATACAACCACAACGTCTCCCCGTACGATGGCGGTGTCTATCACCAGGCCCCCTTATTGCTGCCGCTCTTCTCCTTGCTCCCGGATCCCTCTGCCTACCCGGTCTTCACCTACGTACTGTACACGGCCGTGGATATACTGAGTGCCCATGCGCTCTACAAGGTCGCCGAATCAGGCGAGGCGGCATCCTCGAGGTTGTTCACCTCGCGGCGTAAGGAGAGGCGTTGGAATGGATACGTCGTGGCTGCATTGTAATATCCCCCTTTTCTTTTCGTTTAGGTCTTCGTGCTGTTGTATGCTGACAGTCACCAGTTTCCTCTTCAACCCATTCACCATTGCCACATGCTTGGGTCGACCGACGAATGTCTTCACAACTTGCGCCATCTTGCAGGCCGTGGCGAAGGCCATTGAGGGTAACACGCTCACCTCGATGCTCTCACTATCCTTCGCCGCATACCTTTCCATGTACCCGATCCTCCTTCTTCCGCCCTTAATTCTACTTGCCTTTGACCGTCAACCCGCGGCAAGTCGGACAGATATGCCGCAATTTGCAGGCATGAATGTGGCCGCTGTCACTGTGTCCCTCTCCGTGCTCTTCGGGGTATCCTATCTCGTGACCGGTTCTTGGGAATTCCTTTCCTCAACATACGGGGACCAACTCACCCTCACGGACTTGACACCAAATGTGGGGCTCTGGTGGTATTTCTTCGTCGAAATGTTCGACAGCTTTCGTGCCTTCTTCCTCGGCGTCTTCTGGCTGCACTTGTCTTGCTACGTTGGTGGGCTCTCAGTTCGGATCCGCACGCAGCCCCTGGCGGTCATCACCATTTTGCTCGGAATATTTGCCATCTTCAAGCCATATCCCAGTATAGCCGATGCGAGCCTATTTCTCGGATTGGTGCCGCTCTTCCGGCACGTGTTCCCCCTCATGCGCTACAGTTTCTTCGCAGCTTCTACCATCCTCTACTCTAGCTTCCTTGGCCCCGCCTTCTACCACCTTTGGATCTATGCTGGCAGTGGGAACGCCAACTTCTTCTATGCCATCACTCTGGTCTGGAGTCTAGGTCAAAGCTTGTTGGTCAGCGATCTCACCTTTGCTGTACTACGGGATGAGTGGGAGTTGGATCGGCCTGAGATGGTCGGGAAGGAGATCAGACAGATATGATCGTCGAACTCATAGATACCTAGGTAGTGACTAACTCTCGGGACATTCAAGATGTCTTCAGGCTAGCTACCACGTGGTTGATCAAAAAGACATAAGTAGAGCAAGTCATGAGAATAAACCCCCTCAGGGTTCTCATACTTATAACTGATGTCGAAGCCATCCCAGCCTCATCATATACCAAGATTATCTACCTTCCAGGGCTGCGTATACGCCAGGATATACTGGCTAGGCAGGTATTATGAGTAGGAATGATTACCAAGAGGACCGAGCCTCTTACGACCATCTGATCACAGTCGTGCGTGTCGAAAAGACTGAGGAATGCCACCATCCGAAGAAACTAGGACGTCCCAAACCGAGACACACCAATAGAACTCTTGCACACAGCGAGGACTGATATAAGGAAGATGTTGGTGAACCATTAGTTCCGCTCCAAGACGTTCGTTCTCCGTATGAACGAGTCCAGATAGATTTCCAAAGATGCAAGAGATGCGAGTACCCCGACGCCAAATAAATCGGATCGCGTAGGCGTTTACGAGGTCCGAACCACAACTCCAAATATTCAAACGGCAGACAGTCATTCCGATGCGCCAGGTTCGAGCCCGATGAGGACCAGTACCATCCAATTTTATAGCACTTCTCATGAGTGAAACATAAAGCCAGTTATTCTTCAGCGCTGTATGTGGGTATATTCGAAGATGAAGCGCATCGAGCTTCGTGATGCGTCACCCAGAAAACGAATATCTGCGATTCATTACACACTCTCCCTCACTGAAAAGAGTGTCAGCAAAGGATCGGCACGCATCTCGCCTTGGATATTCACACCGGACCGCACGCCAGCAGAAGACCTGGACCCTTGGAGTTTTGCGCGCTTGCTGGTACTCCGGCCTGGTCGTCAGCGTCGAAGGCCTAAGCTGCTACGCTGCCAGGTCCGACTCGGGGTGCATAGAACGGGATCGAAGTCTGAAGATGCTGCCGCAGC
Source organism: Xylariomycetidae sp. FL0641 (assembly GCA_022376655.1). Lineage (NCBI taxonomy): Eukaryota > Fungi > Ascomycota > Sordariomycetes > Xylariomycetidae sp. FL0641. The sequence goes on from JAJJKE010000030.1 coordinate 63,429, forward strand.
GTCAAGACCTAGCCTGCAATGGTGCTCCTACGGCCCAACCTGGGGCGGTCGTCTTGGGTAAAGCGCAGACAGCAACTGCCCAAGCAATCAGTCTGGTGCAGTCTCACGGACGGGGACAGCGAGCGGTGTCTGGTCTCTCTCTACCTGCCACCAAGGGTGAAGGGTATCGCACATTATGCCATTCGGAAACACAGCTACCCTTGGGTACCTACCTACTCAAAAGACGGCGTCTCCGAGAAGATTGGCGCCGGTGATTGAGGCCAATGCGATGAGCTATCCCAATACTCCGACCTTTCTGTGTTTTCGACGAAGTGAGCTTCGCTGCAGCTCGTCGGCAGATCGGGCAGTGTTTGCACACTCTGAGGGTCGCAGCAAGGCGATGCATTGCTCTAAACAGCTGCTTAACCTAATCTCTTCGCGGAAACCTTCAGACCGGCCAGGTCATCTGGTGGTCATCCTAAGCAGGCAAGCGGTCACATGGAGACAGTGATTCTCGACGAACTTCTACTCCGCTGTTCGCGCCTCCTTGATTCCATTCGGATTTGCCAGCTCGCATCAACGTTCTTTAGGCGTTATTTCGAGACTATAACGTATAGGTCCAGTCGTCCCAGAGACAGGTTGTAATCGCCCGAAGCATATGGGAGGAACAGTGGTATCTTACAAACGTGTAAACGCCGGCGTGCTCTATAAGACCATACCTGGGAAGCATACAGGCTGACCCCTTTTTTCGAGTGGATGCCTCGGTCACCCAGAACTTTAAGCAAGCGCAGGGTCGACATCAACGGCTACGTCAACATCACCCTTATGATACACAGTATCACGGACCGGTGTCTGCTGCATCTGCGGCTCCTCCCAGATGGGAAGTCCGTCGAGCATAGCCCCGAATTCACCGAATCGCTGCAGGCCAGTCTTCGGCCTCTCAAATGTGTGAGTGCTTGCGCCCAGTGGCGATATACTCTTCAGAAGCACGGCAACGCCCACGGCAGCAAGCCCTACGACGGTACCTCCAGTCATCAAGAGCATCTGTGCAGGATCCTTGACGTCTTCGGAACCAGAGTCTCTGATACCTCCGCGGCGCCACCTCCCCCAACTTTCCCCAAGGCCTGGTATACTCTCAACTACGCCATCTGCAAAGCTACCTGCAAGGCCAAGTGCGCCACGCGGGGGGGCCTGTTTCCAGGGCAGCGCCCGATCCTTCACAGACGCATCTACGGCTCCAAGGACCTCCAGAAGTTGAGGGTATTGCTTCTCTAAGACCGACTTCATGATAGGGTGTGGCGTTTGCACACGCATCAGTGACACGTAGGCATAGACCAAGAAGTCGAGCGACGTAGGCCTCGCATCGTGAAGGATGAAGGTCTTGCCATTGCCCCGCAAGCCATCGATAGTTGAGTAGAAGTCTTCTGCAAGATGCTGAAAGCGGATTACAGCCATCTGCTCGGGCTGCAGGCTCTTGCTCGGCCCTAGAGTTTGGCGTAGACGAAGGAAGCCGGTCGAGTTAGCCTCAACTGCACCTCTGGCCGCTTCCTCCTCGGCGTCTACTTCAGAAGCCAGGTAACCCATGCCGAGATGGTCAGCCTTCTCGACAGCAGCAGCCCGCAAGCCCGGAGGCACAGTCCATGTCAACGGAAAGGGTAGCAGATCAGAATAGGCGGGGCGCGTCAACTTGGTCCAAGCACTTGGTGAGGCGTACAGCGACAGGGCCAGGAGACCAGATCCTCGGGTGGTGATGTATGAGGAATACGCTAGCAGATCGGCCCTCTGCTCTGGTGTGAGGTCATCATCGACGGGTGAGTCATTCTCTATCCCTGTACTTTCGCGAATGTACTGTACGATGTTGAGATACCCAGACGTCCAAGTACCGTTGTGACACAGAGCGGGCAAGATATCTTTCGGTCTAGTTGTCAGCTAGCATTTCTTGGTGCTGGGGGTGCATGACGAAGATCGATGGGGACAGTTTGATGAGAGGAAACGGGATGTGCTCACTATCCGGGCTAACCGCGACATCATTACTGGCGATCAGGGTCCAGCTACCGGGACGCAAGGTGTAGCGAAGAAGAGCGACGGCAGCCAGGCATTCGGGATCAATGGACTGGAGGCCGAATGCCGGGCCCCAGATGTGAAGCTCCATCGTGGTGGTGAAGAAAACTTGTCCAAGTCGGACGCGTCGGGTCTGCACCAGCAAGCGAGATGGATACCGGTTGCAGCCTGATGGCCTGGCTCACCGCATGTGATGGTCCCGAGGTTTCGAGAGCGGTGAGGGTCGAATTTTGCACCTGACCTGAGCCTGACCCTGCCAGGCTGCGGTGGTGCGGTGGAGGGATCCAACAATGTGATAGGCCAGGCTAGAGATTATGGCACGGCTGTGATAGTGGCAAAAGACGGAGATGGTGAGCGGCCGACGAGGACGTCGAGGGCCGAGCAGCCGATTAGGGCCAGCTGGCAGTGTGCGGTTGGCAGGGATTGGGGAGTCAAGATGAGGGGGACGAGGTTGGCACGCTGGTAGGCTGGTTCGCTCGGCGCGGTTGGTTCTAGCTGTCAAGGATTCAAGATGGCTTGGAGCGGGGGAGGTTGACGATGGTGGGAGGGTCTCCTGTCAAAACTTCTCAAGAGACCACGCAATGCAAATCGTCCATCAATGCAGATGGGAAATGGGTATCACACTCGTGGGCGCGTCCAAGGAATGCGGTCTGAAGATCTGCCAATCTCGCAATCTTGCGCAGGGTCGATCGTGCTAGGAAGCGATCCCTATGTGTTTCCCTGTTTTCCCGTGTGGTTGGTCCCTTGAGGAAGACGGGACTGGTTGGTGACTGGCCGATTCGGCGCAAGAACGGCAGGCCGGTTGTTGATCGTCGAGAATCTTCCCCAGCTTTGGTTATCGTCTTGTTTCAGAATTGCGCCCACGTGGTGATAAGGTGATTTAGATCCCTGACGTCACAATCAGTATATAGTAGGTGGGTCTCGTATCTCTTGGCCTGCTGCAACTTGGAACACACATGCACAAAAGCCCAGCATAACCTTTCATAACTGCATACTTGCATGCAGTTGTCTACTGCAAACCTGAAGCCCAGTTGCCAAGTTGCCCCATCGCCCCGTCGGCTCATTGACAGGTGATACTACCAAGAGCGCAACCCCATTGCGACAACAGATTGACACGCTTCGGAATCTGGAAATTGAAGGAGGTTTGTCTCCTGTTTGCCACCATGTCTGTTTGTAAGGTATGTTGTATGTCTGCACGTCTGCATGCAGGTCCGCAGAGACTACCCTGACTGCGGTCGCGTCCGGCTACGGCCGAGCACGCAACCATTGCCAACCATCGCCAGGGCCGAAACCTCTGCCTCTGTCCCTCGAAATGGCACAACGGTCGTGCGTTCCATGCCCTGGATGTATGCGTGTATGCGTGTACAGCAATTCGCCTCCCCCTGACGATCGGCTCAGGAGGTGGCAAAAAACTCATCTCGGCCTGCATCGCACGAACACTCTCATCTCAGAACTTGTTCTGGAAGCATTCCGATATGATGCAAGGTCTGGCAAGTCTGGAGTTGATCTCGCTAAAGTCTCGTCCACGGATGATTGCGCACAGGCGTCGTCGTCACACTACCCAACTACTTAGTAGACGATGCAGTGATGTGATTAGAGGCTTTCCCCAAACGGGCTCTGACGATACCGACGCCGCGCGCTTCTGCGGTCGGTACCTGACACTAACACGCAAGCTCTAGTACTGTTCAATCAACCGGCGGGCGTGCCGTTTATTACTTCACTTCCGCCTGTCCGCCTCACGCCCGCACCTACCTAGGTACCTACTGATGTACCTGGATGATAACTCTGTCGTCAAGCCATCCTGCTACGCGGATCTAGCACGTGTTGTGAGCCGTAGCCGTTTCAGCCCAACGGAGCTGACCGAGCGGCCCTTCAGGAGTCTGGACTCAAGCCAACCAAACCCGACCTTCCGGCGATGCTATGGGTCAGGCCAGCCAGCCACGGCCCACTAGGCAATGATGGACCATCGTGGGCAGCGTTCGTCCGTGAGTCGGACCAAGCTTTCTTCTCCTGTCACCTGTGAGACCATTTCACAATCAGAAGTTCAGATGAAACCAAGTTCGTAGACGAGCTTGGACTTCACTACGGTCTGGGAGAGAACGGTCTCTGGGACCTGGAGGGGACCTTGCCGCTTGCCGAACATCCATGCACCGTAGATCAAGCGTCGTCGACGTCGACGAGCCGTCGAGGTAGCGCATGTGAGACAAGCTCGTTGGTTTGGTGGCGAGTCTTGTCGTTGCGGGCGCGCACATCATCATCATCATCATCATCCCGTCAAGACCGTCAGCCCGTCAAGCCCGTCAAGCCCGTCTTTTTCGCTTGTTCGCCGGCTTGCTACGTTGCGCGTGCCTGGCGATCTACCCAGGTAAGTAGCCAGGTACCGTATCAGCAAGGAACACAGTTTCTTCTATCGTGGCAGCGTAACACCCGCGGAACTCAGGACGCGCATACCGCAACACGGCAGAACCTGCACAGTCACTTGTTCCGCATGCAGCCGATCCTACCCTCGACTGCCGCCGAAGGCAACAACTTACCACCACCACCACCACCAACTTCGCTCCGGCATTGGGGCCGAACGAATCCGCGCTCGCGGACGGCCTCATCGACAGAGTTCCCATTTCGCCGGGGGTAGATTGGGGCACAGCCTTGGCTGCTAAGGGCCGATGCAAGACATGTGTGTGCAGTGTGCACGCCATGTGCCATCTCATTTCGTTCCGCTGCACCCCGCCTTGCCGCGCTGCCTCGCGGGCGGCGCGCCGTTGTGTGTGCATTCGTCTAGGTATTAGCCGCCGCGGAGGATTCCCTCCTCATCCTCCGCCCTGCTGGACGCCAGTGTGTGATTATGATGAGCCCAGTAATCAACCTTCGGATCCGTAACCACTCTGCCAAACCTGCTTTCCCGGTTGCGCGGTGCCAGGGCTGTTTCTCTCGCACGCCTGTTGAAACCTTGTTTCCGTACCAAGAAACTCTGCTACCAATAGTGCTGACGTTTGGACTGATCTGGGAGCTTGGATACCCATACCATCGATACGCGCCAGGCACGAGCCAGGCACGAACCAGGCACGAGCCAGGCACGGACGCCGGTCCCCCGGCCTGCGACCAGCTTGCCAGCGTCAGTATACCTGCCTTAGCCGTCGATGACCTCGTGCCTAGCCTTGCTACGTATGCGTATCGGCATGCCTTTTCCGGACAGTCCAGAGGTATCAGCGGGCGGATAAGAGAAGACGGGACTACGAGGCGGTTCAACCGCTGGGCGTGACTCGGATGTGCAACGGGCCGCTTCTGCGCCACCTGTTTGGTGGTCGATCAATGGGAACCATCGCAACGGGTAGACGTCTAAGCTTGTCCGGGCGCTCGGGAGGGCTTGGAGGGCAAGTGGGATAGGCAACGACTCATGGTAGGGCCAGAGGCCAAGGGGACTTATTCCTCAGCAATCTCGATCTGGCAGTGTAGTCTGCGATCCAGCTAAGAAGTCATCCTTTTTAGAACATCCACGCCGTTGGGCCATGTGGTTGTCGGTGGCAGAGTTATGCACACTCTCTACGGATGTATGGCTCTAAGGAAGAAGGTAGAGGTACTTGCGTCCATCGCCATGCCGGCTTTGGCTTCGAATCCAAGCCTCTACCGCCCACCGCCCCGGGACCGTTGGGAATTGACTTCAACCCGCCTGCACGTCTGGCATTGTAACGTTTGGACTTTCCCAAAGTTCAATAGAGCCGCAGGACCGAAGTCAAATTTAGGTGCTTTCCTACCACGGCGAGGAAAGAGATCGCGATGAGGTACAGTAGTTCGGTAACGCGGGGGTCAATGGAAAACCCGAGTCGTAAATCCGTTCATTCACCTCGAACTTGCGCCCACGTACCTACTCCCGGGCTGCGATGCGTCCCAGGCGTCTGGGTAGGGCTAGATTTGCGTTGCTAATAAGCTAGAGGGGGTTTCCACCGTACAAACCTGCCCCCCACCTACCCGAGCCACCACCACCACCACCATGGCCACTTCGTCAGTGACTGCCGAGATGAATCATGAAGTAAGGGAACCCTCGGGCTCGGGTTCAGGCACACCTAAGGTATGGAAGCGAGTGGTGAAGAGCATGTCCAGCCGAGCTATCAAGGGAGACGGACGCAAAATCCCGACGCAACGGACGGCTGGCTCGGGGTACTCGGGGACACGGACGGATTCCACACCTCGGAATCCAATCTTTCTCTCTTGCTACTTGGTTCTTTCGTTCCCGGGCGACTGGGTTACTACGAGATAGCAATATGCAAAGCAAGCCTTGCCGATTAGGGTGTGGGAAAGGAGCAGTGTGTCCGGCTTAGTAGTGGCCTTCCCTGTGTACACTTAGATTCGAGCTGGAGATGGAACAGACTAGCAGCACATGGAAGAAGAAAGACAAGAGCAAGAATGCGCTGGATTCAATTAAACCACTCCCTGCCAGCCGACAACCCCCCCCCCCCCCCCCCCCCCCCTGGACGAATTGGTCGCCCTGAGACAGCAATGACTTGCATGACGGATTCGGACGTGGGGCGCGCGTTGGGAAGGAGGATCATCTGGCAGCCCTATTTGGCACGCGGCAGGGCAGGAGAAAGAGCCGGTCTACCGATGCAAGGGAGCTAGGTTAAGTCAGGGCGTCGGGCGATAGAATTCTTGATATGGGTTTGGCTTTCCGAGGTTCTTCATATCCGGAGCGGCATGTGATGCGTTCGATTGGTAACGGTATCCGCGAGGCGAATGAGAGTGGCAGATGGTGGTTACGGAGACAATGATGCACGGAATCAGGATGAGATGGATGGTTGTAGCAAGTGTGAGATATTTGATTCGTATCATTCCTATAGGCTAACGGCCATCCGTTGCATTCATCACGTTTCCCCCCTCAGTTCCCCATTTCCCGTTTCGTAAAAGAAGGTTTCTCGGGTTTTCCTTCCCTTCATGTTCCTCTTCTCATTCGTCCAGCCCTTGGGGTATCCTTCGCACGCCGGCCTTTCTTTGCAGACGCCGTGTCAATGCTGTTGTATGTGTACATGTGGGTCGTGGTCGTGAAAATGACCGACGAACCCCAATTGGGGAAAAAATGACGGTTCAAATACCCATCCCTATACTCCTGCATCGCTGAGGTAGTTCCCCGGCAGAAATCAGATAAACTCCCGTGCGTCCATGCTTGTCGGTTTGTGTAAGTGACCGTTATTAGAATCCGCTTTCGTGGTGGTGGTAGTGGTGGTGGTACAATGGATTCACGCGCGCATGCGAACGTGCTCCGATGAAGAAATGATGTATCCCTCCGAGCCAGCTCATGAGAGAATGCGCGTGTAGTCGGCCGAGTGGAGGCTCGTGGTGGTGTCGGGGTTGGCAGCCATGGTGACACAGGTGCTGTGGTCTGCCGTGGTGGTAGAGGATGGTTCGCGCACGCTTCCGCTTCCGTCTCGAATAGGCCAGGGTTGTGATTTGTCGTAGACAGAAAGCAGGGAGAGCGGCGGGGGGATGCTCGAGCATAGACAAGGTAGTCACCAACAAATGTGACTTTTGATGCTCACGTGATGTTGTTGTGAAGACGGGATCCTGGGACTTCCGACACTGATGATCGTAGGTTGATCAACCATCGTTGTTCTGGTGGCCTCGTTTCCTTCCTTGGTGGCAAGAGGCTACTGGTTTCCTTCATGCTGTTCCAATATGCTGCGGCAGGTGGTGGACATTCCGATAGAGTTGTGGCTAGTTGTTGTCGAGATTGACAATAGAACTACCACTTCTCATTAACCGCTCTTGGGCAGCGGGGGCAGAGGGCGGCTGGGAGGAGGGCCCGGGCAAGGCGGGAGCTGGGAGGGGCGCTGGGCGGGCGAGTCGTAGATCTGAGTGGCGGCCATTGTGAATGTGGTGTAGTTGATGTTGTTGTTGGTTGTAATTGTTCTATGCTGTCACGATGGTAGTCCGGGGTAAGAGACTAGCAGGTGTGATAGGCTGGCGGCGTCGAGGTAGTTGCGTTGTGTTGTAAGTGGAAGAGTCTGGAGTTGATGGAGTCGCGGAGATGAGCTTTGAGCTTGTCTTGTTGTAATTGACAGTTGATGGCAGCTTGATGGTGGATTGGAATGAACAGAGTCCAAGGGTCGGAGGAGGGGAGGCTGCCTTATGTATGAAGGTGTGTGCAGACGGGCTGGTAATGATCTCCGGGTTGTGTTGAATGAGGGTGGAATCGGGCTGGTCGACCAGCTTGTCACTAGTCGCGAGATGAAGTACACCGCCAGAGGCGTGGTACACGGCCTCGCAGGTACCGGCGCACGCGAGCTGAGGCAGTGGGGTACCAGCTAGACTAATTCCCCAAACGAGCTGGGGCCATTCGAGCAGCAGTGACGCAGCCAGGTGCGGACAAGGGCTTGGCCTGGCTGACCCTGGCCCGCCTGGTGGCCCCCCCTGTCTGTGACTTTGCTCCTCACGATTGTCGCCGTGTCGCCGTGTCGCTGTGTCGCCGTGTCGCCGTGGTGCGGTGGTGCGTGGAAGAAATTGAAACAAGCAAGTGCCCCTGGGACCCCCCGGTCGGTTCAGCATGTGCCAGTGCCACCAAGGCCACCTCTCAGAAGCGCCCCACTCCATCAGCGCTGATCCACTTTCTCTCCCCTGCTCCCTGCCCCCTGTCCCGCATCCACTCCGTCCACCTCATCCACTTTCCATTTCTCTGCTTGTCTGCTTCTGTCTGCCCTCCTTTCCGGGCCATGTACAGTACATCGCATGCATACCAGAGCGACATTGCATAAATTGCACCTGAAATTACATTAGGTAGCCCTGCCCCAGTTGAGTCCAGTGCAGCGCCAATGCCTCCCCCAAAATAGCCTCCAAAGCCACTGAGCCACCTGTTACCGGAGTACATACGAGCAGTACGAGCGAGCGAGCGCAACTATCTGCCAGTGCCAGGCTCGCCGGCCATTCCCCAAGTCTCGAGAACGGGAGAACCAGGGTAGGTCAGATCACGGAAGGCCAGGACCAAACACTCCAAGCAAAGCAAACCAAGGCAAGGCAGGGCGAAGCAAAGCAAAGCATTCCAGGCCAAGCACAAGCACAAGCACGAGCACGACCACGACCACGACCGCAGGGCAGTCAAGGCAGTCAGGTGTCAGGGCATTCAGGGCAGTCAGGTCAGGGCAGTCCAGGCGGTCCAAGACGACACCACGGTCACCTATGTAACCTTCTCAGGGCCATCTTCTCGCCGACTCACACCACTCACACCACTCACGGCTCTCCACCATCCCATCTCATACCATCCCGTCCGTACCCATCAGCCCATCTGGCTCACGGGCCATGGAAGCCTCGTAGAAGCATTGTCGAACTGTGACGTGCCCACTCCTGTCTCCGACGCGCCAGGTTCTCTATCTTCCAGCATGTGCTACTGGCTACTGTGCTCATCGCGTTCTCGTGGATCTGCGAACCGACTCCACCCCCGAGAAAATGCCGTTGGCGGTTGGCAGCTTCTCACGACGATGATAATTTTTCTGTGTCCTTTCATTTCTGTTCTTCGCCATTGGCCGGACGGAAGAGGCTTTGCACTTCTTCTCGGCCGCTTTCCTGCCACCCTGGCGGCAGTCCGGAGTTCGGTCCCAGCCGTGCGCACGTCCTAGGTCGCAGGCAGAAGAAGCGCGAGGCAGGGGAAGTGGAGCAGCTCATTAGAATTGCAGTTTGGGTTTGGGAGTCGACGACGCCATGTACCTTATTCCGCGCTTGTTCTTCAGCTCCTGTCCCCTTTCCGCCCGCCGTACTTCGTACCGCCTGGCCACTGGCGTGCATCGTACAGGCAAAGGACAACTATAGATGCACCCAGCCGCTTCGGGCTGCGGGCAAAACCGCTGGAAATTGTCGTCGCCGCCTGCTGCGTTCCAGAACCAATCTCGAAATAGGAGAACCGAGACTCGTTCCCCCGCTACGTTGTCAAGTCACTTCGCCAGTGGCTGGCTGCTTGGAGAAGAACCAACTGAAACACGCATGTCGTGCGTATAGTGGCATCTCCCAATCTATCACTTCCGAGACCGTACAAGTGCTCACAATACGGAGAAATGATTCAAATGAATTGGGCATGCAAGGAGAGCTTGTCCAGTTGTCTGGGATGATCAGCTGCTCAACACCCTGGACGGCACCCTGCATTCCAGTCCAGCCTTAAGGGACCTGTCCCTCGTCTTTCTTCACGCCGCATTGGCTTGGCGCCCTATTAGGCAGTTCAGGAAGAAGCAATATTCGCGTGAATCGCGATGCACCCACCCGGGCCTCAACGCGGCGACGGTGCAGCATGATCTACGGGCTGGTTCGGATCGCCACGAGGGTCTGCCAGGAAGACAAGGACTGTAAACACGACATCATCAAGTTTTTTTTTCCCTTGGGTGAGGCTGGCGCTTACAGCTGAAGCTTTTCTCGGCCTTCATGTGGACACATCGCTCGCCAGCGGGTCGTTTCTGGGGCTTTCTAGCCCGGCTCAGACCGAACTCCGTTATGCTCGGAGAGCGGTCAGAGAAGTTGGCGACGTGCCTCTCCCGCTTGGAGCAACCAATCTTCCGGCTCCTGCCGAACGAACCGGGTCAATGGGGGTTTGGAGAGGCTCGCGAGGATATTCGGCATGGCTGGAAGCGTAGCGCTGGTTATCTACGCGCTTGCAAATCTGGTTTCAAGTTGCCGCATGGTTCCGAGCACTCGGTCGACCTGGTTGGTAGTATCAGACTTATGTCATCGTGGTCTTCCTCGCGAAGCCATGGGCAAACGCTGTCCAACACATATACATACTTACCCAGCCTTGTCCCATCCTCGCCAATAGCACTACCAGAGCCAACCTCGATAGAGACCACCAGATGACAACACGTCAGGCAGGCCGCGGAGTAAACATGCTCGGAAGTATCAATCGCCCCTCAGATCACAGGCAGGTCGCCGAATGGGCCGCAGAAAAACGCCCCCTGGCATACGAGCAACACCCAACAGAATCAGCAGGATGAATGGGTGAAATGGAAAACACAGCTGCCATCCTTGACCACGCATATACCGGGACTCATGATGAGTTGTCCGATGCACATCTCCACCACTTAGACACGACGCCCTCACCGAGAATTGCTTCTCGACCCGATGGTGGGAACCAAGATCTGTTGTGCCCAAAACCGGGGATGACCACGACGGTGATGTGACTGGGGATTTCACTGCCCGTTGGCATCGCGAGGCCCGCAGCAGAAAACAACCCAGGACGGCGAATGCGATTTTCACCAAGAGAAGGGTGATTTTTAGTCGCTGCTGCGCATTGATATTGTGTGCAGGGAACTGGGCTGCAAGATCAGGGAAGATACCTCGGTGCACAGACGGCCACAAAAATAGGCCTCCTTTTTTTGACAGCTGTAGATACTAGACGCCAACTCGAGAACCCACCGCTTTTGGACTAACGCGATGACACCCCGGAGCAAGGCTGAGCTGCCGAGCGTCTTCGGTATTTGGGGATACGGATAACGATGAGGTCGGGGCCATCCAGCATGCATATATGATCTGTGCACGTAGAAGAGATGCAGTTTGCAGTCTACTCGCTGGAGTTGCGGTCGAATGTGACCCTATCTGTGAGCACGCGCCAACACTTCGCCTACGATCTTGGTCGAGTTTCGGTTCGGCGTCTGCATGCTTGGTATCGGGCTAGTACTGTAGCTACGGTATCATGTCAGACGTTCACCTTCAACTGCGGATGACAAATGACACCTGTTACAGGGCTTGCGGCGAAGCGAATTCTCCGAGGCTGATCGACGCGAATCCACCTGGCCGACACGAGAAAAATTCTGACGGACAAGCCAGACAAGGCACCGACTGCACCATGGCCGAGACCCTGGGTTAGGACGACCACCAAGGCAAAGGGGGAAAAGGCGTTGTTGAAGTGACCAGGCGCGCAGGGACAGCGTACGACGTCGATCCTCCTCGGCGTCAATGCCGTGTTAGCCTTCACGAGGGCGCAACAGCTAACTTGCTCCAGACTTCATCCCGTCGACCCGTAGCGGCCGCCCACAATGAAGTCATGGACCCTGAATCTCAGAAGGGCGCTAAGAAAAGCATACCAAGTGGAGAGCCTCATTTCGCTGAGGCCGTCGAGAAGGTAATTTCCCGCCTTCCCTCGACCGAATGCTCGCCGGTGCGAAAAAAAAAGTTGTTGATCGGACTGATACGGGACAAGCGGATCGCTGCTGGCCGCACCTGGCTGGTTCTGGCTTGTCTGGCAGCACGGGCCGGGGGGGAGCCCGGGCCTGATCTAGGCCAGGCCACTTTTTATTTACGGGTTTGATGAGACGAACGTCGCAGAAAGAAAAGCACGGTCCAGCCGATGGAAGGACTTTTCAGCCTTCTAGAAAAGTTCCAAAGCTTCTTGGCTTCTTCGACGGTGCTCACCGCCTGGGGTCTTCCCTCTACGGTTGGGACCCTGTTCTCCCCAGCCGCTCCACCGCTTCACAACTTCTGCTGACCGGAGGTACAGTACAAACACCTGGCCAGTGTGCTCTGGTTGGTGCTAGGTGTCAGGTCTCGCTGGAGCACTGTCCATCCTCCTTCGTGGCCTCCGCTCCCGCTCGTCACCGCTTCAGGACGGCGAGCGGCAAGCAAGTTGCAATCCTAGCTTGCCGGGACTCTGGGGTTTGAGAAGGCAATTCGATGCACAAGGGGCTCAGCAAAGAGTCACGAGGGGTGACCGTGCCCTCCGTGGGCAAGGGTTGTCAGATCCCGAGCCAGAGAAAAGGGACGGTTACCGAGCCAAATAAGGAACACGCAACAGAAGCAACGGGAAGCAGAGACATCGGAGGAGGTACTCGGTACCTGCGTGCTGGTATAACCTGCTGGCGATGGCCGGTAATTGTCACCCCCATCGGTAGTTGGTGTGTTTGCTGGCTGTACCATCCTGCTGGGCCCTTATCATTCCTTCTCCCCCCAAGCCACCGCAATCTTCACAGCTGACGGGCAGTCATCCATCGAGAACCCCTGCCAACCTGCCGTTCACCATCGTCGGTACTCACACTATTCCGCTTTCTGCCCTGACAGCTGCTGCCACGAGATATGGGGTACTCCGCCCTCTCGGACCAGCAGGCTGCAACTGCAGATAGTCGAATGGCAAACACGAGCAAACCCTCGCCGACCATTGGCACTGCCTCGTTCCGATGGCCCTGAAGAACCGGGCCCAATAAACCTGAAATACCCCGGGCTTGCATCAGCAGTGGAAGTTTGATTGCGAATCGCAACCACGTACACCTGACCACGCAACACGACACTGGTGAGCAGGCTGGCAGGCTTTGCTCAACATATGGATCGGTCAGCCTCCAAGCGCATTGGCAGCTTACGTTCTGGGGCATAAGCCTGTACATCCATCCAGCTTGCATCCAGTTCACTCACTCACCTCAAGTCATGAGTCATTCCAATGTGATGTATCGCAGACTCTAGGGGTCCGAGCAGGTTCTGGCTCACCGTAAGACCGTCGGACACTAACATGGGCGCGCCTGAAGAAGCCGAATACATACAAGGCTGAGAAAGAAAACGCTGATAACGTTATGCAGGTGTGTTGCAGGCAATACATGCACGATTCGACGCTGCAGTCGCCAGGTGCTGCTCCCCTTCACCTCGTGCTACCTCAGCCATACATATGTTCGCTGCAAGTGCTGCATTTCCACGCGTCGGCTGCATACGGCTATAGCATTTCGCCTCCTCGGGCATGCCAGCATGTTACCTTCAAACGTGTTGCAATTCCCATCTGACTGCATCTGGACCAATTCCGTCTCGTTGTTTCCGCGTGACCAGACACACCGCCAGATGGGCAAACACGCTGCTGCTGCTGCTGCTGAGAGCCGTCCAAACGGATGGCAGAGCTGGTTCACGGTGCACACGGCTGGACTGCCTCGGGCCCGGCTCATCTCATCTCACCATCTGCTCACAACGGCCAAGCGGATGAGCCGGAGACCAGTCGTTCGGGTAAGGTACCAGATCCAACACACATTGCAGGCAGGTACACATCAGCAGTGCAACCAATAGCGTGTTGAGACCGTGCCTGAAACATCGACCGCCACAACGACGACGACGACGACGACGACGACGACGACGACATGCCCGATTCGCGTCGCCATCGCACGGCAGTTCTTGGCAGAGGTCCTGGGGCTGCCTGAGAACAGGCCACCTCGCAGTAGCAGCAGCAGCAGCAGCAGCAGCAGCAGACAAAGCTGCTGCTGTGTGTCCCCGCGAATGCCCATTGCAGCTCTCCACGTGGGAGCAGGGGGGTGGGTGGCGTGGGTTGGTAAGACGAGACATACTTTAGCTACCCTGGACGGCTCTTTTGCTGCTGACTGGCCCTCACCTCGACACCCTTCAGCTCGCTCGTGGAGAACATTCCACCTCGGCACGACATGGTCTGATTGGCGGTCCCAGGCTGCGGCAGATCGATCGCGGCGTGGTACAGAAAAGGCAGCTTTACGCTGGCGAGGTGTGTGATGAGCGCGTGTGGGTGTGTGTGGGTGGGTGTCAATATGCCATCGTCCGATATCAGCTGTAAGAGGTGGTCGATGGTACAGTACTTCCATCATTGTCGCAGCCGTGGCAAGCAAGCAGGCAGGCAAGCAGTGCTGCAATAACAAGACGCCACGGTATCGAGCTGCCGTATCTTGATAACCCTCACCGAATTGGGCTGGCCGGCCGGCCAATTGACTCACAGCCACCACGGAAACCTTGGAAGCACGAAAGCGAAGGGCACTTGGCAGATATCCATGGATGTCTCTGGGGTTGCTTACCAAGCTTCTCAGCCTGCAGACCCAGCAACAAGGCAGACAACCAGAGCCCTGATGACGATCAAGCGGTGTCAGAGATGGATGACCCAGTGTTCGTGGGGTTTTTGCGACATGCGGTGGACATCGCAATCTGCCGAAGTCCCATGACAAGCAGCGCGGTCGAGGATGGATATCTGGGCATCCAAGGCATCTATCTATCTATCTATCACTTGATCTCCAAAAGAGCCCGTACGCACCCGAGCAGCCTACCAGATGCGGGCAGGACAGATGGGGCGCGAACGGGGCCGAGTCCATAGTCTCAACAAACAATAATACAGTAAAAACAGCGGCGGCGATAAGCCCTTGCTGGGATCTTGACACCAGGTTCCACCCACTGCCGAGTGTGTATGTGTACAGCAAAGTATTGCGTCGATAATCTCACATCATTCTCCTCCAGGTGGGATACGATAACCTTGGATATGTACGGAGGTACCATGGGCAAAGATCCGATCAGGCCCTCCGGCGTGTTCATGCGAGTCGACGGGCGCAATGTGACGAACCTGGCCCGACCCCCATCACGAGACGGCTGAGCGGAGTGTTTTTCTTGTGACAGGCTGGCGATCACTCCATGGCTTGCTGGGGCCCTGGGGGGGGGGACTCGGTACAGTACCCACCACAACCCAGCCGTCCACCCTTCACTATGGCGCGCAGCAGCAGCAGCAGCAGCAGCCTGCTTGCCTGCCAAGCTCCTTGAAGCAGAAGCAGGCTGACAGGTACGGAGTAGGCATGGTAGGGTAGCAGGGGTTGAGGGGGGGAGGGGGCAATGGGTCAGGTTCTTTGTGCACTTTGCACCATCCTGCCGACCTGCCTGCCTTGCCTGCCATCGACGACCTCAACGATATTCAACCCCTCATTCCTGGCCCCTCCTCTCCTCCATCATGAAGCTGCTCGAAAGCGGTAGGCGGCACGTCGAATGAGTCAATATCCAGGCAGAGAGTGGCAGAGTAGCAGTGGGGGCCCGCGCTACCATATGCAAGCCCTGGCCGAGGAAGCGCATGGTTGGCTGCTGGAATTTGCTGCTTTCCATCCCTCGGCGTCGTCCATATCATCATCATGCCATGCGTGAAAGGCGCGCGAGAGAAAGGCATCGCGGACGAGAGGCGCTCCACGCGCGATCAAGGCGGGCCAGCCACCGTCGCATCCATCTGATGCGACCCGGATGCGTTGTTCCCTCCGACCAGATCAGCTGATCGCCAAACGGAACCCCAAGGAGAAAACGATGCGAAACTTATTATTGTGATGCTGTTTGTTTCTATGACACCCTGATCTCGGCATGGCGGTTCGCTGTCGTCGTTTTGCCAGATCTGCACCGTCACTCAACGCTGCAATGGAACGCGCGCGCATACATACATGCATACATACGTAGGTACATCATCGACGGTATGGCTTAGCACCTCGGCCACGCGCCCGGGGTTTGACGCCCGACGACAGAGAGAGAGAGAGAGAGAGAGAGAGAGAGAGAGAGAGACAGGAATAGGTCATGTCATGTACCCAACCCACGCGTGGATGTACACATAGCACGCAAGTGACAAGCCGTCCTCGTTCTCGTCCTAGCATAAGGTAGTCCTTTGCCGGCCACAGCCTGCGTGCCACTCGGCGCCCGCAAATCTCTGCATCTCGTTGCTTGTCCCGAAGGTACTTGCCTCCAACCTAGTAGGTAGGTAGGTAGCCAAGACGAACAGCGAGACGAGGTACATACATACAGCGAATCCGACGGGATGGGATGCCAAGCACATCTTGCCTGCGGCTGTGAGGCAGCCTACCGGTATCTATCGTGCTCGAAGGAATGCGTACCTGGCCGTCGTCGCGCGCGCTGCCTGGCTCGTGATCTTCACGACACCCATGTATGTAAGGTATGTATGTACAGTACATCCGTGATTTATCCACCGAGGCACAACTCTCTCTCTCTCTCTCTTTCTCTCACACACTCTCACCTGAGAATAATCCAAGCCCCGGAGTGGGTGCGAGGAAGGCGGAGAGTAGAGAGAAAGAGAGGGACGTGCATCAGCGCCCGCCGGCGGAATCTCCATCGACCGCGAACAGCGCACCCGTGCGTACGTGCAGACCATGCCATGCCTTTCCGTCGACGATGCTTAGATGGATGGATGGCTCTTTAGACCCCGTGTTGGGGGCTGCCTAGGTACAGTATGTATGTAGCTTAGCCGTGGGTATGGGGATGCGCGCCAAAAGAGATGATCTCCCTCTCTCCCTCTCTCCCTCTCCACGCTGCTGCGCGCGGTTGGCAAAGCTCGGCGAGCGAGCGAGCGGTGTGTCACACTTTCTCTTTGAATTCCCACTCAGGAACCCCGCGCGCGCCCGCGACGCCCTTCCTTCTCGGCGGAAGTGGCTGTGGTGGTGGTGGTGGTGGGGATGCCCTCATCCGTCCCGGTGATAGTCAGGCACTCGTGATGGATGCCACACCAGTCAGGGCACGGCGGTGATCGGCGGCGAATCGCGTGGCAGGATGGCGGCGAGGAACGGTCCAGGTGCGTTCAGGAACGTAAGCAGAGCGGAAAACCTGACATCAGGATGGCGACGGCGTGCATCTTTCTTGCACAAAACTTGACAGGTACCCGTACATACATCGTAGTCAGCTGACCACCAGCATCTCGCTTGATGTCCCAATTACACAGCAACCACGAACCTCGTCAACATCGGCGTCTTCGGGCGATTTTAGCTGGGTCTGCTGCTATCCGACGACCCCTGACGCCCTGGCAATCTGGGGACCCCCTCAGCTAGTCCCATGTTCGTCTACGAATCTTTTTCCCGTGATATGGGAAGTTCTTGGTCTTCGCTATCACTCCTCGCTCAATATGATACACATAATGCCTGCCCGTACCCTCCCCTCCCCTCACCTGGCCCCGTGACCCTCCCTCGCCAGTTCGCAACCTTGGACAATTCGGCCGGCGTGCCGAGAGACCCTGCCATCGCCGCCGGGTCCTGATAACTAGCCGATGTCACCTATCTCCGTACACATGACCCAATCCAGTCCATCCAACAGCAGGAGGAGGAGAAGGAGGAGCAGCGAAAGGAAGGGGAGAGCAGAAAACAAAAAAAAAAGGACCTGCCAAGTCGTCTCACCTACAACCGCCTACCTGTACGTCTGTGCGCCTCTCGGTCTTTTTCCCCCACAACCGCAATTATTACGACGCACATGCATGCATGCATCACGACGACAGCCCAGCTAGCGCCGCCGATATACCCACGGCCGACCGAGGTTCAGTTCTTTCATTCCACGCCGCAGGGGACCAACAAACAGAAAAAGAAGTGGTGTTGCTGGCATGATGATGACTGGACCCGCCTCGCCCAGCTTTGCTTGCCTTGCCTTGCCTTGCCCGCCATGCTTTAACTTATTAGGTTCGTGCATATGGAGAAGTAAGTAACCTGGCGCAGATCGTCTCCCTCGGCTACACGACCCACGAGAGGACAGGTGGGGGATGGCGCGCGCGCGCATCTGCGAGCCTCGTGGGCGCGCCGTTGTTGGTCCGGACGCGTACCTAACTTAGGTCCGGGTACATACTGTACTTATCAACCTGTGTAAGTACCTAATATACCAAGACGCTATCTACCTCCCGTAATCACACACTGGATATAATGTGTCCAGGCAGAGCCAGAGCTTAATGCATGTCAGATCCGTACATACCTTACATACACACGTACCTACCTAGGTAGACACTTTAGGCTGACAACCCACCGTGGGGTACCGAGCAAGTAGGTCACTTGATGAGTCGTAGCTGTACTCCGTAGGGTTGTGGATCGATGGATTGGCACAAGAAAGAATGAGCCCGGGTACTGTACCTGAAGGTACTGTATGTACATACCTACCTACCTACTCGACCACCCAGGCCTACCAAGAGTTGGGGACTTACCCTGGAAACAATCATAATCATAATAAGCAATCCAGAAAGCATGGCTGGCAGGCAGGCAGGCAGGCTATGCATCTATTGCTAGGTAGCTAGCTGACGAGCTGGCTGGCTGAATCCCAGGGTTCCGACCGACGCAGCCGCACCCATGGCTATTCCTCCGAAGCTGACCGACCGCATTACCGGCCGGGTGTTTCGTTTATCTGTATGTTAGTAGTAGTAGGTGGTCCCTCGACGGCCGGCCGGACTTAGCGGACAGGGTCTGGCGCGACGACGACGATGGCCGCCCGAAGAGACGACAGAGCGGGAACGCGGGTACGTGGGAGTTCCGCTTGCATGGGAACATACCTACCTACCTACATACCTACAGACAGACAGGTACGGTGAGGTAAGCAGCAGCAGCAGCGAGGCTGCTGACGAAGCTGCTGCTGCCGCTGCTGCTGCTGCGTCTCCGGGATCGCGAGCCGGGAGCGAGCGAGCGAGCGAGCGAGCGGCGCAAGATGCAGGCCGGCGGGCAGGGACGCGTTGGATGGAGGAACCTGCTTGCGTTAGACTTGCAGAGATGTATACCTGCATACCTACCTACATACATAATTAGGTACCTACCTACATATAGAACGAGTCCTCCAGTCAGTCAGTCCGTACTTCGGCAAGCAGGCAAGGCGAAGACAGAAGAGATTCGAATATACACACCTACACATCTGCTATAACCACCACTCCGCACACACGCACACACGCACGCACACATCACCGACCGGACCGCCAGCCGCGCGAAGGAAGCAACCCGAAACGCCGCGGCGAAACGAACGGCATCCTGGCAGGGGCGCGCGCCAGCGGGCGGCAAGTCAGGTTAGGGAGGCCCGGCTGTATGCCGTAGGGTAAGGTAGGTATCCGGGGATTGCAAGAAAACCTACCTACGTACCTACTTACTTACTTTACCTACGTCCAGCCGGGGGCGCGCTTAGCTTCCTATTTATTTACTTGCTCACTGCCGATGCATCGGGTTTATGTTTCGGGCGGCGAAGTCGGTGTTTCGAGTTGCTTACGAAGAAGCGAGCGACGCGGCCAGGTCGATAGATAGATCCCGGTCGCACACGAGACGGCCACGCCGCGTAGGTAGGTAGGTAGGTACCTTATGTGATGAATCAACCAAATCGGTGATGTGGTCACGTAGTTGAAATGCTTGAGGCATTAACCCGGACGGACATAGGGCGGATGACGGCTGGTAGCGAGAGGAAGAGATGAAACGGGCAGCGACGTAAGCAGCGAACAATTTGCCCATATCGGGGATTCGTGTGTGCTAATAATAAGCCAGAAAAGTTGGTGCTGTATTCGTTCGTAAGTAGACTTTGCTTCGTATCACTTACGACTCTTGGTAGTCTGGTCTGAATGTACAATGGTGATCGACCTATGCAGGATCAGTCAAGTAACTCGATAACGTTCCACGCGACTTTCAAGGATAGCGAAATTCGTCCATACGCTACCAAACCAGCCTCGTCTGGATGGGCGTTGTCAACTAGGTAAAGTAGATATGGGATCTGAATTGGCGTTGCGAACCAGGAGACCAACGAGACGCACAACAAGTGTTTCCCAGTGTTGCGCCCAGAAGTTCCGCAGAGATACACTCGGAAAATGGTGAAGTGCTCTAGGAACCGTGCTCCCCGCTGCTTTTGGTCCATCCATCCCCCTCAACAATAGAACACCCACTCATCCAAAGACAAATGCTTCACAATACTCGAAAACCCCATCTGGCTACCCGCCCCGCACGCCTTCTTCCGCAGTGCACCATCAACCTCGTCCTTCTCCGTGTACTCGACGTGAAAGACGGGTTTGCCCGCGCGGACGAAGGGGGCGTAGAGGTCACACTCGTCGTACTCGGCGCACTGCTCGACGACCGCCCAAGCCGCCACATCCGTGACGCTCTCGACAATGTCCCCAGCATTTTTCAGGCCCGTCGCCAGCCCGTGGGCCCGCGCCGTCTGCGCCAGGAAGCGGACGTAGTCCACCGCGTCGGCCTGGGTCAGCGGGAAGCCCGAGTCGTTGTCGTAGCCGTCGACGTTATCCGGGTCGATGCCCTGACAACCCTTATCCTTCGCGTTCGTGATCCGCTTGGTCATGACCTCGCGCACGCCGGGGCTTCGCACATCGAGCCAGCGCTCGTCGGGCCAGCCGTCTAACGTCTGGCCCACCGCGTCAGACGGGAAGGCACCCGCGTCGGGACGGTACGCTTCGACGCTGCCGGCGCTGAAGTAGCAGACGACGTCGTGGCCGGCCGCCGCGAGGGCCGCCACCGTGGCCGCGGGCGTGTTCTCTAGGTCCACGACGTAGAACTGCGTGCTCGCGTTGGCGGCGGCCGGCGTGAGCGTGTAGCCCAGGGGGTAGTCCCAGGACGTGCCGACGGCGGGCTGCAGCAGGCCGGTGGCGTTCGTGGCGGTGGGCAACGACGTGGCAAGAGGAGAAGGGGAGGAGGACGCGCTACAGTGGAACGCGCAAGCCCCGTGAGGCAGGCCGAGGCCAAGTCCTAGGCCCAGCGCGAGGGCGACGACGACGACCATGATGACCAGCGTTGCGAGGAGGAAGACGCGTCTCCGGTTTCGAGGCAGGCAATGGCGGCGGGACGGAGTGGCTGTGGTTGTTGCTGTTGTTGTGGTCGATGCCATTGGCTTGCTGTCGACAACAAGCGTGCCGTTTCCCTCTTGAGTATCTCCTGCAGCGGCATCTGCCGTCTCCCGTAGTGACAAAGCCATGGCTTCAGCTCATTCCTTCGTCAACGCTAGAGCGCGGCTTGGATGTCTTGGCCTTGTGACTGGGAAAGCCGCATTCTGCTCTGCAGCAGCCATCATGCAAGTTATCATCCAGGACTTCGGGAAATAGCTGCCTAAGGTTGGCAATGCCGGTATCATGCCGGGGGTCACTGACCGACAACCCTTTTCGTCAGTCGCTATGTAACATTGTACCAATGTCCAAAGCCTCAGCTACCTGATCGGGGCGCAGCTCATTTCAGCAAGCCGACTTCACTCGCTAGAAGAATCCAGGCCAGCAACTAATGTTTGCCCGTCAAGCCGGTCTGCTTAGCTGTTCACACCGGTCGAGCACAAATCGGCACAAGCTCTGCAAGAGAAGAGGACACCTTCTGCTGTGTGCTGCTCCAATTCGAGAAGGCAACCTAGGAGTCGGACATCCAAGCTGCGGAGCGAATCAGATCACCTGCAGCCTCCCCCCGGACTGCCATTTTTAGGCCTCACAGCCCCCACGCGCCACATGGGGTGATCACTGATCGCCGCGCGATTGATCGCAGATCAGGAGGGTAATGCCGTGTCATGCAAAGACGGCCGGCCGAGGCAGGCTGTCGAAATCGCGGGACGCAGTGCGACAGGAAAGCCACCGAGAGACAGGGTCTCACCGCTCGCTTTCCCCATCAAGAAGCTCAGGGGACTTCTGCCCCTGCCGGCACTTGGGTCGAGAGGATAAAGTTCTCCATCATGGCCTGGCCCCCAGCCTTGGATGCGACGCTGCCGCTGCCGCTTCCGCTTCCGCTTCCGCTTCCTCCCGCCGCCCCCGCAGCAGCAGCCGCCGTGGCCGCGGAGCCGCTACGCGCCGCCGGGTTGATGCCGTCCCGGCGCTTGACCACGAGGCACAGCACGCGGCCGTAAATAGAAAAACCTTCGTACGAGATGTCCATCGCCAGTTTCTTTTTGTCGTCGTCCTCGGCCGTATCACCTGCCGCAGCGGCTTCTCGGCGGCGCTTCGCTGGCGGTGGCCTGGTGCCGTCCCCTTGCCCGGGACTCCCTACGAACAGGTCATCATCCTCGTCCCAGTCCCCGTCACCGTCTGCATTGCCTGCATTGCCTGCAGCGTCCTGCTCGTCGTCTGATACGACTTCAACTGGCTTATTTTGGACCCCCGCATCGTGATCTGCATTCGGCTCCGTGTTGCTGCGCGCTCGTTTGGGTCGTCTTGTGCTGTTGGCGGCCGTCTCGCCAGCCGCTGGGATGGCAGCCAGCGTGGCTGTCACATCATCATCACTCTCTTCACGGCGTATCACCGGCGGCAGTTCGGCGACGGCGTCGACATCGATGGGGCCGTCGCTGGAAGCGCCTACGAGGCGGCCCGAATTGGAGATAAGCTTCGTCTGTGTCGTATCATGGAAGTGCTTGTGTTTCGTGACGAGCGAGTGGCGCGTACTTGTCTCGGTAAGGAAGATGGATACCTCGAAATCGTCTGTCATGGCGGATACCCGTGAATGGTTAGCTTTATGCAGATTTTGAGCTGAATATGTAGTATGTACAGTACTTGATGGCCTGCCAGAGAGGGATAGAAGGGTACTTCGCGATATAACCTACCTTGGACAACTACATCCTTGATGCCCTTCTTCTTGGTGCTACGCTTGCGGCTGCGTTCGCGTTCCTCGCGGAGCTTGGGCAACACGTAAGGACGCACGCTCTCGATGACTTTGGGTAAGACAGCCTTCCTCGGATTCAGCAGCCAGGTGTGGGTCAGTGCAGGATTGTCCAGGTAAATGCGACATTCTAGGACAGAGTACTTGGTTATGCGAAGATACCGGCGGATTGGCGCCATCACGAAGGGTGGTAGTTATAGTGGTGGAGGTAAATGTGAACTTACAGCACCTATGCCCTATGACGATTGCTTGCACCCACGGTCCGGTCCTCAGCCTTGGTCCTTAGTACCCACCTTAGTACGTAGCCTTGCATAGTACGGGACTGGGCACGCTGACAATTGATATTCTGATTGGACACAAGACTGTGACCAAGGGTCAGCCTTGCGGATTTCAAATTTATGCTTGCGCACTATCGATAAGATAAAACAGCATAATCAATGGCCTGGAGCTCACGAAAGAAGCTCCAGCTCCAGCTTCAGCGCGCGGGTCGTCTTTTCGCGGCGCAGCTCCATAGGTCGGCCATTTGGAATGTTTCTCACCCCGCGTGGCTCACTATGAGCCCAGGTGCACTATGTCGAAAAAATGGTCGGCAACGTTAAAGTTGCCTAAATCTACCTTTCCGTACGTTTCTGCCCATATCGACATCGCGCCGTTGAGCTGACCGAGTCTGGCCAGACCGCGTAGCTCAACCGCTGATCGCGAGCGGTATATCCGACTATGTGCGGACGACTTATACAAGTGGCAGAAGGAGAACCGCCCTTCACCTGGCGCACATGAAGCTACCAAGAGCTCTCATTCCTCTGGACGCGTGGAACTACAACCAGTCTCCACTGATACCTTTGTGCTTCACGATGGCCCGCCGTATGCCAATGGCGACCTCCACGTCGGCCATGCCCTGAACAAGATCCTGAAGGACATGGTCCTGAGGTTCAAAATACAACAGGGTAGGCGAGTGGATTACGTGCCAGGATGGGATTGCCACGGACTCCCGATCGAGCTCAAAGCTCTCGAACAATCCCAGGACGCCGAACTCTCACCTCTTCAGATCCGGAAGTCTGCTCGGAATCTCGCCTCAAACACCATCCTCAAGCAGATGCGGAGCTTCAAGTCATATGGTGTCATGGGTGACTGGGAGCAAAGATGGACCACAATGGATGCCGCCTACGAAGTGAGACAGCTGCGCCTATTCCAAGACTTTGTTAAACAGGGTTTGATATCTCGGAGATTCAAACCGGTCTACTGGTCGCCCTCATCACGGACTGCTCTAGCAGAAGCGGAGCTGGAATACAAGGATGACCATGTGTCAAAGGCTGCTTGGATCCGATTTGAGATCTCTGGCCCATTCAACAACCCCGATTCCCCCTTGTCGGCAGTACCAGGGAAATTGTATGCTCTTGTGTGGACTACGACACCATGGACGTTACCCGCAAATCGAGCCATTGCGATACACGAAGACCTGAAGTACCATATCGCCTTTCACGGTTCCGACGCCTATCTCGTAGTCCAAGAACAGTACGACGCAGTCAAGGGGAGATTGGACCTAGACGATCAGACTACGCTCGTGACCGGCAGTGATTTACGAGGTCTTCAATACACAAACCCCTTGCGTGGTCGAGACGCTCCACTTCAGCCCATAATTCATGCCGACTTCGTCTCGGCTGACTCCGGATCAGGGCTTGTTCATCTAGCCCCTGGCCATGGATTTGACGACTACGAAGTTTGCAGTGCTCACGGGATACCGGCAACGGCCCCCATCGACGACCTCGGTAAGTTCACCGAAGACGCCCTTCCCGACCAGCCAGAGGTGCTGCTCTCGGCACCTTCTGTTATCGAAGGGGGAAGCCAAAGCGTGTTGGACATTCTCGCTACTCGTGGAGATGTCTTGCTCGTGGAAGAGTACAAGCACAAATACCCGTACGACTGGCGAACGAAACAACCTGTAGTGATTCGAGCTACCGAGCAGTGGTTCGCCGATACCGGCAGAATTAAGGAGGATGCCCTTCGTGCGCTCGAAGGCGTGGATTTCTTGCCAGAAAGTGGTTTAAAACGGTTGTCAAGTTTCGTACAAGGCCGCAGTGAGTGGTGTATCTCTCGCCAACGTGCCTGGGGTGTGCCGATTCCTGCTCTGTACGATGAGAATGGCAAGGTCGTGGCCACTGACGAGGTGATCGAGCACATCATCCGTGTCATTACGGAGCGAGGCACAAATGCCTGGTGGTCTGATGCCGCGGATGAACCAGCCTGGATACCAAGCTCACTGCAGGGCAAGTACCGCCGAGGGACAGACACGATGGACGTCTGGTTCGACAGCGGCAGTAGCTGGACCATGGCGCCACAGCGTCGCGCGGACATGTATCTCGAAGGCTCCGATCAACACCGTGGGTGGTTCCAGTCAAGTCTATTGACGCGTATCGCAGCGGGTGCTCAGGCGAATGCCACTTTCGAAAAAGGCGCGCCCTTTCGACAACTGGTCACTCATGGCTTCATCCTGGACCAGGATAAGCAGAAGATGTCCAAATCACTAGGCAATGTCATCGGGCCCCAACAGGTTATGGACGGTACTCTGCTGCCGCCCATGAAGCGGAAGGGAAAAGCCGCAGCCGGACCACCAGCTTATGATGCTCTTGGCCCAGATGCTCTCCGTCTCTGGGTCGCCGGTAGTGACTACAGACGCGACGTGGTAATTGGAGCTCCAACACTACAAGCAACCCACAACAATCTCATCAAATACCGCTCGATGTTGAAGATGCTCTTGGGCTCGATGCACGAATGCGCGCGCAGGTCACGACTCTCGACCACCGATGAGATTGCTCTACTGCAGCTGAGGGACGTGATGAAGACGGTGGGAGAGTCCTACGCCACCCACTCCTACAACCGGGCTATCACGGCCTTGAACGACTGGATCACCAACGACCTATCCGCCTTCTATCTCGAGACCCTCAAGGACCGCCTGTACTGCGGTGATGGTGGCGGCGTAATCGAGCATATCTTCAATGGCTTCCTGCGAATGTTGGCTCCGATCACGCCGCTTCTCGTGGAGGAGGCGTGGGAGCACCGCCCCGCCTGGTTGAAGGAAGACCCGTACGTATCCTTTCTCTTCCTCTTCTGTGCATGTGACTACTTCCAGCCAGCATCCCCCCGTCCGTAGCGTCTATACCCGTATACAGACTTACTGACGAGGCAACCAGGTCTGCCGTCTACCCGCTGCATCAAACCCTTTATGCGCCTCTGGCCAACCCTGACCGCGCCCCTTGGGAGCTGTCGCCCGCCGCCATGTACTCGAATATGGGGCCCGATGAGAAGAGCATTGAACACAAGCTACGCCCTCTCATGAGGATCATGTTCAAAGTTCGAGAAGCGGCCAACGGGGCGATTCACCGCGCCCGCGAGCAGAAGCTCGTCGGCTCGTCCCTGCAAGCCGAAATTGCGATCTATGCGCCCAATTCTCGGGACTTTGACATCCTTGCCGCATACAAGCACGACCTCGCCGAGATGCTCGTCGTCTCGGGCGTGCGTGTGTGCTCCACCGAAGAGGACCAGAAGCGCGAGGTGCAGGAGATGACCAGGAGAGCTGGCACCGCCGCGGGAAACACCCCCGACACTCCCACCTGGTGTCTCTCCCAACCTTATACATCCCCGCACGGCGGCGTAGAGGGCCACGTCGACGTCCTCCCCCCCTCATCACCCAAGTGCCCCCGCTGCTGGCGATACGTCGCTCCGGCCGAGGATACCCTGTGTCAGCGATGCGGAGACGTTGTGGGGGATCACGAAGCCTGAGAGGTTGAGCGAGTTCGAGGAGTGGTTGATAGTGGACGTGCTGGTGATGGGTGTGTATAAATATGATGTAGTATAGTAAAAGGCATAGATGCGGATACCTATGAGACGGCCAATAGATCTGACTCTGCTCACCGTGACTGCGGTCCTTGGTCGGCTTCCCTGCTTCGTCGATTCTGGAGTGATGGGGTTGACGAGTTGAAGGCATCGTTGTGAGAAGAGTACATCGTACGTCGCGTCTTGAGCCGCTGCCGCGCCCAGCAACATGGTTGATTGCTTGCTGTTACCTAGTGATGCAAGGCATTGCGACAGTCTGTTGGAACACATCGATAGCCTGTGAGCCTATCCTTCTCATGGGTATAGACTTTACGGGGACCGGTAGAGTCTAGGGATCAAGTATAATGTGTTGACCAACGACCAGCAATGGATTGTTCCGTTTCGCAAGGCACCTGACGGTTCTTCCGACCAGGCGTGCAATGGAAAAAGTACACTGAGAAGACAGAAGTCTGCGTGCGGGTTGGCGATCACCCTGCCTGTAGAGAGTGGGATAATCACCACTTGAATGATTATCGCATAGAACATTGCACCATCCCATTTATTAGAACATGGAACTTTAGTCAGCGAGTGCCTAAATAACCCAGTATCGCTTGCCCTGCTTCACACCAATAACCCCCCTTTTTTTCTTTCTTTTCTCCTGATCACACACCAATTTCCCTGTATGGTACCCAACTAGACAGCTAACCAGAACGCCCGTCCAACCAACCCCCCCAGCCCTTGTCCTTGTCCTTCTTCATCCGCTCAGAAATAGAACGGGCCCAACCTGGTCCGGTCGAGGAGCATCCAGATGCGGTGGCGGTTGCGGAGGGCGGGCACGGCGAGGCGGCCGAGGAGCCCGCGGCCGGGCACGAAGACGTCGGGCTGGCACAGCGCGCGCACGATGCGCTCCCAGTCCACGGCCTCGGGGTCGTAGACCCCTCCGCGGCCCTCGACCACGGCGGCCCGCAGGTCTGCCTCCCGCAGCCTGCCGCCGCCGAGCCAGGGCACCAGCGCCCCGGCGAACAGCCGCGCGCGCCACCAGGCCCCGGGGAGGGCGCGCGTCGGCGCCGGGGCGGGCGCCGGCTCCCCCGCGAACCGGATCCCCGACACCAGCATGTCGGCGACGGCGTCGCGGAGCTCGGGGGGCAGCGCGCCCAGCCGCTGGGGCAAGCTGGCGTCGGTACCGGTACTGGTAGTTGCGGGCAGGCGACAGGCCAGCACCGCCTCCGCCAGCAGGTCCCCCGGCACCGGCGACTCCGGGTCCGCCTCCAGGATCGCGCGCGCGAACCCCCCCGCCGCCAACGTCAGCCCCCCCAGCGCCGGCACCCCGCCGTACCCGCTCGGCTCCCGCACCGCCCGCTGCATCGGTCCCGGGTACGGGTGCTGCGCCACGGCGCGCTTGGCCCAGACCTCCTGTGCCGCCGGGGCGGTTACGTTAGCGGCTGCTTGCTTGCTTGCTTGATACTTAAGATACCGGTAGGTAGCTAGCTAGCTATCGAGGGCAGGTACCTAGGTTCATATGACGCTGGGACGTAACTTACATAGAGGTGCGCGATGCTCGAGGGCTTGCCGACCGGGGGGGCGCGGAACTGGGTCTTGAAGCGGGAGGCGTCGGCGCACCAGCTCTCGGCGAGGTCGAAGCACTTGCGGTGGACGGGGAGCCACGTGGTGGGGTCCCGGGGCGCGACCACGGCCCTCCGGAGGCCGTGGGTCGGGTCCGGGACCGCGAACGTGCCGGCGCCGCCGGCGTACGCGTGCACCTCGTGCACCTCGAGCAGGTGGCGGTGGTTCTGCCGGTACGCGGTCCCGCTGTCGGCCCGCCGCGACCACGCCGGGAACGCGGGCGTGCCCTTGATCAGCGTCGGCCGCAGCCAGGTGGGCTGTGACTCCTGCATCAGGGACTGAGACGGGCAGGGGGCGTTAGCCGGCGTGTTCTTCCGGGGAAAGGAAGATAAGGGGGGACGGGTGGGTGAGGAGGACGATGGCAAATATCTCACTTACCACCGGCTCGCAGTACACTCCGCAGACAACGCAAACCACCACCTGGGATTCGTAAACGAAGGTCCCATCGTCGAATCTGTAAATATCATTGCTATGGAGCCGAACCATACTCATGGCGGTGTGGTTGTTGCCTGGCCGGCAACGTTGGAGTCGGGACCAGGTGGTGTAAGGGCGACGGGGGCGATGCTGAGGGAGTCGACTCAGCAGTTAGATATGTATCGCCGGGTGGGTGTGATGGTACCAGCCTAGAGTGGTATGCTCTGGCAAAACCCAGTGAGAGTCGGCGACGCTATGCTTGGACGTGTGATCGGGGGTTTAAACGTCCAAAGCTGAAGGACCTCGAGGGGCTGGCTTCCCGGAGGGCAGAATGTACACCAGACGGCGGGAGACAGATCCAAGTCTTGAGCGTCAGGCGTGGGAGAGGATCGTAGCAAACGTGGCTTGCTTTATTACCGGTAGAAATGGGAACCCAGACCTGAGCTGACGAGTGCGTACAGTAGTTAACTTAGCCGTCCCAGATAAAGGTTCGAGGTATGGGTACTCAGGAGAGTAAGTAGTGTGATGGTAAGGTGGATGGAGGGGATTTAAGATACCATAACCGTAGACGTGGGTATGCGTTGTGGGCGACCCGGCCTCTTCTTGGGAAAAGAGGAACTTAAGAAGACGCGACGCAGTACCGGTATGCGACGAATTTACCTAGGTAGAGACGGCAATTCAGGTCCTTTTATGTGCAGGAGAAGACGGAAAAGGAGATGGGCACACTGCAATAGACACCGGGAGCATTTAGAAGTGACTGGTGATTAAAATTCTCCAGAGTGTCACTCAAACTTCGGTAGCGCTGAGGAACTCCCACATTCCACCCCTTTAGCCAAGCGATCAAACACTGTAAGTGACTCAATGGTGGTAAATTTGCGATACTTGCTCATATGGCGTCGATTAGATACATCGACATTGAACTTTGGGACAGACAGGGAACCTGCCAATAGGGGCCACGGCATGCCACGAAGGGGGCACGAGCCGTAAAGTGCTTGCATTCCTTGAAAGATACTTCAGCCAAGGCTTCCTTAGCCTTTTTTCGTCGAGGTACAGTAACGGGAATGACTTTAAGAGCCAAAGCATGCCGCGAAGGTGGCACCAGCCGTAAAGTGTTTGCAGTTAAGGC
This sequence comes from Xylariomycetidae sp. FL0641, assembly GCA_022376655.1. Lineage (NCBI taxonomy): Eukaryota > Fungi > Ascomycota > Sordariomycetes > Xylariomycetidae sp. FL0641. Next base: position 93,483 of record JAJJKE010000030.1, read on the forward strand.
TTCCTTAGCTTGCTACCGCTGAGTTACAGTTGCGGGAGTGGCTTCGACACATGACGGGCACCAGAAGGGGCAGCAGCAGTAAGTGGATGGAGAGGAAGACTCGTCTGGCAATAGCAATAAGCAAGATGCAATTCCATCATACCGCCCAAACGAAGATGAACTTCAGGGGTATCTAACATACTAACTAGCATGTGCTTGAAGACGCGCCAAGCCTGCAACAAGAATTCCTAGAGACAATATGCATTGTGTTCCGTTTCTCTCGAGCCTGCCATGGGCTGCACCAACTCCGACAACTCCACGAATGCACCAGTGACTGGCCTTCCACACCCATTTTTCTCGTACAGTTCCACCATCAAAGCCAGGAAAGAAAAGACCTTGCTCATTCATATAACGAGCAACATGTGGCCTCAGTTAAGCCGTGGACTCTTTCTTCTGGCCATGCTCTGTGAGAAGATCTCTTGACCTCCTCCTGGAATCATGGATGCCAGGAGTGGCATGTTCTCTCTTCCTTCGCTCATCGTCTTCTTTCCACCATTGGTTCGTGCCGTTTTGCTTCTCTTAAATGGTGGCATAGTGTCATCCTCCTCCTTCGCCATATCTCTTGACCCCAGTAAGCTGCCTGGTCCAATACTATTACTGAATCCGTATATGTTAGCTGTTGCGCGCGAGTCGTGGCTCAAAGGGCCTGTGTTGACGTTGGGATGCACCTCTCGAAGACTGCTCGACATCGGGGGCCGTCCCCCCTCCGGAACCGGAAGTGAGGACGGCCGTGAAGGCGATCGATTCTCCGCCAGGGAAGGGTCGGTATCGACGAACACTCTTGCCTTGCTGGGCGAGGACCCGTTAAGCCTTGCGATCAGGGTCGAGTGTGCTTCGGTGCGGGGAAGCTCGGTAGGATAATCGTATGTCATCTTCTGAGGCGTCTCTCCAGTCGGTTGGTACTCCTGCAGCACCGTGTTCGAAATCTCATCACGAAGGTCCGCCAGAGGCTGGCGAACGTTTTCGGACAAAGGCTCCAAGGCGTCGCGGGCAAGGCTGATGTCAGTTTCCATATCGGTACCCAATTCTTCGACGCGCGAGCATGTCGTCTTGAAGTGGTCCCCGATCCTGGCGTACGAGGTTTCGACCGTATTGGAAACATCGCGCAACGAGTCGGCATGTTGCTCGTGATGCTGGCCATTCTGAGACCGTGCACGAGTCACAAAGTCGTCGAGGGATGTCATCTGCTCATTCAGATCCTTCATCTGTTCGTCCACAACTCGGACCGTCTCCGCATGGACCGTCTTCGTAGTGTCCTGAATCGAGGTGCTGTGTCGGTTCGCCATCTGCAAGCGGTGGTTAGCATATACGTGTGGGAAGATGAGCTGAGTAGGTAAACTTACGGTCCAATCATCCTTCAACTTGCTCTTGAGAACATCTCGAGACTGATGAACTTGACCGAGCATCTGGTCTTCCTTTTCATTCCAAACATCCATTCCCTGTGAGTACTGAGCCACTTGGCCTTCAAATGCAGAACTGCTCTCCTGCACACTCTGCCGAATAGAGGCAGTCTTGCACGCCAACCGCGATTCCTGGCGATCGGCTTGCGAGTTGATCAAACTCGTGATCTGAGCAAGCAAGTTGCGTCGTTCCTCGGCAGCCTGCCTTCTTTCCTCGTTGACGACTTCCTGTATTCTCGCCGATATGGAGCTGTTCGACTCGACAATTGTCTCGCTGGCATCTTCCAGCTGTTTTCGGAGATCGTCCGACTCTCGCTTCTGCGACGTAATGTGCTTCAGCAGCTCATCAAAGATGGTCTTGAATTCCCGACCCAAAGACGCGTACGATGTGTGAAGTTGGCTGTGGAAAGTGCCTAGTTCACTCAAGACATCCTGGGCGATCGTCTCGGCAGCAGTGGCGATAGCTTGGAGACTATCCCCTACTCTCTCCTTGATGTTGTCGCGCACTTCCTTGATCTCTTCGAGGACTTCATCCATCTCCTCTTTCGAATGCTGCTTCTGCTCCATCAGCTCCTTCTTAGATCGAGCGAAGAGTTCCAGGTTTTGGTCCAAGAATGTTTGCGTTGAAGATAGCTTCTGTAACTCTCCTTGCACAAACGATTGCATTTGGTGTGAAACGTGGTCAAAGTGCTCCTGCTGCTCATTCTGGAATTCTTCCACGCGACTCTCCACCAAAGACGTGACATCAGAGACCAGACCTTGAGCCATGCCCCAGTTTGATCTGTTCAAGGACTGCAGATCGGATTTGCGCCTGTTCTTCTCATGCAGACCACCGACATGGCCGACAGTCTTGTGGAGAGTCTTGATGAGCTTGCCGCCAATAGCATGCATCTGCTCCTCTGTTCGCTGGTGGGCCTCACGTATGTGTGATTCCTCGGCAAGGCTTTTCTTGGTAGCCTTTAGGACCAGTTCGGTCTGGTCCAAAACGCCCTTCGTCTCGTCCAGCTGTGACTGGGTCTCCTCGAGATCTTTCTGCAAGCCCATGAAGCTCGAAGTCAGAGAGAAAAGCTCCTGGACTTTGTTGCGCAGATTTGCTTCAAGTGTCTGGATCTTGGCAGCCTGCTCTTCGTTTTGGATTCGACGCGATTCACTTTGCAGCGTCATTTCCTCGTAGCTCTCATTGGTCAGGTAGACACCGTTTCTCTGTCGTGTTGCGATCAGTTCACTCTTCAGTCTCTCGATCTCGTGCGTGAACTCGCGCAGTAGCGTCTTCTTGTTGATCAACTGGTTGACCTGGGGTTTGTTTCGAATGTTCTTGGCTCGGAAGGCATAATCCAATGTCGATATTGTCTCTTCGAGATTACTCTTGGCTGGCGAGACGGTCGCGATGATGCAGGTTTTTGTGCGGCCTCCAAGCGAGTCTTGCAGTAGGCGGGTGAGCTTGGATTCGCGGTAGGGGATGTGAGAGTTGTGTTCCACTAGAGCATTGATGACGCGCCCCAAGGTAAGGAGACTCTTGTTGATCAGGCCAGCCTCGGCAGCACGCTTGTTCTCGGCACCTGAACGTTGGATATTCTCACTACCAGCGAGATCGACCAAGTTCAGCTTTCCAGCGCAGACGTAGTCCTCGCCATCCTCCCCGGCACGCTTGATACATGCAGTGATGGTGAATACAGTGTGGCTTCGACTACTCAAATCGTTGCATTTGGTGGCAGCCACTTGCCGCTTCAAACTGCCATCCTGAAGTAGTTTTATACCATCAGCGGCACTCTTGATGTGGGACTCTTCCATGCCTTGAACAACGGTGGTAGCGTGTCCTTTGCGCGACGTGTCATCGAAGATCTTCAGCTGCTTAGAGTTGTCTTCGGCAGATATAAGGTCACGAAGCTCTTCATTGTAGAGCTCGATGAATGAGCATTTGACAAAGCTTTCTGTATCATCGGCCTCCAACTTTCTGAAGAGCGAGTACAGGACACGGGGAATGATACCAGCCTCATCCGATAGGAGACCGAGAGTGTGGGTCATGTCACCTGACATTGTGTAGGTTTTTCCAGTGCCAGTCTGGCCGTAGGCAAAGATGGTGCAGTTGTAACCACCAAGCATCTACAAATGGTCAGTATGTTCTCATAGTCGTTTCAAAGGTATGGGATGGACGCACCTCTTCCAGGATGGGTCTGACGACATCATCATATATCATGCTCTGATCAGCAGCTTGGGAGAAAACACGATCAAACGTGTAGCTCTTGTTGCTGACTGCGTTGGGACCCATGGAGAGCTCGACAACCTTGCCTTTGGCAGCCTCGGTGGCCAAGACAACAGCACTGTTCTCGCGCACTTCCCGCTCATTACGGCCACGGCAACGCACAACTACGTTGATGTTGGTCTCATGAACCGTCTCGATCTCGAAGTCGCGTTCCTTGCGCTTGGTTCCAGCCTGAGCAGACGAGGCCATCGACTCGGCGGGTGACGGGGCAGCAGTGCGGTCGATACGCGACGCGATGGCAGCATGGTGTGTCGGCTGGCGGAGGGAAGAGGCTCTGGATATGGGTGTCGTTCTTGTCGTGGGCGCTGTTCTGTTTGTGGGAGCGCGGACACCAGCGCGTCCATTGGCACCAGCTCGTGGTCCGGTGGTCGCAGAGGGCCTCTCGCCCCTAAGAGAGCGGCCCGTCATGCTGGGCGTAGTTCAATGCAAACTAGGTGGTGTTGGTGTTATTGCGGTCGCGGTGACTGCAGATCGCCGGTGGAGAGAATCAGGAGGAAACGGGATAATAGAATGGCGCGAAGCCCAAGAAGCATTCAAACCACGAGAACTGGCTACGAGATGCAGATGTGAACCGAAGTCAGTGTGGCGGCGTCATGCAAGGGTAAGGTATTGTGAGTTGATGGGGGTGGAGGAACATGGGCCGGCGCGCTTTGTCAGGAAGTGGAAGGTTAACGGTCAATGGCGGAGCGGCAGTTTACGCGCCGCAGGGCAGTCGTGGTAGCGTCAATTCTGGCGACTGTTTTCCTAGTTTGGCAGGTGGGCCGCCTAAAACGTCAACAGAAGGTGCTGTCGGTTGTCCTGACAACAGCCCATCTTGGCTCTGCACGGCGGGGTCGGTCGGTATATCGGCCACAATCGCCTGAAGTAGACAGCCTTATCGGCACAGCTCCCACAGCCAGCCAGCCCCTATCAGGAGATCGACCTAGGATTGCCCCCAGCTGAGAGTCACATCTGCCCCAGCTCCCCCTAGCTTCCGTTCATCCCCAGCCTGCCACGCCTTACTGCCAGGCGCCGGTGCGCCTGCAGGTGATGGATAAGCGCATGTGCCTTGCCCTGTCCCACGTCCAATGTCAAATGACGTGCCATCCACCCCCGCGGTCCTGGCCAAATGACCTCTGCCCCGAGCTTTGCCTCCCTGAATACGGTAGCCTTCCTCTAAGTCAGGTAGTCCCCTGAACCAGCTGTCTCGAGATACGGAGAACTTCCATTCCATTCCTGCCTCTCTGCCTGATTCTCTTCCTGTCCTGTTAGATGGGCCAAGGAACCAATATGCCACCAGTTTCTGACCACCCATGAATCACCTCTTACACATTCGAGCTGTCAGCGACTACGTTGCAATCCCAATGGATGTATCCGATGCTGGTTAAACTCCTTGGTAGCTCTGGATTCTCTCTTCACTTTCTCTCCACATAGTTGCCCCTTTCCTGCCGAGACTACACCATCATGTCGCTGTTCTCGGCCGCTTTGCATCCGGGCGTGGGACTTGGGTTCATCAGTATGTCTTCCCAGAAGAGGGTTGGCAGTTTGTGAATGTGACTCCCGATACGCTTGCTGACCGATGGGACTGTAGTTCTTGGGGCTTCTCTCCATGATATCCTGACCAGGTTGAAAGCCGAACCCCAGCGTTTCCCGAAGCTCGATCTCGGATACTCTCCAACCCAGCCTGTTACCGATCCGATCGTCCTGACCTTGACTGCGAACGGTATACGGCTACGCTTCGACGGCCCCGAACAGCGCTTACGCCTCATCGAAGTCGTCGATTTCACCAAGAACCGCATTACCTACCAGGATAAGGATGTCGCGAAGTCGGCAACCGGCTCACCGCGCCCTGGCACCGAAACCCCGACTGGTCCAGCCTTTAAGAATGTCTACCATCGTCTGTTCGGTCCCACCTACGCGGGAGAGTACATACCCCCTGACTCCAGCGCTGCGAAGGGCGTGGGGACATACATATTGTCATACCCCGGCGTCGCTTTCAGCTTCCCCTTGCCAGAACATGTCTATTCCCCCGAAAAGGATGTCGTGTCCTTGCTATCCACTCCGGCCAGTCAGACGGCTACTTCTGTAGCCATCTTCAGTGGAAAATCGTGGGCCCACGCGCGAGAACATTTATGGACTGAAGTGCTGCCCAGTGTGAAGTCTGCTTTTCTCTTCAATAAGAGCAAGGAGGTAGTTCCGGACGAGATATCCCTGATCCGAGTACATGGCGGTGGCCGACTTCAGTTGTTTAAGAAGTGGACGAGTTCCTCCCTTTGGATCAACCTTGGCGAGACAACACCTCAGGAACTGGTAACCGAACTTGGGCCCCCTGATGCGATATACAGGAAGAATGACCAGAGAATGTACATCCATAAGAACCGCACTGCGAGCCACAGCAGGTCCCGATCCACGGGCGGTGACTACAAACGGACTGACTATCTCACCGATACGGACCAGTCGTCGGCACATACGGCTTCAGATGATTCGGAAGACGAGGCCATCGAGGATGACTTCGTTGGCCACATTACTGGGGAATGTTTTTATAATTACTTCTATCTGGGATTTGACGTCTTGGTTTCCCCTCCACAGCCACCTTCGCGACCACCTCCGTCCGCGAAGCAGTCGAATGGGGATAACGTCGCAGGAAGCAACTCACTGAAGAGTGGTAGTCCAGACCGACTGGTGGCGACGAAAGTGGTGTTACACGCGAATGTGCCAGGATCCTATCCATTCAACCGGCACCGTCGCTGCCGCTGGGAAATCGCTTATCTGAACAATACAAATCCAGACGACACCATCAACTCTGAGACGCCTTTCAATGAAATGGAAGAGCGTTTACGAGAAGAATGGAAGAGTACGTATGCATCTGAGGAAGACGCCAACAAGCGGCAACGGGGTATGGTTCTCAACCGTGGTTGGGGCGACAGTCCAGGCAGCAGCTGCGAGTTTCTCGGTGGCTGGGAGGACAGTAGCGGTGCCGTGGCGGCGAAGAAGTTCGATGGGAACGAGGACTCCACGACTACACTGTACGGGTTCCCAGGTTTGGTGTTCGAAGTCTTGAAGAACGGCTACGTTAGCGCGGTCACAGTTTTCTGAAGTCCCCACGATTACAGTTAGATATGATTCATGAGTTCTGCCAGAAGAACGGAAGAACGGACGCATACAATCATCTGAGGGAACAAGTGATTATACTACAATGGGTAGGCATTCGGATAAGCATCACAATAATGATGATTCAGCTATATGAGCCTGCAAGACAGAGCGCCCTCGCTCATCGTCACCACCTAGGCCGATAATGGGATAATTACCCTGGACAACGATCATTCCAGCTGCAGTCAACCTATAGGATAAATGAGATCACAATGATTAATCCATGGTATGGCCATTGCCCAGGATAATAAGAATAACAGATTATCCCATGGGAGAATCTTGATTTGCTGAGATGTTTTGACAAGCTGTTGGTCCAGTTTGGGTCTGGCATCTCGTCGTCTTCGTCGTTGTTGTCGTCGTCTTTGTCGTCTTCGTCGTTGTCGTCTTCGTCGTTGTCGTCTTCGTCGTTGTCGTCTTCGTCGTTGTCGTCGTTATCTTTGTCGTTGTCTTCGTCGTCGTCGTCGCCGCCGTTTTGAACTGTGTCACGGTACACCAGGTTGGTCTTGGGACCGATGATGTCGGTGGGAAGGCATTGTCGCGTGCTTATTGGCAACCAACTTCCATATAACGAGCATCGCCTGGTCGTCGAAGACAAGCCCAACCCGGGGGGCGGGCAGCAGCAGAGGCGGTGGTGCCGCCAGATGCTTCTGCCCACAGATCACCCATCCCCCTGCCCCTACCCCTGCCCCCCTTCCCCCCCCTCCTCCTCCTCCATGTGTATTCATGGGAGCTCGCAACAGACTCGCGAAGGCGTCGCGATTATATAGCCACGCATGCGGTGCGGCTATACTAACTCTTCATCTAAATGCCTCCATGCTAGCCCCTAGCCTGTTCACTGCGCCCTCGCAACGCAAACACGGCTTCCTCACACCTACTCCGCAGAAAGATTGGCGTCCTACGCGAGTTAGCAGCGAACACGCAGCATGCGCACAAGGGGTACGGACCGGATCCTTTTCTGAGTAACCTCCCTCCTGGTAGTGCTTACGCAAGAATTTGCAAACTCGCGGGGTGAGAGGGTACGAGCCCACCACCTCTACCGATCCCTTGGGGTCTACATGCCCCACCAGAGCTCTGAGTTGGGATTCTTTTCCAGTATCTGCCGCGTGTTCCCCGGGCGGCCTTTTCCCAGTTCGACGTCGATTGGGGGTCAGATACCAGCCTTGCTCCCCAGCTTGCATCCCTACGGCGGCGCAGCATTAGGTGTCCAACAACAGCAAGGTCCTTCCCCGTCTGCGTATGGCGATCAGTGCCAGCAGCTTCAACAAGGCTTCCCCCCTCACGCGACCACCACCAGCGGCTTTGGAAATGCTGATCCTGAGGTAACAGAGGAGTCGAGTGCGAGGACGGAAGTCGTTTTTGAAGGTGATTCGACGGTTGTCGAGGTCTTTAATGCGAGAGTGAAGCGTTTCTGAGCATGGAGGCTCGGCGGCGGACGCGCCTTCTTCGTGTTACGTGTCAATCGTCAGAGTATTGCGAGATTATACCTGCTTAAACGCCTCGCCGTGGTGCCAGGGGCAGCAGCAGACCCGGCTGCAGTTGCGGATGGCAGTTCGGTGTGGGATGACGAGAAGACTATGCCTTCGTGGATCTCATTGAATCTTCTGGGTTGCCCTCGAGATTGCGCTCGACTAGCGGTCTGATAGGTAGAGTTCGAAGTTGACGATTGACTAGAAATAGACCAATGAAGAAAACAAGATGTTGAAATGAAAGACTGGACGGTATAAGAATGACTAAAGGGTGTATAGACGAAGGTAAGAAGTATCGTGTATGACGCTGGAAGATGTTCTGGTCGATGAAGAACAGAAGCGCGAGATACTGCAAGAGGAAAGCGGTATAATCAACAAACAAGTCTATCCGAAGTAGGCAGAAGGGAACGGTACACCACGTCACTCGGTTCCCTTGGATTCTCAAGATAAGCCACTTTCGAGGAGAATAGGCAAACATGAAGGTCAAGGCGGCGGGTCTTCAAATTGATCGTAATGTTCCATGGTACCTAGGCAGGTGCTAGGTGTGTACACTTCGCATTTACATTGGCAGGTTCCGTTCCGCGCGTTGCAAGTTCGATACCTAGCAGTCACAAAGTGGAAACCACCGGAACCGCCGCCCGAGGGCAAGACGACGCCTACCTACGGAGCCGTGAGTATTCGGACATGCATGGTGTTATGTTCACAACCCTTGGATTCCCGGTTTCGGGACCTCTCACGCACTCGGGTGTTGCATGCATTGATGATAATATTTAACTTCATTCTTACGCGAAACACCAGTCCCCATGCAATCACGGGTTGAACCGCCTAGACACCTTCTACCTGCCGAAGCCCAGGGTATCTCGATCCCGGTCCGTCTACATGTTTTGCCCATTTACTTCCCTTATATACGTGACATGTAGTAAACTCTCACAAGCACATCCTTTTTCAAAGCCCAGCCCAGCCCAATCCCTCACAACGCCTCAGCCCCGCCCTCCAGAATCCCCAGCGCCCCACCCACGAGGTGCAAACTGCCGGTAATGAACGCCTGCACGGTCTCCCCCTCGGGCAGGCCCGTCTGCAAGGCCCTGACATGATTAATGGCGTGCTCGATGGTCGGCAGAACCACGACATCCGCCTCGGGATCGAGCTCGCGCCAGCGCGCCGCGAACGCGTGCTGGGCGGTGAGGGCCTGGACGGCGGCGGGGTCGTGCTGGAAGTTGACGAAGTCGCGCTTGTAGCCCTGGGCGGCGTAGGTGACGTTGGAGCAGAAGACGACGTGCTCGAACCTCCTCCCCCTGCTCCTCCTGCTCTGCGCATTATCATGATCATCTTCCTCACGCCCCCCCGCCGCCAGCGCGTCGTGGATCCCGCGCAGGAACCCGACCGCCTCCTCGCGGCCCTGCTGGTTGAAGATCAGGGCCCGCGGACCCCGCGCGGGCGAGGTCACGTCCGCGAACCACCGCGTCGCCATCGCCAGGCTGTCGATCGTGTGCGCCCCGTCGATGTGCCAGACCACGCCGCCGTCGGCGTCCGCCTTGACCTCGCACCGCCCGCGCCAGACCACCTGCTCCAGGCCGTCGACGAAGTCCCGCGGGAGCGCCGCCGGGTCCCGCCGGAACGCCGGGTCGAGCTCCGCCAGGGCGGCCTCCGCCAGCGCCACGCCCAAGGTGGCGTTGCGCTTCTGGAACAGCGCGTCGGGGCGGACGTGGACGCCCCGGAGGCGGGGGTCGACGCCCAGGACCTGGAGGTCCGCGCCGCGCTCCCGCGCGCGCGCCGCCAGCACCGCGGCCGCCGCGGGGACCTGGGCGACGGTGTAGGCGGGGCGGCCGGGCTTCATGATGCCGGCCTTGTGCCAGGCGATCTTGTCGACGGAGTCGCCGAGGGCGAAGACGTGGTCGACGGCGAGGGTGGTGACGGCGGCGGCGAGGGGGCGGCGCACCAGGTTGGTGACGTCGAACTCGCCGCCGATGCCGGTCTCGTAGACGGCGGCGCCGACGCCCTCGCGCAGGAACACGTGCCAGCTCAGCAGGGTCAGGAAGCGCGCGTAGATGGGGCGCGCCGGCATGGGCACGTCGGGCAGCCGCGGGTCGAGCCCCACCACGGGCCCCTCGGCCGCCTCGGCCCGCCCCAGCGCCTCCCATACCTCGAAGAAGTAGCGGGCGAACCGCGCCTCGTCCAGCGGCGCCCCGTCGATGCGGATGCGCTCGCGCACCGCGACCAGGTGCGGGCTGGTGAACAGGCCGACGCGCCGCGGGGTGCCGTGGGCGCGCTGGTGGTGCGCCAGGATCGAGGCCGCGAAGGCGCACGTGCTGCCCTTCCCCTTGGTCCCCGCCACGTGCAGCACGTTCAGCCGGTCCAGGTCGTCCAGCGTGTAGCCGATCCGGCGCAGGTAGACGTGCATCTCGGCGATGGAGGCGGCGTCGGGCCGGATGCCGGCCTTGACGCGGGCTTGGAAGACGGCGTAGGGCGTCTGGAGGGAGTTGAGCGCGTCGATGGCGTCCTGAACCGCGGGGCCATTGGGGTTAGTATACCGGTCTGTTCAAAGGCCACTGTTGCGGTGGGATTGGGCACTTACATTGTACGTGCGCCCCGTCTGCGTCGCCATGGTGCGCCGCCGGGTGAAGAAGCAATAGATGATCGTGTGGTTCAAGCTGGAGGAGGGGAATGCGGCATAGCGTAAGCACCGGAATACATGCTGCATTCCCAGGGCTGAGGACGGTCAAGTCATACTCACGGGTCGTTCGTTGAAGGATGACACCGACGCCGATTCCTGCGTGGTCGAACACTTGCACTTGCACTTGCACGAGTCGAACTATTGAAAAGAAAAAGAGGGTCGACCGACTGCGATATCGCGACCGGCCCGGAACCCCAAATCTGTCCCCGGTCTTCTCCAATTCCCCATTTCTACATCTGTCGCCAGCTGGCAGACTTGACCAACATGGGGGTGCTCTCATGGGGGTGCTCTCATAGCTAGGTAGACTGTAAGGGCGCCGAGGCCCATGCGATCTAGAATATCAGATGAGTATTTGACTAGGGGTCAGTCGGTTTGGAACTTGGTATAGACTACAGAACCTACAACAAAAGCGGTCAACGAATGCGAGGAACATGAAGCCATGTTGTTGTTTCTGTACGCCAAACCCCGATTTCGTATATCTAGACTACATGCCAGCCCCGCGTCTTCAGACACAAAGCTACTCCGTCCCTTTTCCGCCCTGCACCACATTGCTTGGCTGCTGGTATTCCCCCTCGGAGTACATTTGATTTGAAGAAAGGAGTCGGCGGCATACTTCAGGAAGACCAGTATCTTGGGCCGAAACGGTGCTGCCGTGGACAATAGGCCAGGAGCGTCCACTGGAAAGCCTGCGCACATAGTACTGGCAATCGGCCACATGAACATTGCCAGCGAAAAGTTCGAATAATCGGCGCGAATTCCTTCCGATGGTGGACGATATCTTTGTCCGTGGAAACCTGAGATATGGGGACGACTGGCAAACGCTTCTCAGCAGACATACTCGATTGGCCTCCAAGGACCACTCAAGCTTCGCCGGGCACCGAATTGTCTCACATATTTTCAAGCGCATGATCAACCCTGACGTGCGATCATCTGCTTGATACTCTCCCACACAAATGGGGCACGGGGCACCTTGTTGGCCTCGACCCTGAAGTTGCCGACAGCGCGGTACATGTACCACTTGCGGCGGGCATTTTCGGCGGCGGTGTCGCGGACCATGTTCACGAGACCAAATCGGCGGCTGACGGGCCGCAAATCAGCGATGCGGACGTTTGTGAGGCGAGGCTTGGCGATGAAGCTCATGGTGGTGATTTCTAGCACGGAATCCCGCGGGATGTTACGGGCGAACCGCCGCAAAGCCTCCTCGGACTGTCGCGCGACCGGCGGCAGACGTAGGTGGATGAAGGCGACGAACGGCGCGGTCGTATAGGCCACGAAGGTGATGGGTACCAGTGATGAGATGATGGCTGGGGTCGGGTCAGCTCGCAGTCAACATGAGAGTAGAGTAAACGAGTCTCATGAGAGATTTGACGAGAAGCATGCTACTTACCAAGAGCCACCCCCAACGAAAAGCCCTGCTGCTCAAATCGAAAAGGAGTCACGACGAAGACGAAGGAGAAGACGAATAGCGTTGTCACTTTCAAGCAAGCCAGAAACGTCACCCTGCCCGTGCCGGCATGGTAGACGCACAACCTCTCGGGGAAAGCTTCAGCCTTTTATCAGTGTATGTACGAGTTACGTAGTATATTAAGACGGCTTACCGAACCTCTGCTTCAGAGTGCTCTTTTTGATCACAGGCTCTGGCGCTGCCTGAGGCGCTGTCGATTCCAGCCTCCGGAATGAGAGCTGTGAGATACGCGACTGGACTCGCGGTCGAATTGAGAAGCAATTGCCACGCAATGCATTGGTATAGCGACCCTGAGGCCTCAAAGGACCCCTCCCTAGAAGTTTGATGAGCATTGTAGAGAGCTCAAGGGGGGGTTGCGGCCGTGGGACTTCGAGCTTCGGCCTCGCATCCCGGATCGCGCGTGTTGCGCGTTGATGAACCAAGGGTCTACCAGCTGACGACACCTGCGAGCTGCGAGCTGCGAGCTGAGCAAGATCTCCCGCCCCACCTTTGACTTCAGGAGACGGAACATGCAAGTTGCAACTATTGTCTGAAAATGCTCATCCGATGGCAGCCCAGCATGTAAAGGCAAGCCAGTCAAGAGGAGACCGATTTTCGCAGTTCTATTCAAGGGGATAATGTGCCGCATACAACTTCGCCTCAAGGCGTGAAGGGGGGGTCGTCAACGGTCATTTGGCTTGGGCAACTGGGCAAGTGTCACTCAAGTTACCTTCAGCAACGTCCTTTTCCTGGGCCGACTGCATCCTCCAACCCGCCTGATCTCACTTAACCATCATTGGGATATTCCCCTTCCGGTCAGATGTTTCTGATATGAGGTAGATAGTACCATATAACGATACGCGGCAACGGATCTTAACCCTTCAGCAATCACTTCCACCCCCGTCACCCAACGGAACCCTTACCTACTTCCAGCCTTTCCCGCCCCTGGACCCAAGATTCCTCTTCGCCGGCGCCGCCTCATCCTCAAAGCCATCAAACACGCTCCCGGTGCCAAAATCCGGCGTCCCGCCCAACGTACCCAGGATATCGCCGACGTAGTTGGTCGGCGCGAGCCCTTTCTCAAATGTATCATGCCAGCCGTCGAGGATGCCGTCGACAATCTCTATCCCGGCGCGGTACATATTCTCGATGGCGAGGTCGAAGCCGTCGTGCTCGCCCACCTGCGTCAAATGCTCGTACGCGCTGACGCCCGGCGGTGGGCGGTCGAAGTTAGAGCCTGTGCGTCAGTCGTCAGTTCCCGGACCGCATATCGGAGGACCACAGATCGGAAGAGAAAGGTAGGTAGGTAGGTAGGTAAGTAAGGTACGCACCGCTCCGCAACACCACCGCCCGCCCCAGATCCAGCAGCCCCGCCCGCGCCGCCCGCGTCAGCACCGCCAGCACCGCGCTGTCCTCCTGCGCCGTCATGCAGTACGTGCCCGCGGTCTGGTTGGTCCACACGCGGACCGTGTCCTCGAACGCCTCGCCCAGCAGCGCGCCGCTGTAGTACACGTCGGAGGTGGCGACGTCGCAGGCCAGCACGGCGGGGTCCGCCATGGCCTTGGCATACTGCTGGCCGGACGCGGCGAGGGGGAGGCCGTCGAGGCCGCCCTGGCCGACACTACTACTGCTGCTGCTGCGATTACCACCACCATCACCGTCCCCTCCCGCCGCATACCGCCGCCGGTACGCGGCCACGGCGTCCGAGTCCGCCAGCCGCGCCCGCCCCGCGAACCCCGCCGCCGCGTCCCGCAGCGCCGCGCTGACCTCGAACACCTCGGTGCCGTAGACGCTGCGGGGGTAGTCGCCGGGGGCGCGCGCGCCCTGCGGGAAGTAGCCGGTGCGCCAGCCGGCCGGGCGCTCGCGCGCGTCCACCTCGTGCTGCAGGGCGACCTGGACGGCGAAGCGGGGGAGGGCGACGGCGCCGACGGTGGCGCGGCGGGGGTTGGCGCCGGCGATGCCCGCGGCCAGGAAGTAAGTCTCGCTCAGGTCGAAGGAGGCGGACGAGGCGAAGGCGAAGGCCGCCACGGTCGCCGCCGCGTTGATCTCCGCCTCCCCCGTCACCACCTGGCAGATCGACCCCGTCGCCGTGCAGTGCACCGCCGGGTACAGCGGCGACAGCCCCGGCACGCTGATGTTCTGCGCCAGCAGCGAGCCGTGCCCGGTCGACGGGAGGCGCCGCTGCCAGATCTCGGCTTCGGGCAGGAACTGCGCGGGCGTTTGTTAGTGGGACGTGCGACGTGCGGTGCGGTGGGTAGGTAGTGGACGGATAAAGGTAGGTAGGTAGGTGGGTGGTGCGCACCATGCTGATGATGACCACGCGCGGGGCCAGCCTGCTGCTTGCCTCCTCGCGGGTCGAATGGACGGTGCCTTTGGGCGTTGGGGCAATGCCGAGAGCATTCGATAGTGACGACGATAGCAAGGCCCCGAGGGCGAGAACACCGGCTCGAAGTATCTTCATGATGGAAGCTGAAGAAGCACGGATTATACCCGGTTACGCAAGGTCTACTGCAATCTAGTAAGCCCGAAAGGAGTGGCGGGCAGTTGGTAATCTCGAGTCAAAAGGCGGTGCAGGATGTTGAGTCCCGTGGTAGCCAGCCAAGCGGTCGATGGTTGAAGCATCGGCATACAACTGTTCCTTGTTTGACTTAGCGATAGAACTTATGTAGACTCATACTGTGAGTTAGTCAAGGAGTATTCAATACACACTGGTGAATCTCTATAGGTTCGGTGCCCTTGACCTTGTGTGTTGGAGGCTTTGGGTGCTTTACAATGGCTCCTTCAGAGATCAGATGAAGCTGGTCGTCACGCCGCAAACCCCTGGCTTCATAAGGTGCTCGGAACAAAGAACTTGGGTCCAGCAAAACCAGTAACCCCCAACGCGCGGTCGCAAAAGTATCGCGCAAGGAGATGTATAAAGCAGAAACTCTCCAGGCAGCTCCGAACGCGTGCGGCCGGGTAGGCCAAGGCCGGCCACGATACGATGTCGGAGCATCGCAGCTTTCGGAGTCGGAGCAACGCCGATTGGAGAGGATGGATATTTGCAGCTGGCAGACGGCTACCGCGCGCAAAAAATGACCCAGGATTTCGTGCTTCCATCCTCCTTCGTTCCGTACGTCGAATGCCTCACAGGACCCCATTGGAAACGCCGGCACTGGAACATAGTGTGAGTCATTGCGACCGACTCACGCAACCCGGTTCAGTGACCAGTCTGCGCGACTTGGCTTCTGCCTCGCGCCGAGAGCTCTCTAGCATTCCCCGTGCTGGGGCTATGAATCGATATGTCGGCTCTAAGTATTGAAAATCCTTCGCCAGTCAAGAAACAGGGGTATAGGAGAACTTCAATGGAACTTGCGTGCAGTGAAAGCCGATAGTGAATGCATCTGCAAGCGAACCTGGGCCGTGTCGTCAGCTGGGCTCGTGACCTCGAGATGTTGGCCTTACACGTGACAGTGACACCAAGAACCCATCAATCCTCCAGCTTAGGAAATCCATTCGTGGTTCTGCTGTTGTGCATTGCTTCGATCGTCCTCGGGGTTTGGTATTGCCATTGCCAGAGTCCTTTTGCTATGCGTCTTCCTCAGCGGCGTCGTAAGGCTCGCAGACGGATCTGCTCGGAGGTGCAGAGTAGCCGAGGCCTTGCATAATTAATTGGCGTCGAAGTCATCATCGTGACCCTTCGTCCTCCTCAGCCAAGAATCGTGGTAATAGCATCGAAGTGTTAAGGGCCAGGTTGTAAAGACTCACAAGTCAACGTGGTCAGCAACCGGGCTGGCCACCCCTCTTCTACACTCTACACACCAGATAAACCAACAGCCGAGGCGACTAGCCGAGAGGTCGAGAGGCGATCGCAAAGCCTTGCGCGATGTGTGATACCATGCGAGTATGTAAGTCAGCTCAAGGGGCGGCGCGTCGAATAACTCCGGGTTGACGTACCACGGACCCGTTCGTGCGTCGGACATGCACGTAGATGCGTTACCACACCACGAGTCTGTTTCTCTATTCTTAGCTACCTACCTACCTCCTAACTAATGCGCAGCAGCAGCAGCAGCAGCAGCGTAGCCTGCTTCGGTCTCGCTCGTGGCGGGTTCAGGCTATATGCGCGGCGTGCAGGAGCTGGGCCCCCAGGCGTTATTGCCTTCGGCGACCACTCTACGGCGGGTAGCCAATCGGTTATGTTGCCATAAGCTCGGATGGCCTGTACACACTGCTGCACGCCAACGGTATTGGTAATGGTGGTGCCGACTTGGACGCTGGCCTTGAGTGTGAGTTCTCGCATGCGTCGTCGTCCTTGGCGAAGGATGTGAGCGCCAGCAGAGAGCGAGGCCCCCGCTCCGGCCTGATGGATACTGGAAGGGTATAAGAAAGAAGTCGTGATCGTGGAAAGATGGAGATGAAGCTCATCAAGCCGCGCCTCTTCAACATCTTCCCGCCGACTTGTCTCGTCTCGTCTAGCTACCATGAGAGTCACTTACACGACCGCACTCTGCCTTGCCTTCCCCTTCGTCGGGGCCCTAAATATCTTCGAGCGCCAGTCAGACGTCTGCAAGTGGAACCTCGAGGGCGATGACTGTATCTGCATGAACAGCGTCAATGGTGCTATCATGGTTGGTCCTACGGGTACCTGTTGTACTGATATGGGCCTTGGGGTGAAGAACCTGGTACGTCGGAGTCTATGTGCACGCACCCTCAATGGTATGATGGTTGCTTATGTTCTATAGAAATGCCACGTCGGTCATGATGACAGGGATGCTTTCAAGGAATGCTGCAAGTGGTTGAACATCGAATCTTGCATTGGGCACTGTCGTTGAACTGGGGCCGTTCGTGATGCTGGTGGAGGATCAGGAGCAAACCACGAGAACATCGCAAACAGAAAACCCTTGAAGACAGTGCCAGGTCTAATGCTGGTGGCAGTCGATCATTGAGCTCTACGTCTATCTTATACCAATAGCAAGCCTACGGTCCTTCCGAATCCAGCCTGACTGTGACTCGTAACTCACGCCAATGACACCGTGAACCTCAGCTTCAACGGCTCGCCTTTCTAACCGGAACACGAGCGATAACAATCCTTCCCTCTTCCGGTGATTCCATCAGTCTCATGAAGCACTCTTCATCCTTAGCAGCAGCGTCTTTCGCGGTCTTATCGCTGGCGTTGTTGGTCTGCTCCAAGATTCCCTGCAGCTCCGGAGAAGCCAGCTGCGAAATCGCGTGCCATATGTTGTCGTAGCGTGAGTAGCGTACGTTCTTGACGAAAATGGTAGCAATTGTTGCGATGCATGCGAGGTGGACGCCGAGTAACGTAGCGACGGAGACGAAACCCGCGCACCCGCTCGCAGAGCATGGGCCTTGTCAACAGAAACGCGTGGTCTATTGCAAAGCAGAATATGGGGCGCTCAACGCCCTATATATACATATATAGGCAATTGCTTTGTAATGGGAAAAGCGATAAAAAATAAAGGTAACGAGAGCCGCGGTAATAAAATAGGCGAAAAAATAGATAAAAAGAGGTGGTATAAATAGTAATTTGCAAGGGAAATTAGTGGTTTACGAAAGGATAACACCGGTAATAGGGCTAGGGATAAAAAGGTTATTAATATAAGTCCGGTTTTTAGGCTAGCTTTACGCCGGCGCGGCGCCGGCGCCACCTAGCCTAATTAACACACCCCCTTAACGTTATAACGTTTGCCGTAAAGCTATAAAATACACCTATTTAAGTAATTACGATAATTTTTTAATGTTTTTAGTGGTGCCCTTCGTAATATTTTTCTCTTTACTTAAATCTTTTAACCTTTTTTTAATATCTTCTAAACTAAACATATCGATAACCTTTATAAATTTAGCCTTATTAAGCGACTTCGTTAGTCTATCCGCCACTATATCCTTCGTTAAGGTCCATTTTACTTAAATTAAGCCGTTTTATGCCTTTTAACGTAATTAATAATTATATATATTAACGTGTTAAAAAAAGGTTTATAATTTAAAGGCTTTTTTATACATTAGGCGCATTATTTATTTATTATTATAATAAATAACTAAGCCCTTTTTAAAGTTAAATTATAAGGCGCGGAATAGCCTCCCTATATATAGCGCTTTACTAGCAGCGTGGCTAAGGCTTAATAACTTTGTTTTTATATTAAAAATAGTTATTATAAGTTATTTAAAAAACTTTTAAATAATTACGCCGCTAAATAATTTTATTACATACCTTTAAGTAAACTTTTTATTAATGTAGTTATTAACGAAAAAAGCGTTTATATATTATTAAAAATAAAGGGGTGGCGTATTTTTATTAAAGTATATAATAAGGTTTTTAATATTATTATAATATATAATAGCCCGGTTTGCTAACTATAAGTAACTTTCGCCTAGGTTAGCTATATATTAAGCTAATTAAAAAGCGGCGAAAGCGATATTTAATTAAATAATAATAAAAACGTATAATAAAAAGCCCGCTTTACGTTAAAAAAGCCGCATTCCAGCGTTACTTAATATTTCGAAAGCGGGTTAAATAAGTGTTAAAAGTAATAAAAGGGTTTTTAGCGCTTATTCCGGATTAATTTTAAAATCTTTAACTAACTTTTTTATATATAATTACTATAAAAACTATATATAACGTATTACCCGCTCTTAAAAAACTTTAACTTTTAAAAACTATTATAATTTTTTTATTATAATTATTTTAAAGCGTTTCGTAAGCCTTTTTATAAATAATTTAGCGTGGCGTTAATGTTTTTTATAAAAATAAACTATTAAATTATCTATATAAAAGTAAATAATAATATATTTACCTATAAAAAAGCATAGTTCTTATAGCAATTCCTTAAATTTTAGGTCTTATAAAGCGGCAAAAAGGTCTTTTTGCCATAGCTTAAATATTATTTAAAATTTATAAAAAGCGCGGAAAAGTTATAAGCAATAGCCGTAATATTTATAACTTTTAAGATATTTAACGTATTTTTTATAACTTAACATATTATTAATAAAAATATTTACGGCGTTATATTAATATTATTTAAAATTAAAATACGTAATTATAACGGTTAATATTTAATATATTTTCGTAATAAAAATAGCGGCGTAAGTATTAAAACTATTATTTTATTATAAGTCTTTGCAAATATAAAGACGGGCTTTAAACTTTAAAAAATATCCGTATTTATTAAACTTATATTTATATACCTATTTTAAAAAGATTAGCCGCTTATTAGCGGTTAAAGGTACTTTTTACTTAACTTATTTAAATACTTTTTAGTTTTAAAAATCTTTAAAAGCTACTTTCTTTGCTTTAAGCTATTATTAGGCGAAAGGGTGACTATAAATATGTTTATGCTTTTAAAGTTTAAGTGTTAAGTTTTAGCGATAAAATCGTTTTTTTTTTACGGTAAATATTGCTTATATAATATAATAACCGCCGCGGATGCGTTTTTTAAAAATATTACTAAAGTTTGCCCCATTTTTTTATAACTACTTTATATTTAAGCTAAAGCTAAGGCTTTAATTAAATAGCTTTATTAAAAAAAAGGTTAAAAAGCTTATAAATATTTAAAAAAAAGTATCTAAAGCGGTCTTTAATAAAGCAATTAAAAATAAGGGAATAAAGTAAGTCTTTAATAACTGCCTTTTATTAGTTAAATAGGTAAAAAATAACATATCGCTTACGTTATTAAAAAACCTTAAAATTAGCGTTTTTAAAGCTTTAAAAAGTTATTAAGCTTTTTCAGTATTTATAATAAAAACCATGCTTTCTAAGCTTCCTTAAGCCGTTTTTAAGCCTTTTTAACCTTTATCTACCCCCTTAGGCGGCGCAAAGGGGCGCTATGCTAATTATTATTAATTATTAGCACTTTTATATTTATAAATATCGTTATTTAATAGCTTAACGATAAAGGGGATATTTTAAAGGTCCCCTTTTATATAGTTAATAGCCATTATTATATAATCCTTAATAAGGGGCTTTATAAAGTTAACAACTTTATATTTAAATACGTTATACTCCCGTATTAGCTAATTATTAAATGGCTTATCCTACGGGTTAAATAAGGTTTCCTCGTTAAATATAACGTTTTTTAAACGCAAAACTTTATTTTTAGCTAGCACCTATATCTTATAAATATTAATAAATTTATAGCCCACAAAATATCCAATATAGGCGCGAGGCGCCATTTTCCGGAGTTTATTACGCTTTTTTTACGCATCTACGGTTAAGGGGTAGGCCCGGCATCCATATGCTTTTAAATAAGTAATAAAAAGGATAAGTAACTTTTTTACAAATGCCTCGGGTTTATTAATGCGCAGCCACCCCCATAACCTACTAAAGGGGGTTTCCTAATTATATGCTTAGCTTAATATATAATTATAAAAATAAACAGCTGCCCTCATAGCCTTTAGCTAAAAGTTTTTTAAGAGTTTAACTCTTAATCAAAATGCCTTTACCTTAGTATTAAAAATACCTCCATATCTCTTTAAAAGCCTATTTTATACTTATATACATAACGTAAAAACTTTAAAAATGCAATTAAATAGGTTAACCCATTACTTAACTACTTTTAAAGCAAAGTTATTAATATTATTAATATTAAAAATTACTACTAAACACTAATATTAAACCTTTATATAATAACATATACGTTTAACGAATAAAAAGGCCTTATTACCGAAAAATAAGTCGTAAAACAGCTTTACATATATTATGCTCATAGCCTTATTAATAATATAAAAAGCGTATTTAAGCCTATTATATGCTTTTTTAAAAAAAAACAAATCTTAATAAACTTTATAATAAAAGCGGGTTATAATTACGTTAAAAGCCTAACAAAAAACGATTCTTTTTACTTTAATTAAGCTATAAGCTTTATATTTAAAAACTTTAAAACCAATAATATTAACTTTATAAATAATAAAAACTACGTGTTTAAAGGCTTTTTTTTCGATATAATTAAAGCGTTAATACTAAAGCAATCCCTTTACTTTCTTTAATAAAAAAAAAGCTTAAAAAGCAACGAGAAAGGCAATATTCTTTTACATGTAAAAGTCGAGGAGGTATTAATTATGGTATTACTATATGTTAATTATAATACTAAACCTTTCCTTAAAAAAGATGTTTTTCCGTATATACTAATTAACTCTTTAAGCCTTAAAAAAGTTATAAAAAACTAGGTTAACTTAAAAATCCGGGATATAGGCGACGTTAGTTAATAGTATGTAATTTACCTTACTATTATTAATATTAATCCATATTTAACCCTTGCCTAATACTTAATGGGCCTAACTTCTAACAAACACTACATCGTCGTCGCTAGCCTCTTAAAATTAATAAAATTTATTATAATTATAATAAATATAAAGGTTAACGCTAATATTAAAAATAAAATAGTCGCTAAAAAGCCATTTAAAAAGCAAAAAAAATATAAAAAGGGCGGCGCCCGTAGTTTTATTAATAAAAAAGGCGCGATAAGCATAAAAAATACTTAACGGGGAAAAAGCGGCCTAACTACTATTCGTAACGCTTATTAAAATTATATTAACTATATTAACTTTTTAACTACTCCCGCTACCTTAAGCTTACGATATCTTTTATTAGCGTTTTTTAACACGTTATTTATATAACTTTTAAGCCTTAATATCCTATTAAACGGCGGTGCCTAAGTTTTATGCCCTTTAAATAACAACTTTAATAATAGGCTCGTCACAAGCTATTTAATAAAGAGGCGCTGCTAATAAAGTAATATAATAGCATAAATAAAGGCTTTAACATTAATTACGCTTATAAAGGCATTTAAAAAGTTTATTAAAAGTTTTGCCCGTAAAGGGTTTTTTATTATTATTATTAATATTTATACTAAAAGATAAAAAAGCTGCGAAAATATTAATTATGCCTTTAACTAAGCTTTTAATTTATAACTTTTTTCGTAAAAGTTTAATTAAAAAAAAAGGCTTAATTAGCTTTTTTGCTTTTCTTTTATATTTAATAGTTTTTTTTTAATAATAATTAATAAAACCGGGGCTTTAACGTTTAATAATATTAAAAATATTAAAAAACACGTTATAATTATTTCTTATAAAGTATCTTTAACTCCCTACGGCTTTATATAACATTTTAAAAGCCTAAAACTATTCGTTATATTTAATAAATAACTTAAAATGCTTAAAAGTCATTTATTAAGCCTCAAATTACCTACGGGTAATTATAATTAATAGGGTAAATTAGTATTATAATATTAAGATTTATATAAAAAGGGATTTTTCGTTACAAAAGAAGCGTTAATAATGCTCGTTATAAGTATTATAAATAAAAGTAGAAATAATACACATTTAAGTTATATATTTATTATATAAAAAGGTTAAATAAATATGTTTTTTTATAAATACCTTTTATTTTTTTATATTTTCCTTAGTAAAAAACGTAACACAGGTAACATTAGTTTAAAAAGTAGCTAATAACGGTAAAGTGAGTTTAATAGGTATAAAAGGTCTATTTTTTTTTAAAATAAAAGGGTTAACGTAGTTTTTAATTTTTTACTTTTCAGTTTCGGCAAAGATTATATAAAGCTATTTATCTTAGTTTTTTATAAGGGAGGCAGCGTTTTTAAGTGCTATAATAATAATAAAAAAAAATTAATATATATATATAATACTTAAGGCGGCTCGGTGCTTTAGGGAGATGGGCTAATATTTTAATAGACAACATAACGGGCTTTAAAAAGTTTAATAAATAATAAAGGTTTAAAGCGTATAAAGCCGAAAATATACTTAATACGAGTAAAAAATACTTTTCTTTAATAATATAACGGATTTTTAATCGGTAAATTGCATTTAATTACTACTATATTAATAAAAACGCGTAATTTATTACAAAGTAAAATATAAGGCGCTTAACGCCCTATATATATATATATAGGCAATTACCTTATAATGGAAAAAGCGATAAAAAATAAAGGTAACAGGAGCCGCGGTAATAAAATAGGCGAAGGGATAAATAAAAAGAGGTGGCATAAATAGCAATTTGCAAGGGAAATTAGTGGTTTGCGAAGGGATAGCACCGGCAATAGGGCTAGGGATAGGAGGGTTGTTGGTGTAGGTCCGGTCTCTAGGCCGGCCTTGCGCCGGCGCGGCGCCGGCGCCACCTAGCCCAGTTAACAGGCCTAGAACCCTGACCGTGGCGGTCCGGGAGATTCGGACCTCTTGCGTCTCTCTGAGGGCATTCAGGAAAGTGCTGTAAACTTCCATGGCCGTCTCAGTCATGTAACTTTGGACGGCATCGGCGACACGACCTGTTGTCTTGATGATATCGCCGAACAACAATGCGTGAGAGGGGTGTACTAGCTGGCCGAAAGCTGAACAATCGGTGCATAAAATCGTCGAGTCGTTGGCGACCCAAAAGTTGGTCGTTGCCAAATCTATCCACAGCTCCTGACTGGCGGTTGACAAGTCACCAATGGTGATTTCGTTCCCCTGAAATTCCACTGACCGGGACGCTAGGTTTCCCGCCGGGCCATCATTTGGCTCGCCTGTGATCGACATATTCAGGATCCTCCTATTTTCGTGGCTTGTTACGAACCCGTCAACGCCCAAGTACTCGCGGACTCGGCTTGTGTTATGAGTCAGTGACGTCAGGGACCAATCTATCACGGGCTCCTCCAACGTCCCAGGTGTGATCATTTGAACCGAGTTGCGTCTGACATTGAACGAAGAGAAGCATAGCGAGGCGTTAATGAAATTGCTGGGGGCTATTTCGTAGCTGTTCCACTCATTATACGGGCTGATTCTGTGACCGTCGTACTTGGTGGAATCCAAGTTGAGGTCGGATCTGATCATGTTGGTCGAGAATGCCAGCTGAATGCTTGCATTCACTTGCCAAGCCTCATCCGAGGAAGACCAGCGACTCTCCAAAGAGGGGCCCCTGAACCTGCCGCCGACTGGCTTCAGCACGCAGGGTGCCGTCGCCCATTCATAATGTACTCCGCTAAAGGGGACGATACAGTTGAATGTGGTCTCTTCGCATTCCACGCCGCCGTAAGGGGGTGTCTCGGTCGCCTGTGCTAGCTTTAGACTCGAGCTATACCACAAACGCCCTCTGGCCGCGATGTATGGCGCATCCTTGTCATGGAGACTGAACCTCAGAGTGATGTTCGGGCGCATACACGCGACTCGGGAGTTGAATACTATAGCATTTCCGTCATAACTTCTGACTGAAGTACGGTTGATGCTATCCAAGATGGGGAGAAAGCCTCTTTGGACTAACCCAGTGTTGCTCAGACCGGTGGGGAGCAGGGTTGTTTCAGGTTGTAGACGTGACTCCCCGAATGCTAGGTAGATTGGAGCCGTATTGATATACCATGCTGCTGAAAGATCCAGTGAAAAGTTTCCCTTCTCGAAGTGAACCAGACTGGGGACTTGGGGACTTGGGCATGCTGAGGATCGCTAACGATGACGAAGTTGTGTAGATCTGAAAGTAAGATGGTGGAAGTGAATTGGAGACCAAGAGTGACGATAGCCATGAGAAGCAAGAGCCAGAATTCGATGTACGTAAGAATTGAGAAGTTCAGAAGTGTGAGCATCGTCTCCAGGAGCTTTCTTGGTCCATCATTTAGGCCTTGCATGACTGAAACGAATGCGGCGTTGGACTTCCGTACAGAACAGCGCTCGAGAACGAGTGCGGCTACCATAGAAGTGCACACCGTTGATTGGTAGGATATGATAAGTCGAAGTCCAAGGGCAACGATTGTGACAGCTTGAGTCATCCAGTCCCGGAGTGCGATGTGTCGCCATACGGAAGTCGCGTCAGCGGCCTCATTCAGTTTGCCTTGGCCGAACCAGAGGAAAGTCAGGAATCCCAGCAACAGGAGTATTCCAACATGCCCTGCAATATTCGCCACCCACTCGTGATACGGCCCCCAGGTGCGCGGTCGCCTGTCGGCATTTGAAGTTGCAAATACTACCCCACGTTTTCGCAGCTACGACACTTGCCCTCCTGACTGGTCGAGGTATCACTACAGCAAGAAGACAGTCCTACATACTGGCGGAAGTGAGCAATCATCTGGACTCTTGATTCGATCGTCCAAGCCGCAGATTATCCATTCATATCGCCCCTGAGGCTGAACCTGTTCAGCCCAGTGACAGTCAGGTTAGGCATCATGCCCAACGATGACATTGCTACCGTCGGTAACGCCGCCCATAGAGAGATGGAGAGTAGGAGCTGCGCAAACAACGTCGTATATGTCATCTCACCCCCAGCTTCGGAAGAGCTGAACAGACCGCTGCGTGGGACTGATGTGTCAGTGTATGGACGAAGGAAATGTAGCGTACTGCAGGGCTCAGTGGTCTGTAAATCACGAGACGCAGACGATAGCGATCGAAAGGTGAAGCACCAGCCAATTCGGGTCACGTCGGGGCTGCGTCACATGGTCTCGCGGCCGCAGCGCCCGGGCATTCGAAGAACCCGAGTTCCTACTTCCCAAACCCTTCCGTAACCAGTTCTCCCAGCTACTGGAAGAGCCAGCGCGCAAGGGACCGGTCGTAATCTTCTTCCAAAGGTCCTTGCTGTCCACGTACTTCCACAGGATCATGCCAATCAACGCGATACTCGAGACGCAAGCGGCGCTTGGGTGTTGGCGACGAACAGGTAGGCAGGCCAGCTGCGCTGTACGGGGGGCATGTACTCGAGACCGATGGAAATGGCGGCTAGAATCAGAGGTATCACCGGGCCGAGAATGGCATATATACGCTCCGCTCGTGAGTGTCTCGTCCAGATCCCGGAGATAGACATCGTGACATGTAGGGTGCTGCGGAGAGCCGACGCGGTCAGTGACCGTTACGACGATCGAATGTGGTTCGTTCTCTGGCTTGGGCTCAGGTGCTTACCTTACGAATAAGTACGAGGTCTCCATTATATAGCAGAAGAATCCTGTCTCGCGGTCAACACCCGATGAGGGAGGCGTGCGGTTCCTAGAGCTAAGTTCTGAAGGCCGTTCTTCCACTCACGTAGGTTCGTCAAGAACAATATGAATCCGACATTTCCGTTCTCGAAGATGACGTCGGCGTTGGGATAACTGGTCTCGATGTAGGCCAACTGTGACCATCGAATGTTATCGTAGCGACTGTGTTTTGAATGGCATGTCAGCTTGCAACGCGCAGTCGAGGGGTCGCTTCAGAGCGAAGCCGGAGCAGAAGCACGATAAAACATACCAGTAGTGGTATATCTGCTGAGTGATGCTACTGATGATGCAGATCTGGACGAAGTACGCAATCAAAGCGATGTCTTTCGGATGCTCATGGTAAGCAAAACGGGTACCGTTGCCGAGGAACGACGCACAGGGCAGGTTGGATGGGAACTCGAAAATCCAGCAGAGAATGAAACATACAGCCAAGGCGCTCATGATGTACCCAAAGTAGCCATATCAGAAGCAGATCGGTCAAGAGGCAGATGAAGGCGAATAGAAGAACACCAACGGCGGCGCCTAGTGTACCTGCGGCAAACCGGACATCGTGGAGACAGTCGACGCGACTTTCAACAGAAGGGGACCCAAGTCGACCAGAGCAAGAAAGATAGAGAGCCTGCCTCAAGGAATATGACACCTCAGAGTGAGTGCGAAGGGCGAAAAGAAGACCACGATACCCTCCTCCCTCTGGAAGGAAGCCTGGCCAGAAACGTGCTTACCACCCAATATAACCGTGTCAGTATACACACCGTACGGCTCAATCACATCTCACTCTGTCGTATGAACGCTTTCGATGTCCGCAGGCTGTAGATCAAGCAATTCATCCCAAACGATGCGGGGGCAGGGGCACAGCCTGAGAAAGGGGACCGAGTAATCAAGGCGATGCGACTGGTTCAATCAGTCCCAGCCCTCCTTGCCCATTCATGTTCACCAACCGGCCTCGGCCGTATGTGTTCATAGCAGGCCAAGGCCACTCGAGTCCGAGCCCCCTCTCCGATGCTTACGACGCCGGTTCCGAAAGCACAGGCAGATAGATGTCCCTGCCACGGAGAAGCACGGGGACCAGAAGCAGACGACCCGCGGAAGTCGGCGCGCCGAGGTGGAAGATGCAGGGGATAGGCTACCGAAGACCGACTTCCGGGCCGCGGAGTCTTCTGGGTTATCATCGCAGGCCTCGGGGTCATGTTGCGGCTGCTCGCGGCGTTGGAGAAAATACGTCCGCCTCCCTTGCTCGCTGCCATTTTCTTCCCGTCTAGCGCCGTCATCGCGACGTCGGTGCTGTATATCCTCGCCAAGACCCCCCTCGGCAACGACTGGGTCCGCCTTCTTCCTCGTCAGCGCCGTGTTCCAGCCCCTGCTCGCCCAGCTGTCCGCCCAGCTGTCCGGTCTCTTCGGCGGGAGAGGGTTGGTACTCGGGGTCCTCTACGTCTACACGCTCGGGAGCGGCGGCGCGGCGGATAGCGCGGGGTTGATTGCTGGACTCGCTGTGCAGGGGATCGGGTTGGGAGGGGTTAGCCAGGGATCAACTGATCGAGCCAAGCCTGTTCCTATCACAGTAGGGAGGCAGAGAAGGAATAAGCTAGCACCCGAAGAGGCTGACGAGAGAGTTGGCCCCGCAGAGCGTCGAACTACTTAAAGTAAGGCCTGGTCACGCGTCTACCGCCGCCTGGGGCAGGCTCGGCGAAGGTAGGGTGAGGTGTTCGACAGCGGCTTTGAAAGCCCCAGGTACCGTCATATCGTACGGGAGAAAGGTGGGAGTGAAGCCGAGGTCAGCACCCTGGTTGAGTGTCTAGAAAGGGAGCCATCAACAGAAGATTTTGCCAGAAGATATAGAATGGGCTTGAAGAAGAAACGCAGGTGATACCATGTGGCACCACCCAGGTTGTAGTTGGTATAAACTGCCATGGGCTCGTGCAAGTATATACAGTCGTCATGTGACATATGAATCATAGTCTCTCGGATCATCATCCTATGGGTATTGACACCAAGACCTCACTTCCTCCACCAACACCACCTCCGGTGCTCTTCTCCATCATCAGATCAAATCAGATCCACGCAGTCGATACTGATACCACCGCTCAGGTACCCCGATCCCGTGCTTCCGGTGACGACGCTGATGGTCAGGACCTGCCACTCGGAGGTACTCTGGACCCAAGCGCTCTGGGGGACGTCGAAGGTCAGCATGACGTTGTTGCCGCGGTAGGTGCCGACGGTCAGGCTGCGGGTGCCGCCCTGGTTGGTGGCGGCGGGCAGCTGGGCCGCCCAGCCGTTGACCCTGACGGTGGGGCGGCCGCCGATGTAGCCCTGGGTGATGCCGACGCGGACGGTGTGGCCGGCGGCGAGCTGGTCCCGGCTCAGGCGGAAGTAGACGAGGTGGTCGTTGTTGACGTCGACCCACATGTAGCCGGGGAAGATGCTGGCGGTGCTGGTGCCGACGATGTAGTTGCTGGGGTCCCAGGGGGCCAGGCGCGCGTCCGACGGGTGCATGTACGTCGGCTTCATCGGCGTGTCCTCGAAGTTCAGGAACCCGCGGGGCGTGCCGTCCCACTCGCCGATGCGCCACAGCGCCGCCGCGTCCTCCGGGTCCGCGCAGGCGATGGTGTGCACCGCCGTGCCCGCCCCCGCCGTGATCGTCACGCTGCTCGTCGCCACCTCCAGCTCCGACTTGTACACCGTCAGCGTGTACGTCCCCGGCAGCACCTTGTCGATCCGCCACGCCCCCGTCGACCCCGCCGTCCCCCAGTACTGCGCGTCGTTGTTGCTGAGGCCCACCACGTACGTGTGCCCCTTCTTCATGTTGCTGAGCCCGACGCCGGAGGCGTAGCCGCGCTGGCTGGCCGGCACCCATCCTTCGATCTGGTCTTTTCGTCAGCGCGGGGTTCGCAAAGAGAGGCGTAATAGAGGGATGTATACGTACACCGAGGTTGTCGAACCAGCCCCAATCTGCCTTGCGGGCAAACAGGGCACTGTTGGGGGTTTCGCCGTTGGTGAACGAAAGCACGCTGGGTCCCTGCAGCCCGAAGCGCTCGACGTCGGTGTGGCCCATGCTGTACCAGTAGATGTCGTAGAGATCCTCGCCGTCGTCGCTGCCCCGGCGCACCAGCGAGCGGAAGAAGGGTCCGCCGGATGCCTTCTCGTGGTTCGATCGAATCATCCACATACCCACGTTGCCGTTGGTCTTGCCGACGTAGTCATCTACAGTTGGTTAGATACCGTGTAAGATAAGAGAAGTCTGAGATATACGTACAGTCGATAGTCCTAGGCTATGTCGTCAGTTACCAGGTTTCACGAGAAAGGGAAAAGCGCAATGCCAAACTTGACTTACCGGCCATACGTGTCACCCGCGTAGTGCTTCGCTTCTGTGTACCCATTGGCGTCTACCATGACATCTTGCGACTCAATGACGGAGCTGCCGGCCTGGTAGTAGTCTATCATGATGGGTTAGATGAATGGGTTGGCCTCTCCTTGTCTGCCGTGGATCAAAGAACTCACCGGCATCCGTGTCACTGTGGGGGAAGATGCCCGACGGGTATCGCACAATGTATCTCTGCACTCGGAAGTCCGCATCGGCCTTGTTGGTGAAGATGTAGACGTTGTTGTTGCCATAGCGCACGAAGAGATAGTGCTTGATGGTGCCGTGCTCGACCGTCACCTTGATGATGTAGGCAGGGTCGGAGAACTGCTGGATCGAGACGGTGCTTGCGCCCAGACCCGATTCAACTTGGCTGTGCCGTCATTAGTATGAACAATCAGAACCGAGAGTTGGGTAATCTGGATGCCTCACGTGTTCTTGCCGCCGTATCCATTGTACTCGACGCCCTAAGGTTATGTAGGACCCTGGTCAGCACTGGCCAGCGGACCGCTTATCATCTTCGCGATCGAGGTTCTCGTATAGTACCTTGTACTTCATCGATACGATATCACCGCAGCATTTGCTGACACTGATAACGAGGTCGGCGCCCGAGTCAATGACATAGTTCGAGCCGTCGTCTCTGTACCCAAACGCCGCGAGGACGACCGCAGGCCACAGCAGGGCGGACGCGAGGAAAGGAAGCAACAACATCGTGCTTGCTGGGACCTCGAACTGACGATCAAAAGACGAGCGATGGGTGCAGATCCCTACTCGATCAGCGAACAGCAGACCGCAGCCTATTTGAACAACAGCCCATCCGCGCGCCTAACCTCTCTTGCCTCTCCAAGTCATGCATCGCGAACCTCCTTTTCGCCTGTCATTTCCTGCTAGCTCCAGCTGAGCCACCGATCAGATCTTTTGGGACCTTGCGTTGCGGGGCGCGCTCGGCAGACGGCGAGAAGCTGGGGCAGGATCGCGGTGACGAACTCCGTTTCCGGCTGGTGCCCGAGATGGTTGGTCCGGGCTGGTCCCGAGATAGGCGTGGACCCTGGCTTACGATCCGTGATGGTGGAGTCGTTCGTCCAGATGGAGCTCACGGTCCTTGCCTACTTCGCCTACTTCTCGTCCGAAGGTCGCTTACTATTGTCTCTCGTGAGTGGTGGACTAGGCGAGCAAAGCTTCATGCACCCCCAGTCTCGCGGTTGTTAGCTCGACGACGACTTCACGAACACCTCGCTGGCGGCGAGACTTCATTGGAGCGTCTGTATACCGTACCACAGGATAGCACACACACTACTCCAGATAACATACAGCGCGCACTACCGGGTCCCCGCGTACCGCCCGCCAGATCTCCCAGGTCGTTCGACAGCGACTTGCAACCATGGTTCGTCTACTAGCCATCTTTGCAGGTCACAAGACGTGCCTTCCGAGTTCCGAATCAGGAGTTCTTCTCGGCAAATCGGATTTGCTGTTTTCAGGCTTCACTACTGACCGAAAGTTGCGTTGTCAGGGTCTATTGAAGGGTAACACTCATTACCCCTACCATGGAACAGGCCAGTAGTCGCAGAGAGAAGCCACCGCGAAACAGAGTATTGGATGCGTAGGAGATGCCAAGGTCCATCCCACCGGGAAGTTTCTTGATTGAGCCACGACCAAAGCTGGAAAACTTGGACTGGACTGGAGCATGCAAGCGCTGTATGGATATACCGTACTGGTATCAACCAGGTACCCAACTCACCAGATGTGCCTCAATTTTGTCGTTGCAGGGACGATTGCTCATGGCACCGTCCCAGGCTAAGAGAGAGAGTCCCCAAAGAGCGTGGCCCGGGTATTGAAGCGGCAACTGTTGACCCACGGCCAATCTTGTATAAAGATATGGTTGCATACCTGACCAAAGTCTCTTCGCAACAAGGGCTCGAGGACGCATATAGGAATACTGAAGGGAGACCCAAACGTCAGGCAGGACTCTCAGCACTTGGAGTGCTTGGCTCAGTTGCTCCTCTTTAGGAGTCCCTGCCTCGAGATAACCTGAGATCAAGACATCGAACCCAACCACCAGCACACGGGTACCTTAGAAACCCTAGCGGATATCATGGTGGCGAATGTGCTATCTGGAGCTAGACCATCGTTGAATTCGTGAGCTTCAACACAACGAAGGGGGTAGACGTGCCTTCGTTGGTCACTTTCGCAATACCGGTACGTCCCAGTCAACCACAGAGAGGCGAGATCACAGCTGCTCGGAGAACAGGGTCACAACTTACTAGGGAGGTCGATAGGCTGTAGCCGCCATAGTAGCAGGTTCCTGTAGACCGAAAGGTATGTTCATCGTTGGTTCTCTGATGAACGAACCTCGCCACTCGGGACTTCGAGCACGTCATGGGAACTGTCGACATAACTTCATGGCGCCGTTGGAAGCGGCAAGCCTTTCCGGCGAGCTGTTGTAGCCGAGGCTTCTCCGTTGATCGCCCTAGTGCCGTCCTACGGATAGCACTGGTCGCTGTGGCAAGTAGACACCTTGTGATGGCTCAGTCCCAACCAAAGTTCGGGCCAGAAACGTGGCTTGGAGGAACCATGGTTTCCTTGAATACGGAGCTCAGCGACGGATGACTGATGTATCGACGTATCGATAGGGCGGTGGTGTTTGCCGTTGTATACCTGTTAGCTCTTGTATTTCAATCATATCGCAGTTACTGTCGATGACTGGGCGAATATCATGATCCTGTTCCTTTACATACCTCATGCAAAACGGCATTCTTCACTCGATCATGAATCCCCCACTCAACAGCCTGTACTCAAGATAGATCAAGAAGGCAATGGTAGGAGGTTCAAGCAAGATCAACAGCCACGTGACCAAGCTCCAGTGTACGCGAAAGGGCAACCCGGCGCGTATCGCGTAGTCTAAAGAGCGGGAACGAAGCGGAACTCACGGATATCTAGACTGCTCTAGCAAGTGTACTCGTTCTTGACAACCTCAAGCTCCAGTCCTAGCCCAGGTACCCAATGTCTTCGGCACATACGAACTTCTAACCCGGCATGCCTGGGAGGCGAGACCAGGACAATCGAGGCCTCGCGCGGCGTGGCGTGGCGTTGCTAGCTTCCTTCATCTACCTATCATACTGCGGCGGGTTGTGAACAAGCGGCGACGCGGAGCATTCGTAAGTGCGCACTTCCGAACATCAAAGAGGAGCGAGCGCTCTTCAATGGCGAGAGCCTTGCCTTCGGTATGCTTGAAGCTGTCGTCGTTCGATACCCCGTAGGGCTGCGACAGATCGTGTGCAGTACCTGGCTTGCCTGGTAGCGAGCAAAGCATCCTGGGGCATAGAAGTTACCGATAATGTTTGGCTGCGGGTACGGAGCACCCCAACTGTGCCCTCGTGACTGTGACGTTGGCATGGCATCGGGATAACGACGACCTCGAAAGATGATAAGTCGTCGAAGAAAGACGGTCTAGGACCAGTCCCACCGCCCACAAACTCTCCGCACAGCGCTTCTCCAAGCCCTCCATTGTTTTGGGCCTGGCTCGCCTGGCTCGCCTGGGGGAGGAGATCTGATTCGGAAGCTGGGAGGAGAAGCCACGAGTCGGAGCTAGAAAGCTTGGATTGGCTTGCTCTCCACGCCTTTTCGAGGCCCGTCGCAGATGAGATCGGCAGCCGTAGTGACCTCCGCATGATCTCATAATTCCACACTGCCCACAGACCGCCGGCCCGCCTACAACGGAAATCCGGAACAGCCACGATGGCTTCGTGCGGCAGATACTGACGAGGCTCTGCGAAAAAAATGATGGAAAGTTAGGATCAGACACGTGCGTGTCCGTGTTGAAACTTTCAGATGGCCACCGAGCTGACCATTGCAACCCTCCAAGACGTTGGCATGTTTCCGTGGACGGCCGCTTGGCAGGCTAGGCACGCTGGGCATTTCTCTGGGCGCACGGGGCACGCATCCCCCAGGCTGAATTCCTTCGCAGCGCTTACTGCGAGGTTCCCGCGAGGTTGACTAAACCGTCAGATCCCGCGCCTTGGCGGTAGCGTCTGATAGGCACGAAGCGCTGTCAGATGCAGTAAAAGGGCATGGCCGCGTACTACAGAAGGTACAGAGTTGTCCTGCCATTACGCGGCGCGGCGGAGGGGAAAGCAGTTGAATTCTCCGACCGCGACCCGGAGGAGGCGTGCGAGAACGGGTCCCGGGCTGAGAGGCCAGAACCGGCTGTGGATGGTCTAGAGGTCGGATGAAGCCTCTCCCGCGGTGAAGCTTACTTTAGTTTTCAAGCAAGGCAGCTTGAATTGCCGGAAGAACAGATGACAGGAACCACTGTACGAATGACGCTTGTGTAGCCTTACCAACTGATCGGATCAGTCGAGCTGAATCGAACGCGTGGTTCCGCAAAGACCGTGCTCACTGGCTTCATCGGACGGACGGTTGTATCTTACACACACCGAAGAAAGCGAGGCTCCGAAGAAGACGCACGTGGTGGATTTGATAACCACAAGCACCGGGCGAGCCGCGAGTTCTTCTGCTCTCAGCCGGGGCGGTGGAAATACTCACATCCCCCATGCGACAGGGTCTGAATGCAGTCTGGCAGTAAAGAAAGATGAGACAGTATTTCAGCTTTCCAGGTCTTTCAGCCGGGCGTCTCGGCCGCCTGCGTATTGTGTCGATCCCCAAGCCTCGCAAGGAGAGACTGCAGCAGTGTAACAGCGGACGAACGATTTGAGGGCCGAGCTGGCTTGACTGGGGATGCCCGTCTAGGCAGTCGAAGCCCTACGAATTCCAAGGTTATCGCACACACCAACGCCGGTGTTCGGCCCGTCGTCATCAAGACCTGCTACTACCAATAAGCTGGCCGCCTCGAAGTTTTACGTTTCGGATCGCCGGTCAAAGACGTTAGACAGGCAGATAAAGAGACGATGAAGAACTGGCCACGAGAAATACAGTCAAGGCTAGATTCCGGATGCTGACTGTCTGGAGGCCCATGCTCGACGAGAGTTTCCGAGACCCATGCAAGCCACCAAGCAAGCCGCCAGCGTGTATTTGGAATGTCATGCGAGTCAGACAAATGCGGCGTAAGCAAGCAAGCAAGCAAGCACGCCAGCAAGCCAGCAAGCCGTAAGGGCGATAAGGAGGTGTCACGTCGGGGCTGACAGCTGCCATACGCGGCCTCAGGGGATCTGTGTTCCGTCTCGGATCGAGTGGGAATAGAGATGACCGGGCAGCCGAGCGGAACAAGAAGCGTCGTATCCGTAACCTGTTGTTGGATGCTTTGTTAATGTGTTCCATCGTGTTGGTGTCGGCATTGGTCGGTACTGTCGCGATGTTGGTGATAGCTACAACAGAGCGGGAGAAGTGGACTCGATAATAAGTGGCATAAACCGAGCAGCACAAGGTTCTAAGCGCCAATGAATACCCTTTTCAGGTATCGAGGGTGACATCTGAGACGGGAACAGTAGTAATCCGATGCATCCGCACATCTTTACCTTTCGCCAGCCCGCGCATCCCGGTACGAGAGCCCCGTCTACTGCATACGATCCGAAGGCTTTCCCCAGCATGTCAAGATTGAATCCGGGGAGACGCGTGGTAGGGCTGGCCCCCGACAGGCGGTGTGGCGGTGTTCTGGCAGTCTGGGTGTTGTAACTTTATCAAGACCATTGTGTAATGATGTGATGAAGATCTCGTCAACCTCGTCGCTTCTGAAACCGGACCCCAGGTTGCCAAGTGCAAGGTATTCATTCATCCACTGCTCTTCAGGAAAGCGATAAGAACGTGCTGGTTCTTGTCTTATTAATCCCGCCCCAAAGTAGGCCGGACTTTTGACGGATGAGTCGTGTGGGATTCCGGGCTGACCGTTCTACTAACCAACCAGCCCCGAGTGCCTCTTCCGGATAGGGGGCTCTTTTTGAAACTCGGTCTCAAGGGAGCAGTACGCCGGTAAGTGCCAAGGTAGTGTACGGCCGCCCCGTTGGTACGCCGAGTCGTAGCTGAAGATGCTAGTGATTCCAGTCTTCAAGGGATCTGGAACATGGCTATCGTAGGTGATGACTGTTCTATTGCGAACTACCAGTGTTCAGCCGTTGAAGGTCCAGGTGAAGTCCATATCCCTTATAGTCAATAGATCCCTTATAGTCAGTAGTTGCATACTACACCGATCCGAGAGTGTTGGCGAGGGTGGCATCCTCAAATAGATGCAGGTCGCACCGGGAAGCGAGGATCATGCCCGATCTGAGCATCCGATAACACCCTGGGCTTGTTGTGCTGGTAGTGCTTGCAATGCTGATTGGTTTGCCGAGTGCATGAGCTGCAGGATGGTGATTGATAGCTGCCACGATGGCACCTATACCACGGCGTAGTTGGGGAGAGGCGCTCATGCACACTGCACTCATACTGCCTTGACTGCCTCATCGAGTCAACAAGGCTCATTGTGATGTGTTGTTGCTCTCGTCAGCCACGCAATACTGGGACGTGCCTCGAGTCGGGTTCGGTCTGTCTATTTCCATTGTGGAAGCGGCACAATAAAGACACAAAAAGTCGTCATATTGCGAGAGACCAGAAACAAAGCAAGCCAGTAATACCTTCACGATTGCACAGACTTGACGGAGTCAACTGGAGTGAGTGACAGAGTGAATGCAGCTACTCCAGCACAACCCCAGCTCGGCCCTGGAGCCTTGGCCTGCCCACACCAATTATTCTCGCTAGGCGACCCAAGGCGACCCAAGGCGACCCAAGGCGACCTGGTCTGCACCCGCTATTTGCTATTTGCGCGCGTTAGGGGCTAGCACGGCCTTTTAGCCAGCCAACCACGGCCCTTTACGCTGCCAGAGCCTACCCGAGTAAGACTAGGGCGAGTGGTTTTGGTGCAGTCCGATCGCTAGCCTTGCTGGGCCGCACCCTAAGCACCCCCTGGGACGGGCCTGTAACCACGCCAGCCTGGGCCACCAAGGCCACCAAGGCCACTTCCGTACCCGTGCAAAGCCCTCGTCCAGTGCGCCTGCTGACCGACCCGACCGTTTGTTTACGCACCGGCAGCCGGTAGCAGCAATATCTGTGAGCCTGGCGCAGCGCCGCACCGACCATCTGCCTCGTTGAAACCAGTACGAGTCCGTATCGGCATACCGTTCATGTCCGCCCGTTGACAGGCAATAACAGCACCGTATCTACAGTCCTTATCTCCCTCTCCCTCATCCAGTGACCACGCACGCGCACACACCACACCCGCTCACTCCCAGCTTGCCCCAGGCCTTCCTATTCCCTATTCCCTCACGTCTTCTCTCTTCAGACCGTCCTCCCCGTCAAGCCCGTCTCGTCTGCCCGTCCAACCCCCCAAAACCGGCGGTCCCCCAAAGCCAGCCAGACAACCTACAGTAAACCCCCCAAGCATCCCCTTCATCTTCTCTGAAGTCTGTTCGAACTCTTTCTCCACCGTGACTTAGTCCGCACCATTCCTCCACCACTTGGTCCATTACGTCTGCTGTTCGGGTTTCCCTTTTCACCGTCGCTCTAGTAGTCAGCGTTGGCTCCATCGCTCCGTCTCGGGCGTTCTAATCTTTCGCCTTTCTTTCTTCTTTTACCGCTGCAAGAACGCAGAACACAGAACACACAACACACAACACAGCACCCAGAGCGAAGAACGCAGAAAGAAAATTCCACCCGTTCCTCGAGGCAACGCATTCCCGGGCCACAACAAAAAGCCTCGTAAAAGACTCGCCTCGCCGTCTCTCCGTCTCTCCCGCTAGGACGTGCACCGGACTCCCGCCACTGCGAATGGCTTTTCCGCATCGATCTCGTCAATCGATATAGACCCCTCTCCATCCACTACCAGTTTATCACCTTGCCGATGGTTTTCGCCTTTGCCATTTGACCGATCGCTTCTGTTCAGCCGAGTTCATCGGCTACGACGATTGTCGAGATGGCCGTTCTCAACCAGGCGTTTATCGATGGCGCTCAGGCGGTCGCGAGGGCTGTGGAAGTCCACGTTCGGCAAGCAGCTACGACTGCCGTGACTTCCGCCATGTCCAGCGCTACGAGCGCCACGAGTCCCCCGCCTTCGACTTCCCCGAGTAGTATGACCTCGGCGACAAGCGCGTCGCAAACCATGCCTTCTCCTTCCGCTACCGGGGCTGCCGATGATACGCAAGGAAACGGCGGAGGCGGCGGCGGAGGTGGCGGCGGCAGCGGGACTAGTTCTCCCTTACTGTTCTTCGTCGCCCTGGGCTTTGGTGTTGTCTTCACCAACCTATGGTGCGCAGTCACATGAGTCCGCTCTGGGGTTTGATCTCACTTGCTAACAAACCGCCAGGATCATTGTCGGTGTTAAGTACTGCTTCCGATACAATGCTCGCAACCGTCAAATGCGGGGCTTGGACGAGAATGGAGAGCCGATCAACCTGGAAAACATGCCCACGAGGCCTCACCGTAGGCGCCGAGAGAAAAAACTGATGACGATGGATGAGGTGAACGATAAGTTCCCGATGATGAAGTATAAAACTTGGGTTTCGGAACGGGCCAGAGAGGGTTTGCCAACGACCGGCGGCGTTTCCGCTCCACCCAGCAGAGCTAATAGCATGCGGAGCGTTGACGGCATCGTGCCCGAGGTACCCTCTAAAGAGCGCGATTCGGTTGATAACACCCAGCCCAATCCCACTGCTACGCCGAACTCGGAAGCCACCAGTGAAACGGAACGCAAGCGGACTGAAAACGGCACTATCGACGATAGAACCTCCACTGGCACGGATACTATCAACGAGTCGACAAATGACACTGCACTTGCTCAGGCCGAGACCGTGCAGACAGTCAATAGCGCGATAACGAAAGAACGCCGAACCAGTATGGATGACGAAGATGACGATGAGCACATCGATGCCGCTTTGCCTCCGGAGCTCCTAGGAACAGCTGGCGATACCTGCGCGATCTGTATCGACACCCTCGAAGACGACGACGATGTCCGTGGTTTAACCTGTGGTCATGCATTCCATGCTGTGTGCCTGGACCCGTGGCTGACCAACCGTCGCGCCTGCTGTCCACTGTGCAAGGCTGATTACTACACGCCCAAGCCCCGCCAGCAGCCCGCTGATGGGGACCCGAACAACCCCAACTCACCTACAGACCCCTCTAGGAACAACCACCGCATGAACATGCCCCGACCACCTCAGCGCTCCTTCACGTGGAGTAGTTTTAGAGAGGCACCGCGCATGATGTTCTTTGGCCGATTTGGAGGGGGAGGAGACCAGGCAGCTCAGCGTCGTCAACCTCAACGACGGGACAGGCATCGTTCACAGCGACCCCAGCGTCCCCACCGCCGACCCCCAGTTACGCAGGTTCAAGCCCCAGCCCCGGCCCCGGCCCCTGTCGAAGGTGAAGGGGGCAACTGGATGTCGAGGTTCCGTGGACAACTCCCGCCCTTCAGAATGGGTCTGATGCAACGAAACCGCGCGCAGCAGGCTCCAGGACCACCTGGATCCACTGGAAACGACGATGCGTTGCCTGCTGCGACGACGCCGTCCCAGTTGGAAGCTGGAGTGCGGCCGCCGGCCACATCTAATTAAGCCAAGTGTAGTAAGAGCACATATGATAACTTGAAGAAGAAGAAAAAGACAACAAATGGCTTCCTGAACATACTTGTCCACCATGACACAAATTTACGAGGCCCAACACATTTTACTCTACTCATCACATACGAATGAATACCCAGGACCTTGCACCAGCAGCACCTTTTCATTGTCTTGATTTGAGCGACCAGCAGGAGACGCAACTACGAAGGCTGAGCATTGATTGATTGGAGCATATACCCGGTGATAATGACGTTGGCTGTGATGGTCTGCCGTCTGTCCGTAATGCTTGCATTGTTTCGCACTTTCAACTCCGCGGATCTGGACAATCGGCTCATGGCCCGAACGACATGCATCATAGCACGAGCGGGATGACCCAGGAGAAGAGCATGACGACTTTGAGGTCGCAAGTTTAGCATCGCCATGAGAGAGGCCGACATCGGAACATGGCGAAGGGCGTTGGTTCTCTTTCGGCATGGAACATGGGGAGTTTGGCATTTGGTGCCCAGTTTTGTCCTGTGGACAACGGACTGGGCTGTGGTCCCTTACATGTCGGATATATACGTGTATACGTAGCAATCGAGCTGCTCAAGCTCCGAGGAAATGAAGTTGCTTCGCCATTCCTTCATGATCTGATCTCCGCTATTGCGTGTTCCCTTGGTGTTATGAAAACCCAACCAAGTACGTATGTGCTGATTTGAGCAACCTTGGCGGACGCCGTCGCTTCGCAGCCAACCGGCGGAAGATATTCCACGCCCATAGTGACTGGATCAGGGCCGCTTGCACGGTGTTTGACCCATTGGCGACACCAGTAGGTACACAAGATCAGACACAGCACCATGAAAATCTCGTACATGGTACCGCAAGTGCCCCGTCCAGATTCGCTGCTCTGTCTATGGGCTGCTTTCTCCTCAAGCCTAGACCGACGGCGTCATCGTGAGTGAGGGTTGTAACAACCTTAGCCGTGGCAAAGAGCTGATGCCAAAACCGAAATCTGCGGTAGGCTGACCGGTTGTACCGTCTGTCTGTCACACCGTGACTTCCGCGACTTCCTTCCCGACGCTTGTTCTTGCTCCCGTCTTGCTCCTGCTCTCTTTCTCGCACCAGAGGATTTTCCCCACCCGGCCCGAAACTCAAAAACCTCCGACGACGTTACAAAAACTTGCCCTTGGCGAACCGGCCCCCGAAATCCGCCGCCTTGTCCAGCAGCTCGCGGCGCTGCGCGGTGCCGATGCGCCCGCCCAGCTTCATGTCCTTCTCCTTGTCGAAGGCGCGCTGGCTGGGGTCGTCCTCCTCGTCCTGGATGCGTCCGCTGCCCTGGGCGCCCTCACGCGCCTGGTGCTCGGCGTACAGGCTCCGGCCGCGCGTCGCCGACGTGAAGTCCGCGATGCGCTGCGCGTCCGCTTGGTCCGCGGCTTGATTTCGGTTCTGGGGCTGCGAGGATGAGGTGGTGGGGTGGCCGGACCCCGTCTCCCGCCCCAGCACCTGCGCTTCCAGGCGCTGCCGCTTCTGCTCCGGCGTCTCGGTCCAGATGCTGCCGATCCCGCCGTTGTTATTGTTGTTGTTGTTGCCGCCGGATGCGGTCGTCGTCGTCGAGGCCCGCGGCCCGCTGTTGAACCGCCGGTTCTTCAGTTTCGTCGGGTCCGCGGCGCTGCCGCCCGTCGGCGGCGCCAG
Organism: Xylariomycetidae sp. FL0641; assembly: GCA_022376655.1. NCBI lineage: Eukaryota > Fungi > Ascomycota > Sordariomycetes > Xylariomycetidae sp. FL0641. The sequence continues at coordinate 134,397 of JAJJKE010000030.1, forward strand.
CATCCAGTCGTCTCGTTGCGGCGCCGTCGGCCCGGCGGCTGCGGCGGCCGCCGCCGCGAGGGCGCGCTGCGCTTGCGATTGTCGCGCTTGCTGCGCGCTGCTGGTCGGGAGCGCGGGCCCGTAGTCGTCGGAGTCGGAGTCGGAGTCGGAATCTGATGGTGGATCGGCCGGCCGCTCGTCAAGGGGTGCGGGCGGTGGCGCTGGCCCCTGAACGCGCTTTTCTGCGGGTTCAGAAGGAGGAGGAGCTGGGCCTTGCACGCGCTTTGCTGGCGGAGGAGGAGCTGGCCCTGTCTCATCATCGTCGGAGTCGTCAAGTGGGATTTCGTCGGTGTTGCTTGGGGGCATCGTGGGACCTATTGAGGGTCCCTTCTTCGGTTTGGATGTGGGTGTAGGAGCTGGGGCCGAGGGCTCTATGGGCTTTGCTTCGCCGTCGCGAGCCGGCGCATCTCTACTCGCGCTCGAAGGTGGGAGTGAAGGGCCGATAGATGGAGGAGGTGCTGGCCCTACGGATGGGGGCATTGCAGGCCCTATCGACGGCCTAGCTGTAGGTTTCGGAGCAGATGGACCGTATCCATCGTCACTATCGCTGTCTAAATCGACTTCATCTTGGTTCAAACGCGCGCCTTCTTTTGCGTGGACTTTGGCTGGTGGAGAGTCTGCGGTCGCGTCATCTTCTTGTGAGCGCTTGCGCTTGGACAGATGAGGTGGTAGCTCTGGTCCTATGGATGACATGGTAGTTTGCAGTTTCAACACATACAAGCACTTGGTCGAAGTGAAGTTGAGTACTTGAAATGAAGAGTTTCGGCGCAGTTGAGAAAAGTATCAAGCATTAAGGAAGTGTTGAGGAAGGGTTGATGAAGTGTTGCGACAAGTAAAAGTGGACTTGATGTCAATAAAGTGCCCGGGAACCAGGGTCAGGGGATGATGTGATGCTGCAGAGGATCGGCGCTGTGCTGTGGCTGGTTTAGCGGGAGCTCTTGTGCCAGGCCAGCCCACTGATTGGCGGCACCGGTGCTGCTACCCCGTGCCTGCCCTGCCAGCTCTCGCCAGGCTGAAGCTGTGCCAGAAAGTGCGCCGGCCGATCCAACGAGGCAGAGGGAACAACAAGCTGGCGACTGCCCATTTCGTGCACAACCGCGCGTTTGCTTACGTCTCTCTTGCTCTTTCAGTGCCGACCTCACCCTCGAACGTCTTGCCAAGTATATCGACCGACCGAGCCTGCCACCTTGCTATCACCCCGCAAACCCGCCATCTTGCGCCGAACTCGCATTGTCCTTGTCCTGCTCGCGCCCGCGCTTCCTACCTCTAGCTCGAGCTATAATCCCGACGACCTCTGGTTGATTTCCAACATCCGTCCACCTCAACACCCGTGGAAGTGGTAGCTGGTTCCCCGCAGGCTGGTTGTTACCTCTAATTCAAAGTCGAAGCAAACCACCAAAGGGCTTATTGGGAGCGATGTGCCCTATGAAGTGGCATCTATGAGCCCAGCTTCACCGGAGAGAGACCATGGGGAGGTAGCCGAGATCATGGACCAACAAACCCCCACGCAAGATGAGTCGTCCAGTGATGATGACACGGTCAAGGCCAATGGTGAGCAGGATGAGCTGGTAGATATACTAGAGGAAGAGCGTCGTGAAGATGCCAATACCGCTTCCAACCCCGAGGCGAACCGGTATCGTCAGTTATTACGGGATCGTGATGAGGCCTCTGACGAAGGCTCAGCGGAGGGGTTGCCTCGCAGGGTCGCAAGTCCGATTGACTCTCTTCTCTCGGTCCCTGATGACTCTCCGTCAGTTCAAGTATGAATGCGCCTCTAGCCCCTCATGAGCAGTTGGCTGATAACCTACCCAGGGCTCTCTGCTGTCTTCCCCCGGAAGCAGCGTGCTGCCTTCGATGGCTTCACGGCCAGGGTTGAGGAGTCCCACACCTTCTTTTCGACCCTTCGACCGCCGCTTCCAATCTCGCATGTCATCTCCGTCCGCCTTGTCTCCCCGACCTTCATCACCGGCGTTCTTGGGCTCTCACAGCAGAAACATGTCCCTGAGCAGCCAGTTCTTGCTGGATCCTGGTGAGACGGAGACGCCTTCACCCCCGTGGGAGGTTGTGCGGTGGACGAAGTTGAAGAAATTAAGTGGACAGGCTTTCTCTGAAGCTGGGAAACGCAATTTCGGATCGCCCACCTGTCTAGCCGTCTCTGCTTCCATTGTGCTGGGAACTTCGAAGGGTATAATTCTAATCTTTGATTACAACCAAAACCTCAAGATGATAATCGGGCCCGGCACCAAAGGTCAGTCCCTTGCAAATCGGTCACGTTCTGTTGATGCAATTAACACTCCTTAGCTGTGGAGTCCGGTCCTATCACCGCGATCGCCATTTCCGCAGACCACACGACTGTTGGTGGAGGTCATGCCAACGGCAATATCTTCACGTGGGACACGAGCCGAGCTTCGCGGCCTTTCCTACAAATCCCACATCTTGATCCATCCCAAACCCAAAATCGCACCTCGGATGGGCACATGCCCAATGTGGCCGTGACCCACCTTGGTTTTCTGGGAACGAGGCACACTGCTTTGGTCTCGGCCGACGATCGCGGGATGGCATTCTCTCACCTGGCCACGCGAGGAACCGGCGCTCTGGGACGGACGGTCAAGACGATGCGAATTCTTGGCCGTTACCCCGATGCGCCAGCACCTTCCAATAAGCCCCTGAAGCCCAGCACTGTCCTCGCTTTCTCTCCCCTGCCTCTCGGGAATGTGGAGAGGGCGACAGATACCATGGGCTTGACGGCTATGCTCACACCATATTTGCTGGTCATTGTGTCTACTACTCCCATCGCCCAGACACAGCACAAATCAGCTAGACCGAAGGACGTAGCGCCTCACAGTGCTATGAGCGGCTGTCTGGCGTGGTTCCCTGCAGTCAAGTTGAAAGTGCCCGACCCAAATACTGGTAGTACCATGTCCAAGGTCAAGCTCGTATACTGTTGGTCCAACGTCTTGACCGTCTTGGATGTGGATGAAGTTCAATCGGACGATAACAAACCCCCGACTCTCAAGTTCAAAGCTCGAAGTCGTTGGAAATGCGAAGAAGCGATTGTGGCCGTTCAGTGGCTCAGTCGCTCCGTATTGACCGTTTTGACTATCACACAACGACTCATCGTCCTAGAGGACCGCACGATGAGAATGACAGAAGCTTTTGACCTCATACACAAACACATATACCACTCTGACCTATTTTCTACCCAGCTTCATAGCCTCGTCGAGCAACTAGACGAGGAAGACAGCTCAATGCACGGCGTGGTTGCCGATGCCTTCTATATGAGTCTGAAGGCATACAAGGGGCGGATGTTCCTACTCGGTTTCAACGATGTCTCCCTTGGTGCGTTATCAAATTGGGCAGACAGGTTGATCGCTTTGATGGAAAACGGGGACTACGTTGGTGCAATTCAGTTGGCGACGTCGTACTACACGGGAGATGCCAACAAGCTGACAGTTGGGCTTCCTGAAGACGCCGATTCGAGACACCAGATGGTCCGTGACAAGTTGACCGAGATCATGAGCGCCTCCCTTAAGTATGCGTTTGGCCAGCGCAAGACGAGATCCCAATCTGCAGATGACGAGCACATGCGAGAACTGGCAGAAATCTGTTTCGTGGCCTGCCAAAACATCGAGGATACCGACTTTCTCTTCGACGAGATGTATGAATGGTACGAGGATGGCGAGATCGAGGGTATCTTCCTCGAAGTTCTGGAGCCATATATCCTGGAAAGAACGATAACAATCATCCCGCCAACTGTCGTGAAAGCCATGGTCACTCACTTTGTCAATAAGGGTTGGGAAAGCCGCCTGGAGGAGATGATCTGCCACATGGAAACGGCGACGCTGGACATTGACCAGATCACTCTGCTTTGCAAGCAGCATCGGCTTTATGATGCTTTGGTCTACGTGTGGAACCAAGCCCTACACGACTACATCACCCCACTTATCGATCTTCTGGCTCTGTTGAAGCCGCTTATGCAAAACGGGGAGTACGATTCCGCGGACAATTACATGGACGATGACATCTTCGGTGTCAATGCGTTGAAGATGTTCCCCTATCTCTCTTATACTCTGACGGGCAGGATATATCCTACGGGAGAGCACATCGACGATGACCTCGCTTCCAAGGCTAAAGCGGAACTGTATTGGTTTCTCTTCTCCGGCAAGAGTATAGCTTGGCCGAGGGGGAACGACAAGCCATTCCTCACGCGCGCGACTGAAGAAGAGGAACCATCCTTCCCATACCTCCGCATGATACTCAAATTCGATGCGCCGAGCTTCCTTAGCACCCTCAACGAGGCCTTTGAAGATTCCTTTCTCAACGAGTCACGGGAGAAGCAATTGAATGGCGGTCCAGGGAAAGACCTCCCCGAAGAACAAGTATTCGGAATGACGATCGATCGTCAATACGTCGTGTCGGTTCTACTGGAGATCATGAACCCCGCGGATTTCGCACCAGAAGACACGATATACTTGGATATGTTCATTGCGCGCAATCTTCCCAAGTTTCCACAATACCTACTCATTCCCGACTCTACGTTGAATAAAATAGTGGCTGGGCTTTGCGAATACCCGGGTGCGGATTTGGCTGACGACGCCCAACTCAGCGCAGAGTATCTTCTTTCGATATACCATCCACCAGACTGGTCGCCATTGATACCCCTTTTGAGGAAAGCAGAGTTCTTCCGGATCCTCAAGCGCATTTACAGAACCGAGAAGCAGTACGGGAAACTGATACAAACCTATTTCGAAGACCCCGAAGATCAAGATGGTATCTTCTCTGCTATAGCAGGATCGTTGCGACCCCAGACGGGACTTACCAAGAAGCACATCCAGGAAGTGCACAGTGTCCTTCGGGAACATGCCAACACGTTGGTCGAAATGGATCCCGTGCAAGCTGCCCAAACTCTGCAAAAACATGCGCCAGAACTCCACCGATCCATCTTGGACTCGCTTGATAGTGGTTCAGAGTTGCAGTACCTATATCTGCGGTCCCTTCTTGAACCGGAAACGGGCACTCAGTCTTCTACTGTACCTGTGGACCGAGACTTCATCGAGCTCTACGTTCAGCTTATGTGTCAGTACGATCCTGCGCACGTATCTGATTATATCGGACTTGTTCAAGCTACCGACTTAAGGCTAGACAGACTGCTGCCTGTGATGGAGGATACCGGCGTGATCGACGCCGCTGTAATGCTCATGGCACGGGAGGGTCAAGTTCAAGACGCCATGAACCGATTGACGAATCATCTAAATACCTTGCAGTCGGCGCTGTATGGCCTTTTGTCTGGAAATGAGGAGGGCGGCGCGCAGGACGATGTGCAAGGAGCCACCGAAGAACTTCTCGAAGGATTGCAGAAGTACACGTACGTGGGTATCTGGCTTTGTCAGGGTCAGATGAAGACATCGCAGTCGTCGAACTCTGTCAAGAAAAGACAGCCTCCGTCGGCCTCGCCTGAACTGACGGTGAGCGAACAGCTCTGGCTTGATCTTATTGAGACCACAGTGCAGATCACTCGAAGACTGTCGGCGCTTGTCCAGCAGCTGTCTGCCCAGGCAGCCGACGAGACGGAACCGGCTCAAGTACTTCCTACTGACAAGCCGGTTGCCATGCTGCGATCACTCGTCCAGCATACCTTCACGGCACTACTGACAGCTACCTCCACTCAGGATGGCACCCCATCTCACCATCGCCTGGCCATGAGTTCGGGCGGAAGTCTCACTTTCATTCGGATCCTTCGCGCATTTCTCACCAAAGCCGCTGCTTCCTCACCCAACCTGGCTGACCTGCGGAGTGTGTTGTCCTCTATATTCTCTGCATACGCGTATGAAGAGTCAATACTTCGCTTATCCAATCGCCTTCTGGAACAGCAGTTGTTTGTCAACGTCAAGCAGTCCGTGGGGCTTCGACAGCGTGGTTGGCGACCAAAAGGATCTACATGCGAAGCTTGCGGACGTCGCCTTTGGGGACCTGGCGTCGCAGGCAATGTCTTCGAGGCGTGGGAAGAGAAACAAGCCGAGGAGAACAAAAGACGAGCAGAAAAGAAAGCTCTCGAAGCGGGTACTGCTGACACCCGAGGAAAGGGCAAGGCCGAGCCTTTGCCGGATGCAGGGAAAGGCAAGGGCAAGAACACTGAGCCAGCTCCGCAACCCAGCTCCTCCGCGACGGGTCTTGCACTCGGCGAGGGTGACGCCCAACGGGGCCATCAGGGGATGAACGGCGGAGCCGGAGGTCGGTCAAGAGATCAGCCTCTTGGCCCATTGGTCGTCCTTGCTTGCCGACACATATATCACCAGAGCTGCTTGGACGCATTGCAAGCGCAGCAAGGAGGCCACAGAACAGTGGACGATTACGGGCGTGAAAGAGTATATCGCTGCCCCATCGATGGTTAGGATTGATTGGGATCTGCATACTTGTTTGTACATACCTCATGAAAGCACTAGAAACCCCATCTAGAATATCAAAGAACTTGACGAATGCCAGCCCGTCGAATAAGACTGGCAAGGTGGGGGTATGTTTTTACTGACTCTGGTGGTGTTGATCACCGGTTGACGTTGCCTTTGATCTGGTTGTCCCCGGACTGCCTATGAAGGAGGTATGTCTTGGCTAATGGTTGGAAGTAGAGACTTATGCTGACAGTTGAACAGTTCAAACACATGCAGTCGCGACCGCTTCGCCCTTGTCTGGATGTTCGACCAGTTTACGACACTTCAATCACCACAGTACTTGCTGATGCCTCGAACCAACAACCGCACCTGAACCAGCACTCCGCCGTCGCCGATGACCGACTTCGTGCCGCCCCAATGGCCACCTCGTTGCAAGGGTAGAGCGATCGGCATGGATGTACACTGAGTACGCAAGAGTCTCCTCTCGGCTTCCAAATTTACCTACGCATGTGGGTTAACCACCTCTCCAGCAATCATCCTAGCCGTGTCACGCTGAAGGATCATTGAGCTCGAAGGTAAGTGTTCCCCTCGGCTCCGTATGATGGGGTCGGTCACTAACACGCGCTTATCCCACTGCAGGTCTTACCCACGACGTTCACCACGGCGAAGACTCTTACGCAAAAGACATGTGAACCCAGGGTTCTTTGAGCACACCACCGGAAACTCAACTTACATCTCATGAGTCTGCGCTCTGGTGAAGTTGACACCTCGGATACTTCCCGTGGGATAATTCCGACCTTCGTGATTTTCCCATAACGATCATACCGTAGGTAAATCGCTGCCATCTGGTTTATCTTATGGATTGATGGCAAATGTGTTAATCGCAGTCCAGGTGAACATCTACCGACTCGTCCTTCATGAGGCAGGAGCGTCCCTTGTGTCTGCTTGTTCAAGCCCCTCCATCGCATCGCATCACGGTGCTTTCCCCACAACCTTCAAAATCCATCTCGCACACACCCACTTCGCCTCCAACATCGTCTATGGCCCAAACCCAGGGATCTTTGCAACAGTACTACTACATATTCTCAAAGCCAGCCCTGCAACTTGCGCTCGCAGTCTCGCATCTCATCCTCTCATCCAAGTGCATCCATCCAACCCGCCTCGAGTCCACACCGACAGTCTCACTCTGCCACCGCTCGCAAGGGACTGTGCCTTGAGTCTGCAACGGAAGACAATCAGCGGACAGCAAAGCTATTTACCAGCTTTGAGTCTGTTCTCCTCCACCTACATACCTACCTACTTAAGTACCCATCCACCTACCCACACTTCTTCCAGTCGCCCTTCGCGCTCTTGCCTCGGCCCTACCACCACACCCATCCATTACTTTACGCACCCACCACACCCGAGGGCACTCGATCCCTTTGCCTGCGCAACTCTCATTACTCCGAAGCCCTATCCCATAACCCCCAACTCTGTCAATTGAAGCCACAGCAACTCAGTTCAACCGGCAATCATGGCCGACAGGACACCGGACCCCACCTCGGAGCGCCATGCGTCACCAGGCGATGATACACAAACTTGCAGTCAATCTAAACATCACCGCAAGGCCCCTCGTCCTCGATACATTGGCACACAGAAGCGAAAGCTCGCAAAGCAATTTTCCGTTGGGAATTCGAAAACAAAGAAGAAGAAACTTTCCAACAGAGCAATCGCCAAACATTCCTTCGGTAACGACGTCAACGACAAGATCGCCTCTATGATCCGTTGCAACAAGAACTGGGACGCCACTAAATTGAAGTATATTCTGGATGAGCCTCATGAACCTACTGAAGAGGAGGTTCTGAAGGATCAAGATCTCTTGGAGAGGGCTCAGGATACCTTTGGTGATCTCTGTACTGAAATTGTCGAAGATGATGATGGCCACCCCGAGTTCCTCATTAAGGGTATGAAAACAAGGCTCCGAGACTATCAGCTGCTATGCTCGGCCTTCATGAAACGTATCGAACGTTCTCATCAAACGTTTCGGGGTGGTATCATTGCCGACGAGATGGGAATGGGCAAGACCCTGGAGTTCCTGGCCTGTGCCGAGGCACCTCAACGATCCGGGGTTAGCAACAAAGGGTCTACCTTGGTCGTCACAAGATCTCAAAGCCACATCGACCAGTTCCGACGAGATATTCTGAAGCACACGGAGACGGGCGAGGAAGGAATTACGATCTATGTCCGAATGCCCAAGCAGAACCAGGTTCGGGGCCTCCAGGCTTATGACTACATGTGAGTACTCAATGAATACGCCAATCTTGACTGTACATTGCTGAAGCTTCCCCAGTTTTGCCACCTACGATCAAGTTCAGAGAGACTACAAGGAGAAAGGCCCATTGTCCCAGATCGACTTCCGACGTATTGTGCTAGATGAGGGTCATTACATCAAGAAATTCCCTGGCGCGAGTATGTCACTTTACTCGGTTTGCAGCGTCTCCATCACACGAACACTGAAATACTAACGTTACCATTGGCAGCTTCGAAAGCCTGCCGAAACCTCAAGGGCACATGTCGCTGGATACTGACCGGAACTCCTTTCCAGAACTCGGTGAAAAAGGGCAAGTTGTGTCTGTAGCCTCTTTTTATGGCTTGACTTGGCTGATATTTTGTAGAAGCCCGAGCATATCTTGCGTTCCTCCGGATCGATGACGACATCGATGTCGAGAAGTGCAGCGCGGAGGAATTCAAGTCCACTTATGGCACTCCCAAGATAGTATGACTTATCGGACTCAAGCCAGCACTGTTTGGTCAAAACTGATCACTCAGCAGGACAATCAACACGAACGAATCCTGAAAGTCCTGGAGATCAGAATGATGCGACGGTACGTGCAGTTGGAAAAGGCCACATTGCTATCCTACGACTGACCGGCTTGCTCCGACGCAGTGAAAAGGGCCAGTACTTTATGGGGCGTGCGATATGCCCCCTCCCTCCGCGTCATGATATCATCTGTCGACTTCGTTTGACGAAGCCAGAGCGGGCTGTCTATAAGTAGGTGTCTCACATACCTGTACAGGCCGGCTACTAAACTTGGTGTCAGATTTCTCGAACGCATCATCGCGAGGAGATTCGCGGAGAAAAGCGCCGATACGAACCAAGATTCGAGATTCAAAACCGCATGGTGGGTATTCCTCACCCGCCTGCGCCAGGCAGTGAACCACCCGTTCTTGTTGGAGTCGTGCTGGGACCACGATCTTACCACAGAAGAGCGTCAGAGGCTGCAAAACGATATTGCCAAGGTCACGCGCCAGCGTATCGACTGCGAAGATCATCACGACTGGTGCAGAAAATTCCATCACGTGAATTGCATCGCCGAACCACTGGATCCTGAATCAAGAGCGCCACAGAGACCTCATGTTAGCATCGATTTGACGCAGCTTCTCGGTAATGCACTGCTTTCAACAGGTGAAGACTGTTGTGCAGTCTGCTCCCAGGTCTCCAGTCTCCGTGGACTTGAAGTAAGTCTTCTCCCCTCAATATCGTATGTCCTCTCTACCTACTGACATCTCCAAGTGTGAGCATTTTTTGTGCTCAAGCTGTTACTTTGGCATAACCTCGGAGTGTGAAAAAGAGGACTCTTTCCTCTGTCCGACTTGCGAAAAACCCGTTCCCCGTCCAGAACACGTCACTGGTGAGTTTGACGAGTCCGATGATGAACTCGAACGACCAGTTGGCAAGTCCCCCCGGGGACAGCGGGGTACGAGAAACGCAAGAGGCCAGCCGAGGAAGAAGACGCAGAAGCCCAAGGACCCAGTTCCAGGAGAAGACCGGAACAACGAGGAACCAAAAGGCACAATCACCGTCTCAAAGTGTCTCGAGGCTTGTGACAAGATTGCCTATGGTAGCTTCTCGCTGAGCACTAAACTCGGTGCTGCCACACATGTGATATTATCACATATCCCGCTGGAGGACAAGGCCATTGTCTACTGCCAATGGGCCATAACTGCCCGCTTGTTGGGACGTATACTCAACGCCAAGGGTGTTCCGTTCCTATATTACTGGGGCGACATGACAACAAAGTCTCGAATCAAGGCACTAGACGACTTTCGATCCGATGGTTCCGTTAGGGTACTTGTAAGTTACTGTTTTACCTCTCGCTGTGCCTTTTCTAACACCTTGACCTAGATTGCGAGCCTGACTGCTGGAAGCACGGGCCTCAATATCCAGTGCGCCAACTGGATTTTGAGCCTGGATCCCTGGTGGAATCCTACGATCGAGGAACAAGCTTTTGGTCGAGCATGGCGCGATGGGCAGAAGAAAAAGACTTACTTTGTGCGTTTCTTCGTCGACGGAACCATTGATTATCGCCTCGCATTCATGCAAGACCTCAAGCGCGAGGCTTGCAAAGAAGCCGTCAAGCAAGGCGAGAAGCCAAAGCCGCTTACTGGCATCGAACAGCTCTTCCTAATCGGGCACAACAAGGATTACGAACCCGTGGACGACACAACATCACCCACCGAGCCTTCAGAACACGGCAATGAAAATGGTGGCTTCTCAGACTAGTCCTGTTCCTGCACCTCGTCCATCATCGCCACCATCATCGCGGCCATCAGGGCGTTTAGCATTATGCTGTCTCACAGCAAGCCTAGATTTCGCTGCCCAACAGATCTCCATCACCAATTGCCAGTCTCTCCCCTACACCAATCACCAATCAGGCTTGCGATCGATTAATTCGCAAATTCACCAGAGGTGAGCTCAGCTCATGTCCTCATTTTCCATCAGGAACCACCAGGTCGATCTGGCCTTACGGGTGGAAGAGCCAGGCTGTGCTACCTGTGTACGAGGCACTCCCCACGTTACAGGGCAAGCTAATACTCTAGTGACGCGAGCCGTCTTGCGTTGCATTACTGTAGCTAGATAGTCCAAATTGCGAAGACGTTTTCCCAAAGGTGTGAATGCACGCTGACAATTATTCGGGCTGTGATTGTACTGTATGTATTCACCGCCGCGACATGAGCGTAAGCTTACAAGTCCTCATCCCACTGGGCCCTTTCCGTGGACGAGAACGAAGCACGGAGACCAACAGCGTAAAGTAATTGAGTGGAAACTACATGAACTCGAAGATGACCATCCATCGTGCGCCCACAGGCCCCTACCAAGCAAGCAATCCATCATCGCCACCCTCACCCAAAGCCCCGTCGCCATCTCCCACGCACCCGCGTCCCATCCCCACCCTCCCACCCTCACCCCGCCTGCCCGAACCAGCGCTCCAGCGTCTCCGACGTGCTCCCAGGCGCGCGGTTAAAGCCGACCGGGACCCCCGGCGCCGCCTCGCGACACGTACCGACGACGCGCTCGAGGAGCTCGGTGAACTCGGGCACGACGCGCAGGCCCGTGCCGACGACCACGGCGTCGGGCGGCGCGTCGCGGAGGCGAGCGCCCAGCCGCGCCAGCCCGTCCGCGGCGGACGACGGGTCCAGGAAGAGCGTGCTCACCGCGAAGCCCCGGGACGCGGCGACCGCGAGGTCGTCCCGGACGGCTCTTTCCAGGGTTGCGACCGCGGGGAAGAGCGCGCGCGAGGAGGGCGGGAGCGAAGTGCTGAAGATGAGGCCGATGAGGAGGATGCGGTGGTGGGGGGTGGTGGGGGTCATGGTGGCGGGTTGGTGGTGGTGGTGGTGGTGGTGGTGGTGGTGGTGAGACGGCTTTGGCGCGCAGATAGAGGGAGGTATGCGCTCTGGCTAAGTGAGAGGGTGAAACCTGCGATGGATTACTCGTGTGCGTAGAGACTAGGTCATCTATGATGAGCCGATGGGATGATCGTCTTTGACCTCGAAGTTTGATGTTGTCCTATTCCGCTGGGGTGCCGGGTGAATTGGAATCAATATACTGGTGGAATGGGGAAGCAGCTTGATAACTTTCAGGTATCCGTGTCGATACGGTTAGTGACAAGATGGTCAGTATTCAGTAGTCGTGGTGAGGCTCATCTTGTTTACCGTGGTATAAACCAGAGCAGCAAGTCTTCTTTCTATATGAAGACGCGATCCCATGCCGAGGGTCATAGTTCACCCAGCCGCGACCAGATCCGTAAGCGCCGATGTCATGGCGCCAGCTGCTTTCTCATCAGTCTGCCTGGCACGGTTGGACATAGTAGATGCTTCGCGACACGATAGAGTTTCGGGAATCCGGGATCTTGGCGTTGGTAGGTAGGTAGCTAGGTCGGCGACACTCGTGGACGCCGACTACCTACCTGGACGGCGACCATGGTGCACGCCTCGGCTGGGCCGCTTACATGAGCGCGGAGGTTGCGTCACGTTGCGAGTTACCTATTGCAACAAACGGAAGCTTCGGAACCTGGAATAGCACCGGTAATACTGTCACCGGCGATGTCCACGGGTACGTTGTCTCCGATGGGGTGGCATGAAGCGGCAAGGGCGAGCTTCCAAGGTTGTTGGGCATGACGGGAGTTGTTGCCCGCCTCGGGTCACAGGCAGGCTCTGTGGACTGAATCGATGAGTCTGTAATATGCATAGTAGAATATTCCATGCATCTAGCCGTGGATATGGAATACCAGATCACCAGCTGCCGGGCGTCCAACTGGCAACTGTGCCCAGCACAGCTGGCGATTTCGCATCTGAGCTCTGCAGGATCCCCACCATCTTCCGCACCCGTTCATCTATCTACCTGGTACGTACACACACAGCGAACGTGAGGGCGTCTACCGGAAAGCATTGCAGCATGGCTCCGACCGAATTGCCTTCGTCGGGAAATCCACTGTAAGTCGCCTTCGGGCTTCACTTTGGTTGACGGGTCATCTTACGCTACCGCACTGTACCTAGGTACGTCAACACGAGACGGGACATTGCGGCAGATGCACGTGAGGCCGACGGCGCGTCCAGGATGCCTGTTATCTATCATTCGTGCACTTGTACTGACGGTGGTGTCTCTAGCGTATTCTTCGACATCACTCTCGGAGGTATGTGTTGACCATGCTTTCCTGTGGCTCGATCATCTTGCTCGCCTCATCGCTCGGGGAAGGGAGCTTGATGTTGCTTGTCATTGCTCACGAAGCATAATCCTGCCGAGCCGTGGCTGATTCAAGGTAGGCGAGAAGCTTGGCCGTGTTGAGTTCGAACTCTTCAAAGACGTTGTCCCTCGGACCGCAGAGAATTTCCGCCAGTTCTGCACCGGCGAGTCCAAGAACAGCCGTGGTCAGCCCCAGGGGTACAAGGGCAGCAAATTCCACCGAATCGTACAGTTGAATTCGTGCCTTTGGTTAGGAATCATCTGCTGACTCTTCCCAGATCAGTGGCTTCATGCTACAGGGAGGAGACTTCCTCAACGGCGATGGCACCGGCAGCACCGTACGCTCCTCCTTCAGCCACTTGACATCGGCTCATCATGTACTCACTACCTTGACAGTGTATCTACGGCACCAAGGCCTTCGCAGATGAGAACTTCGTGCTAAAACATACCGAGAAGGGTCTTCTATCCATGGCCGTAGGCAGATCTCATCCTTTCGCCCCTCTAATTCTCACTTACACATCACCCAGAACTCCGGTCCGAACACCAACGGCTCTCAGTTCTTCGTCACCACTGTCCCTACCCCGCACCTTGACGGCAAGCACGTCGTTTTTGGCAAGGTCTTCAAGGGTCTCGATGTTGTCGAGAAGATGGAGAAGACCAAGACCGGCAGACGCGGTCGCGATGTTCCTGATATGGATGTGGTCATTGCCGAATGCGGAGAGATGTGAAGGCAAGGCGTCGAAGGTATCTTATAGGGAAACGGTTGACCCGACGTCGAGAACCTTCCCGAAAACGTATGGTAATGTAGAAATGCTTTCGGATTCAGTCTGCTAACTTTACTCCCAGTGATAGCCATCCATCATGTCGCGCCTGATCCATCCACCGGGCTGTGACCCCGGTGGTTTCAACTTTCACATCTTGTTCTCCCGTACTGGAAGTTCGCGAATATCCTTGACACTTTCTGGGTACGGCTTGTCAAATCCCACTAAGCGTACAGCAGTTGCTTTGGTGCCCCCAGGAAATCCTTTGTCCCCTCCAGGTCGATAGCCCCAAAGCCTATCAATTTGCAGGGAAGTAGCAACCCAAAGGATCCTATTCCCATGATCGATCAGCATCTGGAAAAGTTGATATTGCGCCGTTTCATGCTCTTTCGTGCGCCAATAAGGATATAATGGTCGTCGTTCGCCTCCATGCATATTGCTGAAAATGAAGTACGTGTCCGGCGAAACGTGTTCCAGGAGTGCTTTGATAATCAACAACCCTTCTTCATAGTATTCGGGGGTTCTCGCCAAGTACAGCCTTAGCCTATCAAAGCTGTACTGGGACAAGACGCCGGTCTTGTCATCGAAAACATCCGGTACGAGTTGAGCAAGCTGGGTGATCAAGGACGATTGAAGAATCCGCAGTACCTCTCGGTCGAACTTCTTGCTTGAGCGCTCCGTTGCGCTAAACCACATGGGGATTCGCAGGACCCAAGGATCTCGGCGACGTCGTAGCTCTTCCATCAGCTCCTCCTTTCTGATCTTTGAACTCTTGTCTTCGGGGAACACGACACAGACGTGAGGTAAGTTCGCATTCCTCAGCTTGTCGGTAATGACCGCCAGCATCACACTGTGATCCGCCATCGTTTCGATAGAAGTCGACCGGTTTCGGTTCATCCATGCATCCAGATTCTCGAAAACCCAATCCCTCACTCCAGTGCCGTCATCAGAAGATCGTCGCATCAGTTCTTCGTCATGTCGGATGCCTTCGTCAGAAGATCGTCTCGCGATTTCTTCGTCGTCTAGGGTGTCGTCATCGGAAAATCCGCCTGGAAGTTCTTCGTCTTGGTAGGGTGCTCCCAGCATTTGGACCCATCGGCAGAGTTCTTCTTTCCGTATCTCTCTCACGGGAGTACCACTGGCGGGCTCTCTACTGTCCACCAGCGTCGTTGTTGAGACATGTTGGAGGTGTGCACGTTGCCGTCTTCGTCTTCCGGGGTGTCTCGAAAACCACCTAAGAAACCGATGCATCGTTGATAAAATCTCGCTGGATCGTACACCAACACTCGAAGCAAGATCTGGACCTTAAGTTCTTGAGTTTGTTGACAACAGGTGGAAATGCGACTATCTTTGCCTCTGCATAGATGGTGTTGGTGGCGGCTGACCTTGTGACAAAAAAACTCGGCAAACATCGATGAGGCAGTGCCAACAGTGTATCACCAACGTGCCCTCCTCGCTAAACCGCGAGCTTGGACCCCGAGTGCCGATCGAAAAATATCACACTGTTCCTCACCATCATGGATCGAAAGCATGATTGCCAGATGGGATATCCGAATTTCTCTGCCCTGCTCGTGGTGTTCCCCAAAAGCCAGGGCCCAAATGAATGAACGGCCACTTCAATACACGGGTCTCTCGCGTTGATCAACCCGACCGTCCTCTAGATTCGACTGCACCACAATCCGACACTGGTCGAGTCAGCTTCTATCGGGACCATACCTCCGCGATGGCGCTTTCTTGTTTGGTGGTTGACGACCCAGAGAGCTTTCCGGTCATGCTTCGGACATGTTGTGACGCGCCAGGGAACTACAAGAAACCCAACCCAAATCTACCAACGCTCGACGCTCCAGGCAACGGAGAACCCGATCTCCTTCCCAACCGGATGGCCTGCACCCGCTCCTCGACTTGGAGCTTCTTTCCCAGCACGTAGCTACCCCCGACGGTGGTGAACAAGACTTTCAACCTGCGATTCCCGCCATGCTTGCGCAGCAGATTAATGAGCCTTGCGATATCGGCCATCGTATCCGACGCTTCCAGGCGCTCAAGCCCATCGAGTACCCAGACCAACGACGGCGGTGCAAGGGCAAGCAAGCTATCCAGCATCTCTTGTGCGACGCCGATACTTCTTAACGTTCCGTCGAGTGCTGCAAATCTCTCTCCGCTCAGATGTTCGGCTCTCTCAAGGGTCTCGGGAAGCAGGTTGACCAGCTGAAGAATGAGCGAGTAATACAACCCGACTAGATCATCCACCCTCGCAGAAGTGGTGACACTCGACGGTTTCCGGAAATATGAGATGGTTGGAATGCGCGCAGTAGCGGAGGCTTCGCAGATCTCCATGCCCATTCTGGGCAGCTCAGTGCTCCCTAGATCTTCGCTGGGGCCTTCTACCCACAAGAACCGAGAGTCGGATGACTCCAGCCAAAAGCGAAGCGAGAACACAACCTCCTCGGGCATACTTGGAGGACTCGGATTGCCAGGCACCTGGAGCCAACTCATCGGTTGGAGCTTGGCCCGATCCCTGAGAATGGCAGCGAGCTCATCGATCTCGTCCCTTGTGCAAAGGCTAGTACCTTTGCCAACATCAGCATCTTCTGGAAAGCCGGTTGAAGGTTTTACGGACAACTTACTGGCCATACTGACGTCCGCCCCAACGTCCTCTTCTCCCCTTGACTCTGCGCGCAGAGTGCGTGCCTGGAACGTTCCGGCAATGGCAGCTTGACGAGCACCTACCCGCCTGTCAGTGAGGTCATTAGAAGGAGGCGATAATGGCAAAACATACCTTCTAGAGTCGCTTGGCCAGAGACTTGAAGAAGATTTGCAGCCGATTGCCCCAGAAGATGCTGCAGGATTTGACTGAGATCCTCGAACTTCGCGTCAATCATCTCACTAAGATGTCCCCGCAACTCGTCCGCTGCGCTCCTACCCCGTTCCGCGAGGTCTTTAACCCTCATCTGGGTCTCTAGCTGGGCTTCGCGCATGACTTGTTTGACGTGTCGCTGAATTTTCTTAACTCTCTCATCTACTTCTTTGGTGTAGAAGCCGGCGTTGAAGGATGCGCGAAACCGTCGAGGTTTCGACTGGTACCACTTCATCGCATGGCAAAGAAACTGGAAGACGTCAATGTATAGCTTCGTCACAGCCTGTTTCATTTCCGAGCTGCTCGAGATCTTGGTACTACTGCGGACGAATCGGATGTCGCAGCTGATGTTAGCCAGAGCTTCAGAGAACCCATCAGCGGTCTTCTGGTGGTTCGTCGATGCCTGCGTCGAGTTAGGGGGTTCCCGTAGACCTTTGGGTCCAACTTCTTACCTTGACAATGGAGGATATCACTCCAACGAAGAGCGACGTGTACATCGTCCCACGAGGAAATACGCTGAACAGAGCTTTGTGTCCGTCCAGAGACTCAAGGAAAGTCAGAAAGCTGTCCTTGGCTTTCCCGAGCCCCTTCTCTTTCTGGCCCTGCCATTTCGCCTCGGCATTGGACACCTCTTCGTACAAGGAACTGACGGAAGGAAGTTGATCGATACCATCATTCCAAGCGAGCTCAGGAAAGTAGGTCTTGAATACCCGCCATGTCTCCGATGCCTCTTGGCAGTGCTTTTCCAGCAAAGCAGACTCGGGATCACTGTATCAAGGCTGATAAGTGGCAGCAGAGACCTAGCCGAGAGAAAAAATACCTGGGGGGCGCGTCGAACTTCAACCATAACGACCAGGAATGTGCCAGCGTTTCTTGCGTACGCTCTTGCTCTTCCCAAGCACCAAGGGCTTGACAGATAGGATCATCCGGCATCTCCTCAGCCACCTTGTTGCTGTAACTTCTTGCCAACGTCTTGATCTCAGCGCTGCAGTCGCCGGTTGCCATTTTCTCTCATTCGAACCGATTAGGAGGAACAGCAGCCGCGGAGGAAGATCACCGAGCAGGCTCTAGCGATGCAAGTGGGATGCCGACGCACGAGAAACCAACTCTTCTCCGTGATTCAGCGGACAAAGTCTTGTGCCGCCTTGTTGCATTCTGGCATAGCCTGCTTCGGTGGCTTGTTGGTCGTACCGTCATACTATGACCCTCGGCCCTAATTGCAAGGGTGTGACTCGACAGTGGTTGCTTCAGCGCCTTCTGCATAGGATTCCTGCAGGAATGATTCGCGAACTACCAGTGGGGACTATCTTGGCCATCTGAGGGGAAACTGCCAGTGAGCGAGCCAGCAGAACCCTTGCCGCTGCTGATTGATCAATGACCGGGTCACATTCATGCAAGTGACCAAGCAGCCAGGCAACCAACCGACCGACGGCCACTTCGTGACGGAAAACCCATGGCCTGGGGGGCCATCCGTTTTTTTCGCTTTTACCTTACGAACAATGCAATCTACAGTAGCAATCTCTTGGTTTGATCGGTTTACTTGACGAAAACCATGACTAGCCACGCCTCAGGCGATGTCACTTCCGCCATTGAGTCGCCATGCGGGCTGGACACAGCTGAGATGTTCACACCTTCTGAATCATCAAACTCGCAAGCCCCAGCGAATGAAGAAACTTCACCCGATCTTGGGCCAGGCTTGGTATCCGACACGGACATGATCATGGCGAAGAGTGTAAAGAACCCCGCGTTGAAACGAGTTTTCGCGGCACAAGCACCTTGGTACTGCGCCAAAACCGGATACTCGCACTCGATCGTCAAAGACCTGGGCTTGAAA
Organism: Xylariomycetidae sp. FL0641; assembly: GCA_022376655.1. Classification (NCBI taxonomy): domain Eukaryota; kingdom Fungi; phylum Ascomycota; class Sordariomycetes; species Xylariomycetidae sp. FL0641. The sequence continues at coordinate 153,274 of JAJJKE010000030.1, forward strand.
CGATGCCCAGCGTGTTTGGAGGAACTTGCCGTACGCATGCGAATGGTCCCTATCGTGGACGACGCAGGCAAGCCGAATGGCAAGGACAAGGACGAGATCTCCTACGAAGTCGAGTACACCGACCAAGGCGGCTATTGGATTGGCCGTAACAATTGGGATGAACCCTTCGATCTACAGCGAGCGAGGAAAGGTGTCGTGAACCCGGAACAACAATGGATCATCCGCATTGTGACGGTCCTCCGCACCAGCGAGCCAAAGGATACGCAGAGGACCGCGGCTGAGAAGAATTACTTGATGGATCAAGGTATCCTTGATAACCCCCGAGTTCATGTCTCGGTGAACAGCACCAAGATTATCATCTACTCGAAGCGCATTGTCAAGGTTCTCAATAGCATCGTGCCGTATTACCCCGACATCAACCTCGAAGCCCGGTCGGTGACCATCATGGAGCCGTATTGTATCCTTGCCCACTACTTGACAGACCTGGAAAGATTCCAAGAGGGCCGATCGGTTCAAGGCTCGCCTCGCAATGGAGAAGCCGGCGTAAATCCCGCCGATACGGATCACTCACCCGGCTCAGACGACGAGACATGGCGGCATATCGAAACTGTCTTGAAATTCGTGAAGAATTCAATTTGGAAAGGCTGCCTTGAAGAAGAGAAGGCGAGGCACTCTTTGCCAACCCCGACGTGCACCTTCTCAATGCTGTGGCTACTTTTCAAGCCTGGTGACACGGTCTACTTCGAGTCGGATGCCAAATTGTCAGCGGCGGTGATCCAAGCAGTCAGCGTTGATCCGAGTGTACTTTCGCAACAACCTGACAGGCTCCTTCCATACAAGATCACTCTCTGGTATCTGGACTTCGATGGTCGCTACGTGAGAAGGTGGTCCAAGGTCTTGATGATCGCTCCATTCGACGGGGAGATGGAGATAAACAAGCTCAGCGTTATCCCTTGCTCTTTCATGGACGCCCGAGATAACGGCGAAACACGGCACAAACTCGAGAGCGAAGGCGAACACTGGTATAAGTTACTAACTCCAACTCTCGTTCGCTACCACGGGCCAATCTTGACAGCCAGGAAGCAGCCAAAGCAGACGGTAGGAAACTCCACATGTTTGACTCTTGTGTTCACCAATGCTCATCGAATTTCGTCAGATTTCCGGCAGAGTTGAAGTAGACTGCAATGCCTACGAGAAATACAAGGAGGACCTCCCTCGGGATGAATTGCTTGCGAGACCCACCATTTACCTTTCCGAGCAAGAGCGGGAAGAAAGAGCACTCAAGCTGGAAGCAATACCCAAACTTGTGGAGGACTTGGGACCCGGATCGGCATCATGTCCTTGCAAAGAATGCAAGGGGTTGAGAAAGCACCCACCGACTAAGTTCATTTGGAAAAACTACGACCTGATTGATCCAGAAGAAGTGACTTCTCTGGATCTCCCTCCCGAGCCGAGAGGCACGAAACACAGGTACTTGATCTGTTCCCGACGTCTAGGTGGATTTGTTCTCAAAACGCGTACATGGGGTATGTATCCTTTCATTGAATACCGAAGGCTACCCATCTGACCCATGCCAGAGGTACTGGACGTCGCCTGCTGTGCCGATCCGGGAATCAACAAGAAGACCATAGATACTCTCGTGATGCCTGGGGACAAGCTCGACATGATCAAGGCCCTCGTCCATGGGTACACGGCTGAGCAGGCTTCCAAAGGCGCACCGTCGACATGGGCCGCCGACTTCGTGGAAAATAAGGGCGAAGGCAGGATCTTCCTATTGCACGGCAGTCCTGGGGTGGGCAAAACATATGTATGTCCTCCCTTGCTCTTGTTCGAATCAAGAAGGAAGCTAACTGTGAATACCGCAGACTGCAGGTAAACACCTACACTCGTACAGCGAATGAAGACTGTCGTCTATTTGAATACACGCATACTGATGATACTAGAATGCATCGCGGAGTACACAGGCCGACCACTACTTTCCCTCACCTGTGGCGATCTCGGCAACCAGGAAACACAGGTAGAAAGGCAGCTTTCCAAGTGGTTTGCCCTGGCAGAGAGATGGGGAGCGGTTATGCTGCTCGATGAAGCGGACGTTTACACCGAGAAACGCGTGATCACGGACTTGAATAGGAACAGCATGGTCTCGGGTCAGACATCCCAAGGTTGACTTGTCGGAGCTCTATAGCTGACTCACAAACAGTCTTCCTCAGGTGCATGGAGTACTACAAGGGTATTCTCTTTCTGACCACCAACCGTGTTGGGACCTTTGACGACGCCTTCGTGTCAAGAATTCATGTACATTCCGCCTGCTCATCGTTTTGTGTTCAACTACGCAAGCTAATGCCGTCATCCCAGGTGGTCATCCACTACAAGAACCTCGGCGAGAGCGAACGCCAGAAGATCTGGCAACAATTCTTCGACAAGCTGGCCCGAGAACGTGGCGACATCATCGTCCATAGGGCGGCGGAACGTTTCATTCTCGAGGACCCGGACATGAAGAAGATCCCTTGGAATGGCCGAGAGATTCGAAACGCATTCCAAACGGCCGTTGCGTTGGCCGACTATGAGTTCTCCCAGAGTAGGCAGAACGGGCACCCCGACGAGGGAGTGATTGTGACGGCGAGCCATTTCAAGAAGGTTTGCAATACTGCGCTTCAGTTCAAGGAATACATCAGCGACATCTACGACGGATTGGATGAGACTCAGAGGGCGGCGCTTCACAGAACTCGGGCGCGGGAGGGCTCTGGGCAGCTTCTGCCATGAACAACCCCCACTCCAATGCTATTGCCGGTCGCTTTCTTTTGTCAGAAGGTCTCTGCTTGATCATATGTCACTCTTTACATGATACAGACCTGCCGATTGACTTCTTTTTCTTCCCACGATCTACGGGGGCCACATGTCTCACATACATGTTGGAGAGATGTGGTGTCTCGTGAAAGGCGTGCACTTACCACATGGCAGACAGTAGGATGGCTATGGGCAGCTACCTGGTTCACAGCAGGATGACAGACTCACGAGAGGACGGGTGCGGTGTCTACGGAGGCAATGCCCCTCTACCGACGAAGGTTGGACCAGCACATGTCAAGAGCGAGTGGTATTCAGCGGCTGTGTCTCGACGGTGTGCTTGGCAGTACGAATGTGCTCGCGGCAAACAAGACGAAGAGGCCGCATCGTCTGATATCCTGTGTTCGGCGGGCCATCCAAAGCATGCGGCTTCTAACAGCGCAAAGAGTCGCGAGGTATACGCTTGCGTGGCACACGGTTATCAGGTACTGACTGGACGGAGTAGGGACCCAGAACACGTAACGGGGTACCCCTGACTGTCACACATGGAGAACTGACTGCTCATTCCGAGGGGCTGAAACGCCTTGATGGCGGTGTAGAGACTACACGAGCGTCGCGACAAAGCGATGTGCCTTATATCAGTTGTCAGAGGTCCAACAGTCTCTGCTGCTTTGGTCCTGTGCGTTGGAACCCTACCTTAGAAAGGGGCTACAGATCAATCATCACCCATGTCAACTGAAAGTGACCCCGAGTGCGGCGGCATCGAGGTCTGGACTTGGACGCCAGGTATGTTTCGGCGGCCGCAGTCAATGAATTTGGACTGGTTCCCGACGTCTAATGGGGCTCAGGGAACGACGGATTCGATCAATATGTCATCGAGCATGACACAGTCCAACAAGAACCAGGTCCACTCCGAACTGAGGAGGTTGCGGGTTTGACAATCTTGTACTCCATCCCTCCACGTTCATGTTGAAATGCCCCGACGCGTGACCCATGGAAATGAGCTGATAGCATTCTCAGTCTGCATACGGCTGATAAGGAATCTGGAGTCTGCCGTGCATGTTTGGCATACATGAGCGGTTTGTTCCAATTCGCCTCTCGGTTTTGGCGCCCAGCACTGGAGAAATCCAACGGTCACTTCGCTCATCAGGATGACTTCGATGCAGATGGCAATGCTATTGGTCTTAGTATATTCCCACACATGGCCTTGATTGTCATTGCTCTTCAGCTAACATTCCAATCTTCCCTGAGTAGGCACGTACTCAAAGTTTCTACTTCATCGATTCGAGGACGACACGAATCCGGACACGAACAGTGGCCACGACTTTCGGGATATCACTCTCTTCACTCACTGGCTTAAAGAGACAGGTCAAACTAGGGTATTTTTCCTGCGTACTGAAGACTGTGTTCTCGAGGAAGTTCGCTCTAGCATGCTTGAACTTGTCAAGCAAAGGGGCCTGCACGATCCTCTGTGGATGTACCCAATCGTGTTAGACCTGTACATCAACCTACAACACAAAGCCGCCTTCGAGATTCGTGATCGCACAATGAAAAAGGAGCAAGAGGCCGAAGATTTCCATACGCCTCTCTCCATGGGAGTCTACGCTCCTTCGCACAGAGTGGCCAGGTCGGCTATGGTCGTCTGTGAGATCCTGCTTGTCAACATCAAGACGCTTGAGAGCATCGTGCATTGCCACGAGGACTACGTGCCAGAAAGCGTCCATGGCTCGGCAAACGTGGGAGAGGCAGAAACTGATCCTTATATCCAATCCGTCATCGTCCGACGTAAGACCCATCAGTACCTCCTGTTTCATGCCCACATGGTGTACAGCATGCACTGCCGCTGCCACTCCTACCTGGAACGCATGCGCAACGTGATCAATCTGACCTTCAATATGGTGGCGCAGGACGACGCCAGGGCGATGAAGATGATGTCCATCTGTGCGCTGCTCTTCTTGCCGGCCAGTTTCGTCACTACCGTCTTCAGCACAACGTTCTTCCAATTCGGGGATGATGCGTCGTCGTGGGCAGTTTCGAGCTCCATCTGGATCTACGTTCTCTCCATGGCTCTTTTTAGTCTGGTGTGTATGTGTGTGTGGTCTCCGCTCATCGGTATGAACCGCTTCCACGGCACCGCCGGCTTGCGCGCCAAGAAGCGCAAGCTATCCGAGAGCTTTGGCGAGTTGGGGAGCTTGGGCTGTCCCGATAGCCACTGCTAAGCTTATCACTGGCTCAAGATGGGTTGGGAAAGGATTGAAAGGCGGGCTGAAAGCACCAAGGAGTTTCATAGCTGAATGCAGACCTTCTCAGGACTTTGCGGTCTCGTGTACTCGCTACGATCGTAAGAAGTCGTCAGCGTAGCAGTTAGCATGGAGCCACGACATACACATGACCGAAACAGCGCGGATCTACTGTAGAGGAATGTACAAAGATGGAACCCTCGGAGACACGCCAATCCATACTGGGGGCACTGTGAACTGTGCAGACCGTACTCCGTGCATTTTCCCCCTATCTCTTGACTCTTGCCGGTAGCGGAAAGGGGGGAGGATCTATGATTCCAATTCTAATGGGATGGATCAACCCGCTGTAGGCACCATCCAGGCGCTGCTAGGCCACTCGCTAGGCGCGCAGCAGCACTATGAGCATCACCTGAATAGGGGTGACATGGTAGCACTACAGGCGTTGGAGAAGCCGGCCGGGGCTCTGTCCGAGGCAGACTTCAGCGCAATCTAGCCCATCCACTGTAGGGCCGCAGCGTCAATCGCCCTTCCACTCCACGATAATGATCCATAACGTCGACCCTCGAGGCTGATCTGCCCGCTCGAAGATGAACCTCGAGTCAGCGGCTTCGAAAAGCTTCTTCCAGTCGTCCAGCGCACGCTCGTGGGAGTTCTGGATGACCTTCATCGTGAGGTCGGTACTCCTGACAAGCGTTGAGTCAGCAAGCGGCACGGCGGAGCAGTCGCCTCATTCCGACGCAAACCCGTTCGGTGCTTACCGTATCTTGGTCTCTTTCCAGTTGGACAAGCTCCCCGGGTCCGGCAGAATGGTATCGTTGACCACGATCTTCGCGCCGCGCTTCAGAGCCGGTATCAGGCTCCGCAGAATGCGAAGGCAGTACTTGTCGGACCAGTTGTGCAGGATATGCCGAAGAAAATAGACGTCCGCGTTGGCCACTGGTTGCGGGGTGAAGAAGTCGTGCGTCATGAACTGGATTCGGTCGGCTACGTCTGCCGGTACGTTCTTCTGGCCCTCCTCGATGACTGCTTCGAGATCCTGCACCACGAACGAGAGCCCTGGATACTTGCGAGCGATGGCGATGGAAGCCATGCCCTCGGAACCGCCAATCTGAAATCACGGTCAGCGACGGGCCTGGGCGAGTGTTGATCCGAAGACCAGTCACTGCCGGGGACAGGCTTCCACCCACATCTACGACTGTCCCTTGCCCAACTTCACTCCAAGGGAAGCCATCGACGACGTATTCGACATCCAGATCTTCCCTTCTTCCCGAGGCCCTCATGGCATTTGCAAATCGACGAGCGCGCTCTGGGTGGTCCGAGAAGAAGTCGTACATGGACTTGCTCGTGTTGTTCGCCAATCCGAACCCCTATTCACGGTCAGCAACCCCATGGCCGAGGGCAGAAGACGCAGTAGGGTGTACTGTGTGAGCAGGCTCTTCCGATCTCGGGTACTTCTGCATGGCATTGCAGGTCTGCGATGCTACTGGCCACAGATCATCCGCGTTGGCGCCCACCCAGTCATGGAGGATGGGATCCTCCGCCAGCAGTCGCGAGGGAGCGGTGTGCGATACGACTCCTGGTTGCCGTTCCGCGAATATTCCTGAACCCAGGCCATATTAGCGAACAGCTCGAGCCAAGGTTGAAGGCAGCATGCCAGCGTCACGCCTGAGCGATGGTGGTAGGTAACCGAGCGCCGTGTAGGCGGTGATTCCCCGGGAGCCGCACCTTGCATCTCAGCCCGACGGATGAGTTGCTTCGCATCAGCTTCCGTGATACCAGAAGCCTCGGCGATCTCGGCGAAACTCGCTTCACTGTGAACAGGGAAGGAATGTGCCAAGCGAAAACGCGTGATGGCTTGCTGACTCAAGAGCTCGTTGGCCTTCCCTGCTGTCAATATCTACGGTCAACCCCTTGTGAAGGAAGAGGCATCTCACAGAGAAGCTCATCAGGTGATCCCTAGGACCAAGGACTAGTCGGCGCAGCTCCAGCGTATCGTCGATGATGGCCACTCGAGCAGCTTCAATCTCGTGTTCGTTCTGAGGTACCAGCGATTCCAACGGTCCATCGACTTCGAACGAGGGCGTCGGTAAGCCATTCGCTCTGAGGTAGTCGTCTAGTATTCCCGTGTTCGTGGCGATGTTGGCTGCGAGCTCTACGATTCGAGAGGCTGACATCTTCGCAGCTCGCGATACCCTAAAGCCGTGCGCATTACAGCAGCTGCAAGCTCTCCGTCTTGTAAGGGATGTGACGAACATTTATTGGTCTAAAGCGTCCCGGGTATCTGTACTTGACTCTGTCGATGTTACCTACCCCTCCTAAGTGTCCCGGGACATCGGACCCGGCGGCATCGTCCGCCAACCTGCAGGTATTAATCTCAGATCAATGCGAGGGATGGGACACAGGGAGACTGTGTGCCGAATCTCTGGGTGCTCGTCTCGCCAGATTCTTGATGTCTTCTTTTACGACACCCAACCTTCGTCGCATCTCGCTCCGTCCTACGTAACACCGTCCTTGCTTCTGAACGGCCATTACATATTAATCGACCAGCACAGAGGCATTTTGACTTCCTTTATGAGCCATGGCGCTCGCTGATAGCACGAGCATTACTGCGACCTCGGTTGTTTTCTCCGCGTTGGCGATCTTCTTGGTCTTGTTAAGGTTCCGAGCTCGCAGAAACCAAGGATCGAAGGTAGGCGCCGACGACTACCTGATCGTCGCGGGCCTGGTGAGTAGGACATAATCTGCAATGTGTCTTTTCCAAATGCCTAAGACTCCCAGGTATTCGCAGTCAGTATCGGTGCGAATGCTATTGTTTGTGCGTGCCTACCACTTGCCTGTCTTCCTGGTGGATGGGTGCCTCGCTAACGAGTCGACACAGCTGCCACGCTGGGTATTCCTGGCAACAACCTCCCTTCGAGTGACCTCAATGATCCCGATGTCCAACGAAGCTTGAGGATCTACAAGCAGGCATGTAGCATGCTCATCATATGCGACTGACCGACCACTGCTGATGCCACGAACAGAGCGATTTCGCTACTCAACTGCTGTCCATCCTTGCGCTCACATTCACCAAACTCTCCATCGTGTTCTTTTACCGTCGTATTTTTCACGATCAGAGATTCCGCCTTGTCACAGCCGCCCTTATTGCCGCTATATGTGTCTGGGGTACATCGTTCTTCCTCGCCACCCTCTTGGAATGCATTCCGGTCAGCGCGGTGTGGGACTTACATAATGGCGAGCCCGGCCACATGGCCAAGTGCTATAATCCCATCCCAATGTTCTACGGTATTGCGATATCCAACATGTTGAGTAAGTTTGCTGTGTGGTTTATTGCTTTCCTTGAGCCCTCTATCATTTGGGGTGCTACCAAGCTGCTCCGAAACGCCACATGCTAACAACATACCTTGCCCAGTGGACGTCGTAATATTATCGACACCGATGCCAATGCTCAGAAGGTTGAACAGTGAGTAGCTCCAATTACAGCCACGGAAAGGCCTGCTTAACATGTACCCCAACCGTGCCAACGAAGCAAAAGGCAGCCGTGGCGGGTGTATTCCTACTCGGCGCGTTGTAAGCGAAGCCTCCAGTGAATCAGCGACTGTATCTCCCGGCTAACGACACCAGCGTAACCGGGATCAGCATCGCGCGAGTCTATTTCTTCTTCCAAGCCGGCCAGCAGCTCGAGCAAAGCGCCGACGCTCCCCGCCAGGACGGCCAAGGTAAGAAGCCGCCCCCCTCACCCTCACCCCCAGCCCCTAGCTCACCGCACACAGACGAACGCGCCCCCGCCACCCTGTACTGGACGCAGCTGGAGGCGTCCATCGCCGTGGCCTGCGCCTGCCTGCCGACCCTGCGAGCGCTCTTCGGCGGCCCCGGCCCGGGCTTCGAAACCGCCGTCCGCACCTTCGCGAGCAGGTTCTCCCTCGCCAGCAAGTCCTCCCTGCGCGACTTGCGGAGGGCCGGCCGGGACCCGCAGGAAGGCCCCGGCGCTGGCGGGGACGCGGAAGCGGTTTCCCTGCCGGGCTGGGAGATACGGCCTGACGGGCTGCCCAAGCTGCCCGTGGTGGAAAGTAGGGTTGGCGAGGCGGAAGGCAAGGGCGCGGGGCTTTGAGGGCGCGAGTAGTGGATGGTTGTTTGGCGGTGATGGCTGTGAAAGCGGTGTGGGCGCGGATCGGAAGGATGCTCTACTCCGCTCAGCAGTTACAAGTGCCAGACAGTCCTGTCTTTATCGAAGCTTGAGAGTACACCTGTGGAGTGGGATGAAACTACGTTCATCTATTCGAAAACGCAGCTTTTCTGACCGACGGCAAGCTCACATTATGATTATCCCATTGTAAAACTCGGCCGATTCCTTGAAAGGAGAGTGGGATTGCCCGACAGCCCCATGGGCTGATGAAGTGGTCCGCAAGATCAACGTCCCTTTTCGCTTCGGGGGTGGAAAGGGGATTCGTTCAGTTTTCCTTTCCGGCTTTCTGTTTTTGCATTCTTCTGCTTGTCTGACTGGCCAAGGGAGGGTTATCCCATCAGCCGTCGGTAGGTTCTCTCCAGCTCGAAGATCACGGTGCATGATCTTATCAACTCGGAGAAGTGGCTGCCACCAAGGATGAAGAAGGAAGCAAGAGAAGGGATGTCGAAGTCGAAGCACGGACAGGATAGAAGAAGAATCACGTGATATCGCGAATAACTGACCGCTTTCTAATTCGCTCTGGAAAGACGACGCTTTGCTTGAACGCGCTGCTTGAACGCGATATGAACACCCAGGCGCCATCGCTATGTCCAAATCGTGGGTATCAATGCAAGCCATCCTCCTCATGACGCACATCACCGTACAGGACTTCGCACACACCCGCCAGCGGAACATCCATAACCGCATCAGTGCCCTCATTCCAGATGTTCTTCCAGTCGAGCAAGCGGCCCTTCTCTTCCGAGATCTGGAGGGAGGAGCGTTGGGCAGCCTCGGCGCCGGCGTGGCGGAGGCGGCCCTTGCTGTCGATGGTGGCGACGTTGGCGGCCTCGTCGACGATGGTCTCGAGGTCGGACAGGGGCAGGGTGAGGACCTCGGTGTTGTAGGCGGCGAGGGCGACGTAGATGTAGACGATGAGCATGACGATGAAGGCGGGGACGGCCAGCGCCCACCAGCGGTTCGGGTAGTAGTAGATGCCCAGCGCGTGCAGGAAGGGCGACGGCAGGTAGGCCCACAGCAGGTAGATCAGGAACGTCAGCGACGAGAACAGGTACAGCACGAACCCGTAGTACTCGTACGTCGGCACCTTGGGCGACGCGCGCGGCACCGGCTCCAGCTCGTCGTCCGACGGGTCCGGCGTCGTCGGCCGCGACGGCCGCAGCACCAGCGAGGTCAGCGAGGGCGAGGGCGGTAGCGGCGTCGGTGGCCTCCCGTAGAATGGGGGCGCGAAGTAGTTCTGGTGAAGCGGAGGGGGTGGGGGTAGTGGATCTTCTTCTTCTCCTTCTTCGTCGCTTGAGGAGGATGCATTGGATGGGTTGTCTGAGAGGAACTCGTCGTCGTCGTCTGATAGCAAAGACATATTGACTGTAATTGCTATTGAAGAGAGAGAGGGTGTATGTGTTCTTTGAACTCGCTTGGTCTGCCGTCGCCGAATAATGACTGACCGAGTGTAGTTGCAACCTGTTACCCCCTACTGTATAAGCTAGTACAAGATAGCAGGCAGGCAAAATGAAGCAATTCAGAACCTTGAAAGATGCAGGGTCCAACGCGACTTGAGCGCGAACCCTTTTGGCTGCCCTGGCAATTGACGTCTGTGACCCACTAAAAAGTGTTAGCGTACCTTAAAAGTTAAGTGGTAGCCTTAGCGACCCGCCCAAGCCACCAGGCCAATGGAACCCACCAAAGATCATCCATCACCTTGGAGATCCGCGGCGCGATAAGATAACGCTTTGTGAAGTGCAAGAGTGCCAGAGCGCCAGCCACGCGCCGCAAAGCAAGCTCCAATCCTCCAAGCTTCAATTCGACGCGCCCAAGTTTCCCCAAGTTGTTTCCTGGCCCGCCGAGCGCCGACCGACCCATTCGCCAACTGGTTACCTTTTGTCGCGTTCAATACACCAAAATCGATCCGACGAACAGTCTTGATATCAAGCCTTGCCTTGCAAGATGGCGAATCAGCAGCCACTCTCCAACTCGCAGGCGCCGCTCGATGTCTACGGCGGAGGTAAGTGCCCGCCTGCCTGCACTTGCATCCCGACCCGCCAGCCTTGCTTGACCTGCTCTTTCCCACTTGACGGTACGGCATGCTGATTGCATCATCGCCATAGACGAAGTTTCCGCCCTCGTCCTCGATGCCGGCTACTGCCACACACGTGCCGGCTTTGCAGGCGAAGATGTCCCCAAGTCGGTCTTTCCCTCCAGCTACGGTCGCATTAAACCCAGCAACACCGAGTCGACCACGGTGGACAGTCGCTTCCTCTTCGGCGAGGATGCCCTGTTCCCACGTGACGGTCTCGAAATCAACAACTACATGTCCCGCACCGAAGGCATTGTTGAGGACTGGGATGTTGCCACGAAGATGTGGGAGCAGATGCTCATCAAGCGACTACAGCCGGATGAGCCCACCCCACCCAACAAGAACGGCCTGAACGACCCCGTCGAGGATGGTGAGGGTGATGTCGCCATGGAGGACATCGAGAATCAGGAGAAGCCCTTGGCCGAGAACCCGCTACTCATGACCGAAGCCCCGTGGAACCCCACCAAGAACCGCGAGAAGGCCATCGAGATTGTAATGGAGAACTGGGGTTGCCCTGCTTTCTGGCTGTCCAAGACCCCCGTATGTGCTGCCTTCGCTGCAGGCAAAGCGTCGGCACTGGTAATCGATGTTGGTGGTTCGGCCACGACCGTCACGGCCATCCACGATGGCCTGATCCTTAAGCGATCCATCCAGAAGTCGACCATCGGCGGTCTGTGGCTGTCGTCGCAAATCCGAACCATGTGGGAGAGCAGCGACCCGAAGATCGACATTGTGCCTACCTACAAAATCGCAAGTAAGGTCGCGGTCGATGCGGGCGCCCCGGCCCAAGCCACGTTGAAGAAGATCCCCTTCGAGATCTCGCCGTCTTACCACGCCTACGAGGAGGAGCGCTTGCTCACCGAGTTCAAGGAGTCTGTGGTGGAGGTGTGGAGAGGCCCCGGTCGATTTGCCAACCCCCCTAACGAAGAGCTGGCTAAGCAGCAGCCCGGTCGTGTCTTCGAGATGCCTGACGGCTCGAACCAAATGTGGCGAGAGCAGCGCTTCCGCGTGTCAGAGGGCATGTGGGACGAGAGCGCCGCACTGAACACGGGTGACAGCAACGCTTCGGCCACCAAGGACGCCAACGCTAACGGCGGCGAGGCCAACGGAAGCAGCAACAGCACCAAGGCGACGACGATCCCGGAGCTGATCAAGGCGTGCTTGGGCGCCGTGGACGTGGACCTGCGACCGAACCTACTTAGCAACGTGGTCGTCACAGGCGGCGCCAGTCTGGTGAACGGATTCAACGACCGCCTGAATAATGAGCTGATGGCCATGTACCCGGGCATGAAGATCAAGTTGCACGCGGCGGGCCTTACCACCGAGCGCCGCTTCGGTGCCTGGATCGGCGGCAGCATTCTGGCCTCCCTCGGCACTTTCCACCAAATGTGGATTTCCCGCAAGGAGTACGAGGAGAACGGTGCCGGCATTGTCGAGAAGCGATGCAAGTGAAGCATCCCCCTCATGCGATGAATCCCCACCGCTGCGCTGTGATGGCCATTTTGCCGGGGCAGAATAAGACACAGAGCACAGGCAATGCGTGAGGCGAGAAGAAAATTCGAGATGCAGATACCTACCAACATGATTGCAGCACGAGTCCCGGCCGGTAATGGACGGATGCAGGGACCAGGCGTCAGGAGTTCTGAGGTAGACGGGTCCCCGGCTCCCCGTGACCCGAATGAATATCGGTTTTCGTGTTCCTCCTTTGCTTGGCAAGGGGGTCAACCCGAGAAGGGAAAAAACGAGGGAATGCGTTGCAGGGCCAAGCAGATAACTAAGGTCGTTCCTGTAGATACCTAGGTGGCTGATATGTGCGGCTTGCACGTCTATCCACCAGACCATGACTTCCGTCCATATATGATATGACGCTGCCCGCCTCGCAAGTGTATGACTAACCAAACACGTGGTTGGCCTTCTCGGTCCTTCCTCTTTTCGACGCCCGCCTACCTTCACTCCTCGTGAACTGAATGTCAACCACCCGCTCACCTGTGTAGGTAATAACCAACGGCCAAACCCCTTTCCCCCCTCTTCAACTTCAAACCCCAATCACCCTTAAGCCCATCTACCTTACCTTACCTAGCACCCAAAAGCCAGCCCAAGCACCAAGCCCTACCACCCATTCCACCGTGGCCAAACATCCACAACCTCGTCCTCCCTCCCCGCATTCCGGCTATCCACCACCAGGTACCAGCCGTGCCCGGCACCGGTGATGCAGCTGTGGTTGGGCCAGATGCGCACGCGCTGGCCGACGTGGAGGGGGACCTCTTGGTGCCCGGCCGCCCCGGGCACCCACCGCAGCACGCCGTGCTCCTGGCTGAGCTTGGCGACCTGCCAGCCGGCGTGGACGGCGGGGAAGTCGGGGCCGGGGACGGGGTATGCGGCGGCGTCCGAGGATAGGGTACCGCCCCACGGCATCACCAGCCCCCAGGCGCCGTAGTGCACGCCCGGCGCGGGGCCGCGGTCCTCGCACGGCTCCCGCCCCAGCGCCAGGCACCCGGCGTTCACCAGGGCCTCGGTGGCGCCGCCCGGCCCGCGCCCCGGATACACCGACGCCACGTCCGCCAGCACGCTGATCCCCACCGCCGCCCAGTTCAGGTACGTGGCGTCGCGGGCGTGCGCGGCCAGCTGCTGCAGGTCCAGCGTCGGGTACACGCCGGCGTGGACCTCGAGGGTCAGGCCGTCGGCCCGCATGCCGGCGATCAGCGCCTTCAGGCGCGCGGTCCTGGACGCCGTGGTGGCGGCGTCGCCCAGGACCGCGCCCTCCCTCCCCGCTGCCGGGGGGGTGGTGACGTCGTCGAAGTCCGGGTGCTGCAGCGTGGTGGCCGTGGGCGTGGCGCCCACGGAGAGCACGAGGGGGTGGCCGGGGCGCTCGCGGCGCACGGCGGCGGCGACGTCGCGCAGCGCCGCGAACTCGTCGCCCAGCACGCCCATGGCCTCCCAGTCGCGGCGGGCGGCGTAGGAGTGCCCGGCGTGGGTGTACAGGCCCAGGAAGACGGAGGAGCCGACGGTCTCGGACAGCAGCAGCTGGCCGACCAGGGCGGCGCAGGCGGGCGCGTCCCCGTACACGCCGGCGCGGTCGGAGCCGACGTTGATCTTGAGGAAGACCAGCGGCCGGTTGCCCGACTTGGACGCCAGCGCCGTCAGGTGCTTGGCCTGGTCCGCGTGGTCCACCATCACCGTCAGCCCCCCCGGGCCGAGCGCCGCGGACACGGCCGCCAGCCGGTCGACGCACGAGGCGTAGATCGGGAAGGAGTACAGGACCTGGGTAAGTACTTAGTAGGGAAACGTGAGACCGGGCACGGAGTAAGGGAGGAAGGAAGGCGGGGGCAGAAGAGGAGGAGGGATGTAAGGGAGGCCAGCTCACGTTTACTTGGCGCCCTTTCTCTTGGTATTCCTTGAGGAGGGGTAGCACGCTCTCCGCCTCCACGACGGTTGAGACGATTAGGTTTACGGGAGCGGAACTGTCATCTCCTACTTGTAGTCTGGTGAGTTCCTCCGTCTGCTACGCGTTAGCGATGAGATGAACAGGGTCATGCCGCGGGCAACAATACGTGTTATCCCGCAGTAGAGGGAGGGGAACCTGCCTTGTGAGTCTTGATGTGGGCGCGCCAGCTGAGTTGCAATCGTTGCGCGGCTTCGAGCATCAAGTTGCAGTTGGCCTCGACCTTGGCCAGATCCAGGACCACGGCTGGGGTGACGACTTGGTTGAGCGTCTTGCCCACATACTGGGTGCGTAGCAACTCCTTGGACAGTTGGATATTCATGACTGCTGCTGTTGCTGCTGCGGGGTTTAATCTCGATAAACCTTGGTATCTCAGAGCTTGAATGAGAGACGATTCTAGCAGACGATGAACGAAGGACTGTCGTTTCGTTTAAAAGCAGATTGGGAAGGAGAGCACACACGAAGACGCCGAGGCAGTGAAAAGGCACGGAGGAGGATGGAGGGCCTCTCTCCTATAGGAAGCTGCCGAGGCCGGGGCACCGGTCTGTCAGGCACCGACCCACTCACCCGCCCAAGGCTACCTTACCTACCTCCCGTTAGGTTAGGTACCGTAAGTCAGTGTTCACGGGACCATCCGACCTGCACGTATGGCCAAACGTTGGGAGGGGCAGGTGCCGCAGCGTCTGCAAGAGGCTGGAATCATGGTTGAAGGTAAATGCTGTGTCCGCTAGCGTGGGAACTCACCGTGGCAGATCCTCGCCCGGTCTGATAGTCTGCGTTGGCGTTTGGCCAATATTCCTACTTTGGTCATACGTACTTAAGTAAGTACTTACTTGGACGATACACGAGAACCTCACCCGCACACACCCGTGGACTCACAGTTGCGGCGGGGGACCACTTTGGCGGGGTAGGCATGGATGGACTGGTCTTGTTCCACGCCGGCCTCGGTCCGGTCAACCTCACCACAAGCTCGGAGGGCTGTGCCGAGCTGAGCTGGGCTTATCAGGGACCCGTTGCTGCTCTATCCTTCGCTTCCCGATCACTCGGGCCCTCTTTATAATTCCTATCGATCGCTGCTCAGAGGTCTTGGAGAGATACGTGAGACAGACACAGCTCTGGCAGCTGATGCCAGAGCCACTTTGGACCGGCGAAAGCATGCAACGGACAACTTGGTACAGAGGTAGATACCTTGATGAGTAATCAGTCCTGCATCTTCAGAGATTGATAGGTAGGCCATTGTAGCTGTCTAGCCATATCACATGGAGTAGAAGGGAAGAAGAAGAATCTAAAACCAAAGCCATGAGTCGTTGAAACTTTGGTATCTAGTAGCCTGGTAGGGAATTTGCTGCAATGTTGTAACTTAAAAGAATCCTCACCTGCGATCACTAAAGCACCTTGGTCGCCCAGGTGCTGATGCGGCAATCCAGCGCGCTGACCGCACTGCCGCGCCTATTAAAGAGGGGTCGTGTCCTGTCCTTTTAGATTCCCACGCCCGGGACTCCACCTGTGTACTTACCTAATCTCTCTAACCTTGGTACACCCCTTCTCTCTTCTCTCTCACACCCATCCTCAATTGTCCACACCTCAAGCCTTGACTTCGTAAGGTAGCCAAAACCACATTCGCCACCGTCGTGGCACTGAATATGGTTCCAGCATCCTTTTCTGTTAGCATACCAAGATCTCGCGTTTACGGAATCTTCAGTCTTACCTTTGGTGCCGATACTGCACAAAAGCAACCCAAGAGTGTACGTCTCACGTGATTGTCTGCCCCACTACAGCCACTGAAGTTTATTTGTTCAGGTACGCCTCATCCTTGCCCAGCCCACCCCAAAGCCAATTTGACTTGTCCAAGCTTCACAGCTTTTTGACTTATCGCTTATCGCCCCAGTTGCCCCGGATCCACTCGTTTGCCTTCTGAGCTGCCAAGCCTTAACGCGCTTCCTGTCCCCCATCCATCCTCCTGTCAATGCCATTTCTCCACCAGGTCTTGGGTCTTCCGTCTTCCATCATCGTCAGTCCTCACACCCAACGCCCGACCCTTTCACCGACCGCGCACTCGACCACCACGATCCGCACACCTTGCGACGCCCTGCGCGCACCTACGCAAGACTTCACCGGCCTTCAGCATCGTTCGCTGTTGTGCGCGCTCGCTTCTGACTGCCATGAGATAACCGGCCCGCATCCCCTGTGCGATCGAGCCCCCGGAGGAAGTTGGGAGGGGGATCTGCCATAGCGCCATCGTCGTCGCGTCCTTTGAGTCTTATCCCCGGCATCATGGACCATGCCGAAACAACTGCGCCCTCGCCGGCGCCCCACGGCGTCAACGGTGTCAAAGGGGAGTCGAGTCCAGTCATTAAGAATGAAATGGATGACACCCCTGCCTTTAAGGACATCGACTGGTCTGCGCAAGAACTTGAAGATGAGGAAAACATGCGAGCTATGTTCTCTAACATGGGAGACCCGAATGGTTTAGGAAGTGGACTAAGCCATGTCCATGGTTTTGATACTAAGGAAATCGATCAAGCAGAAAAGGCAGACGATGCTATTGACTTTGAAGATATGGACGACGATGATCTCGCATCCGAAGGTGGTCTTAGCAACAACGCCGCTGCTGGTGTCGACGCCTCCCAGCCTCCTGGTCTTACCGAAGATGAAGGCACTAGTCATGATACCGATCATATGGAGGATCTGTTTGGTAACGTTGAAGGCGACCCTGAGTTCCCGCCCTCCTCTCCACCACATGACGAAGTTGCCCCAGCGCCTCCGGTGCAGCACCCAGAACCGGATGTCGTGCAGGACGTCGCGCAGGATGTTGTTTTGGAGCAGCCGACCGCGCCGCAGGAGATATCCGATGAGGCCTGGGCCAAGATGAGTCATCAAGAACGGTGGCAACTCAACTTCCCGCAGAAGGAACTGTCCATAGACAAGTGGATCAACCAGACAAACACCGAGGGGTTAGAGGCCCAACAGAAGACTCCCGAGAACATCGAGGAGTTACTCGAGCAGAGATTCCCGGGGTTTCAGGCGCATAGTATTCTGTACTTCAACCGTCTGCTCCCAGAATGGCCGGCTGAGTACATGTACAAGGAGCCTCCTCATAAAGACCGAGACCCCCCGGAATTTGTACCCACCAAACTCGAGCTTGATCTCGATGCAGACCATTCGAAGCTCTTCCGGATTCCCGAAAATGCTTTGAATGCAGCTCAACAACGCGCGAAGCACTCCGAGGCCGACGAGTGGCACCATCCCGGAGGCGGAGCGCCACTGGTTATGGATGATGGCTTGTCGGATTCGGAAGACGAAGAACCGGTAGGAGGTTATACTCTGGATGAGATCGCGACTATCTGCGATGACTGGAACGCTCTGATTGATGCGGCGGATCGAACTAAATCATCAGGTAGCGTCGGTGACGCCGACGGAGACGCGGAAATGGACGATTGGGATAAAGAGTTTCTACCGTCGCAAACGGTTCCGCAGAAGCGCCCGAGGATCGAGCTGGGTTTACCGGATATCTCGTCGTTTTCCTCACGGGGTATCGACGATTTCGAGGGGACGACTCGGCATTGCAGTCAACGTATTCATCTCGCTTCCAACGACCCGTATCTCCTAGTGGACGGTCCTGAATCCGAGCGCCCGACGAAGCGTCCGAAACTGGAAGAGAAGACGAAGCGCATGGCTAATGGCCAACTCAGAAGAGATGTCTTACAGCACTTCAACGTCTCCAATGATGATGCGTACGAAGCGCTGAAGCTGAATCACAAGAACAAGGTTCGGGCTACACTGTCCAGTCTTGGTGTGGAGCATAGTATGCCTGCCGCCAAGTTGACGTTCCCCTTCTACCGTACCAAGTTCCTTGGTCAACCTTGGGAATTCCATCGACCGAAACTTGAGGTGGAGAAGATCATCAAGCATAACATTGGCATCCGCAAGCCTACCAAGGTCAAGAGGAAGGATACCAAAGGCAAGAGCGCTCCGGAGATTTTCAAGACGACCAAAGACCTGAGCATGAACGACAACTCTACTGCAGTGCTCTTCGAGTATAGCGAGCAGTTCCCGGTCATGTTGTCCAACTTTGGTATGGGTAATCGAGTCGTCAACTACTACCGTCGGAAAGATCGAAACGATGACGAGAAGATCCCAAAGCTTGAGGTCGGCGAGACGCATTCTCTTCTGCCTGAAGACAGATCACCCTTCAGCATCTTCGGCACGGTGGAACCTGGTGAGACGGTTCCCACTCTTCACAACGAGATGTATCGGGCTCCGATCTTCAAGCATGAGCCCAGGCCGCGAGACTTTCTCCTTGGTCACACGACCAATCAGTCGGAAGGGCCGAAATGGTTCCTCCGCAACATTGATCACGTATTCGTCGTCGGTCAAACATTCCCGTCCTTGGAAGTGCCGGGACCGCATGCTCGGAAAGTCACGAACACAGCCAAGAATCGACTGAAGATGATCGCATATCGTATGATGAGAAAGAAGGAAACGCAAGACGTCTCTCTGAAAGAGATCACGCCTCACGTTTTCGATAAGGAGGACCCCCAGAATCGGCAGAAGATGAAGGAATTCCTGTCTTACGAACGAGAGCGGAAGACGTGGCGTCTCCGGCCGGGCGAGAGCCTGATGGACGAACCCGCAATCCGATCCATGATAAAACCAGAGGATGTTTGCTTGATCGAAGCCATGCAGGTGGGCCAGCGTTTGATGGAGAACGCCGGCTACGATCCCAAGGAGAAAGAAGAGAACGAGGACGGGGTAGACGAGCCGTTGGTCGCTCAGCTAGCACCTTGGCGTATCTCCAAGAACTTCCTCGATGCTAGCCAGGGCAAAGCTATGGTGGCACTCCACGGCGAAGGAGACCCAACCGGTCACGGACTTGGGTTCAGTTTCATCAAGACATCGATGAAGGGCGGTTATATCAATGCGGTACAGGGACCGCTGGCCACTTCCGCTGACGCAATTGAACGCGAACGTAAAGCTAATGGCGGCCATTCGTACAACGTCAAGAAGCAGCAGGACATGTACAACGCAGCGATACGACAGATCTGGGAGAGACAGCAGGCGACTCTGAGCGATGGCCGGACGCACGACGATGCCGATGTCCTCGACACGGCGAACGAAGACGATCGATTCAACGACCGGCAGCCCGACGCGACTCCTGCGGCCGTCGATGATGGCCGCAGTCAATTCAGTCGCCTTAGTATGGCTAGTCGTGGTGGGAAACGCAAGCTGCGGATTGTTCGCAGAAGGCGGAGCGCCACCACGGGCGAGATACTCACCGAACACGTTACCCTCGATGACCCCGTCCTGATCCGAACCTACATGAAGCAACGAAAGGAACTCGACGACGCCCGACGAGAGTGAGTTTCCGATCGACCATGGCCCTGGGTTGAACAGCCACTAACGGGCCTACAGTGTGTACAGCTTGCAGCCCGGAGTAGATGCAGATGACAACCGTGAAAAGCAGAAACTGTTGGTTCCTAACACCAATGGTCTCGGCCATCCGTTGCTAACTGTCGACAGCGTCGAGAAGGAACTTCAACGATTGCTCAAGAATCAGGATCGTCGGCAGATTCGCGAGAAACAGGGCAAGGGCAAGAAGAAGAGCGTAGTCCTCCCGGATGCGTCGCCGGATCCGTCTTCTGCCGATAAGGCGGCAGCTGGCACGACCCGGAAGTGCGCGAATTGCGGACAAGTCGGTCACATCAAGACCAACAAGAGGTACTGGCACCGCTGTCCTTCACGTGGCCCTCCATCTACCCGATCCCGAGTCCATCGCTCGACCTGGCCCTTCGTGATCAAGTGATCAAGTGATCAAGTGATCATGTGAGGCGAGGACGACGGTAGCTTGGCGAGTCTCCTTCGTTCCATCCCCATGGTCCCACGCAAAGCATGTATGCTTCTTGGCCGAGTGCTGGCTAACGCATTGGTTACAGCAAATGCCCATTGCTCAATGGTACGATGAAGACGCACAATGCCGCTGCCGATCACGGTGGTTTCGGGTCATTCAGTGCGCCTTCGGCTGCCACTCCCAACGTCGAGTAGGCATAGTGTCGCCTCAGCCAAACCACCCTTGTTTTTGAGAACGGTTCTCTCTTCCCGATGACGATGACAATGATTATGACGATGACTATGACGTACCGCAACCAGGTCGCCGTCGCCGTCGAAGGTCTAGTTCAGCATCGCAAAGTTCTGGCAAGTTTTCCAAGTGGGTCCTCGAGACAGCTATCTTCAACCCAAGGTCACCCACCACCCAGAGCAAAACCCCCCCCTTGCAGCTCATCTTTGAGCGGTTTCACGTTCTCACCCACCCAGTCAACTCCTTACCGCATATGCAGGTCGGCAGCCCCGCGTCAGCTAGCCAAGGTTAGTACAGCAGCAGGAACCAATCTGAGCAGAAGCGGGAACGAGGACGCCCATCAGCATCTTGTGTGTGTGTGTCCTATTCTGTCCTGCACTGCACTGCAGCACCATGTGCGCACGGTGCATAGGTACAGTAGTACATCGATACCTACATGATACAGGCGTTAGGAAAGGAAAGGAAAGGGGGTGGAAGGTCAGTCAGCATCCGACGGACGTGCATAGGGCTCGCATGGCGCAACGGGCTGTATGAGCAGGGGCAAAAAAGAAGGGTCTATGTTGTGTAGCCCCCAACCAAAAATGGAAGCACTAGCTTTTGCTTTGCCCACCCACTCTTCTTCATGTACATGTGTGCAGTGCAGCCTGCAACGTACGTGCATGCTTCTATACGTGTATCCCCACGTGTATCTCTGCTCGTGGCATTGATGGTACGTGGAAGACGGGGCCGTCGACATGACCTCGAGCATGTGCCCGGGGAACAGGTGCTTAAACGATGCTCATGACCCTACGACCAAACCTTTGCTCCCCCTCCGCGAGCAGGCTCCGAAAGTTGAACTCAGCTTGAGGCCAGGTATTTCACCGCTACCTACCTAGGTCAAGAAGAGCTCCCGGAAGCGAATGAGAAAAGGGGGGGGGGGGGGGGGGGGGGGGGGCACAGCATGCCGCGAACGAAGAAAAATGAGAGACGGACGGACAGCAACGTTGTACGTGCGTATGCGACCTACCTACCTACCTACCTACCTACCTACCTGGACCCAATCCTACGACCTCCCGCCCCGCACCCAGAGCCATGGATGGGACCGAGAGCCGGGCGGGCGGCGGGCGATCTGCGAATCTATCTGGCGTACCATCGCGGTACTGCAGGTATGTAGGTGCGTGCGTGCGTGCGTGCGTGCGTGCGTGCGTGTATGTATGTACGAGCGCACGAACCCTGCGCGCGTGTCTTCCTGGGTACGGTCATGGATGGGGGATGGGGATGTGAAAGCGCATGGTTTTCCGGGGGATGCCGAGAGAGAGAGCACCTGCTTACACCTACCTGACTCCTATGGGGAGCGCAGAGGAGAGCGTGTGCAGGTATGTGGTCACCGGTGTGGTGTGTGAGTGCATGGAAGTACGTGAGTGCAGGTGGATGGATGGAATTGCGTACGGCTCCCGGCGCTTGGGCAGGTACGCACGCACGCTGATGCGGATGGATGCAGAGGTAGATGGATGTGGATGTGTATAGGGAGGTAGGGAGGTAGGGAGGTAGGTAGGTAGGTAGGTGGATGGATGGATGGACGGGTGGACGGAAATACATACACACTTACATATGGTATTGAGGCTCCTTGTCTATCACAGACAGACGGACAGAGGTACATACGTATACCCATGTCTGATATACCTACCTCCTCATCTGATAAACGAAGGGTTGTCTGGTAGTTATATCCGTCGACAATGCCGAGGATTCACTCCCAGTGTGTGTGTGTGTGTGCGTGTGTGTGTGGCCTGGCTGACTGACTGATGAGAAATAACCCAAGGTGCGTATGTAAGTAAGTAGGTATAGTCCGCCGCCGGTGATGGGGCTCGGTGTAAGATAGGCAACACAGGATCATGCACATCTACGTTCTAACTAGTCGTCTTAGCTAGATGGCTGGCATCCCGACTGGTTGGTGGAGGTGTCGAGGCAAATGAGGGTGGTATGGTGTTGCGCTACTTCCCCTATCCTCTCCTCGCTGACTTGCCCGCGTCGCCAAGCGAACCCAACAACAAGAGAGCAGCAGCAGCAGCAGCAGCATCACGATCCGGGGTAAGCGGCTCGCCGCCCGCCCGTTTTCTATGTGCGCATGCATGCATCGTCTGCGAACGTACACACATGCGCGTGTTCACGGTTGCAACGGAGCGTGATCTGTTTTTGGAGTTGCGGTGCGGTGGTTCGAGAATGCTTCCGTCGCATTGCAGCACTTGCAGCGTGCGTCGCGCCGCGTCCACAGGGGTGGCGCGGTGGGTAGGTTGGTAGGTATGTATAGGTAGGTAGGTAGGTAAGGTAGGTAGCGTAGAGCGCGTAAGTAGATACTTGAGTAGAGGGCACGACAGGCTGGATGATGACGGTGATCTCCTATCTAAGGTAGGTAGGCAACGTAAGTAGGTAGGCATGGGATCTAGCATCGAAATACTCTCGTCCACCATCGCATGCATGTAAGCTGCCTAGGCGAGGATGGGTCAATAGAAGAGGGCGCGTAGCCGCTGAAGCCGTTTTGCGCGTGGGTTTCTCCATATAGCGTCTATCTACCTAGGGCATCGGGTGACCCTCGAAGTACAGAGGATTGCCGTGGTGTCTTACCTACATGTGCGTTATGTGCGTCGATGGAAGAACAAGAACGTCGCTTGCGCAGGTACGGAAAGTCTGTTCTTGCGTGGCTCTGACCATGTGGTGCCCGTCTGTCTGTCTGTCTGCATGCATGCATATCGACTCTGCCTGCATATGCGTTGCTATACTTAGCCCCATGGCATTCCATTCCCCCCCTCAGAGACCCTCCCCCCTTAGGGCTTATTAAGCTACGGTACTTAGCAACCGACTTGCCGAAGCTGCTGCTGCAATGCACGAGCGGTGCGGTGCGGCGAACTGTCGACTGTTTGGGTAAGCCGCCTGTTAACTCACTTCTGACCCCCTCCCCCCTTTCATTGCTTGCTATAAGGTAGGGATCACTGTTTGCTATAGGGATGTAGGAGCCGCCCGAGTGAATGCACGACGGATCCCACCTTCACGGTCCCGAATCTTCGGAGCCGGAGTGCCGACCTGGGACTCACCATGAATAACTTCATGCATCCATGTTAGGTAGCTCCTTTACGCTGCAGCTCGCGAGGGTGTTCTATTTGCTGAGAAACTGTCGCGGCGTTGCGAGAGTCTTTCGTGGCTTCTCAGCTGAGACCGGATAGATCTGCAGATGTCGTGTGCCTGCGATAGAAGCTTCGGCAGACCTTCTTCTGAAGTCGGGGTGGCTCATCAACATGCAGAAGGTTGATCATGTTGGCACTGAGGTAAGCATGCCCTGGACGATTGCGCCATCCTCATCCCCAGGTGAGTGCGGTAAGACTTCATGACCCCAGCGCAGTTTGACATATTCAGCACCGACCAGGAGTTCGATGCACGGCTCGGCCATGTGCGACGGAAGAAGATGGCTGTCCGCAATAGGGAGAAACAATGAACGTGCAGGTAGTCGTCTTCTCCAACATTTCCTCTGATGGATGCCGCTGACGGTCGGGGCCGTAGTTCTCCAATTCGAGTAGCAAGACGTGCAACAATGACAGCATACCACCGGACGCATGCGGTCAGGACGGTCAACACGTAGGCAGCGGCTATCGGGTTATGGAGGGTATGGTGAGCGGACAAGAAACCACGACAATGCAAACGCAAACACAAGCCTGGTCCGATGGGTATATCGGCACCTTGGAAAACTGCTGCCGACGAGGAAGCCAACATGCCGTACCGGTGGATGTAGGCTACTGCCCTACGGTACTGCCCTACGGTACTGGGCGATGCAATATTGTTCACCTACCCAGATAGGCACGACGAGCCTTGGTCGCCTGGTCGCCAAGAACAGGGAAACCAACTTTCTGTTTCCTCCTCCGTGGCCGGTTACTCTTCAGCGAACATGACAGGGTCGGCACCGAAGAACCGGCGGAGAGAGATTACGAACGGAGACAAAGAGTCATGGCGCATTATGCGCCTGACGGTCTTTCGTTCTCTGTTAGGGCAATGGACAGACGAATCGGGCAGGCTGGAAGGCTGGCAGACTCGGACTAGAACGCTTACGCCGTTGTTGCCGGTGTTGCCAGGACGGAAGAGGAAAGGAACAACAGAGGGGTTACGAAAAGAAGGTGAGGAAGGGTGAGATGGTGGTAATCGAATACGACGGTATCGGTATCCACACGAAGGAATGAGTGGCCAGCGGCTATCGAGTTGGCATCATCGCTGCACGAGCGTACGCCTCGTCTGAAGATGCCGTCTGAAGATGCGGTAGGTGAGAACGATGCTAAGCAAGGGCGAGCCTTGGCCCGTGGAGGCATTTTTCATGGTAAACCACGTATCACTAGATAGCGGTATCAGAAGCCCGAGGGGTAAGAAGTAATAATAATCGTGGATGCCGACAGGGCTGATTGGAGAGAACCGGCCGACCGGTGATACGGACCTTGCGGTGGAGTTAGTACACGGTATTATCGGAGGTGGTCGCCGTCTTTCGCCCCCCGTAGCCCGGGCCTTTGGGGTCGAGCTTGTTTGATATCATGGAACGTCAAAGAGGGGTCCGGGATGACAATGGAATGGCATCATAACAGAGCCGCGGCTGGGAAACACCAGCCGCAACTGACGAGCTGTTGAGGTGAAACTGTGGCCCCTCTTGGCTTCCTCTCTGACCAAGCCATAGAAGCTATGGAAGCTCAGGAGATGCCCGATGGTTAAGCCCGTCCTCGATCGCATCGTCGAGGATCGGGGCTGAGATGTGCAGGTACGATATGACGAGCGCCAACACGGTTGGACTGTACGGTACTGGCTCAACCGGCACGGGAGCTTGCAGTGGTGTCGTGGAGAAATCCTCGATCACATCGTGGTCAGCATACTCGGCGTCCCAATCAGACCCGTCAGACCGCGTACGCACGAGAAGTCCGGAGGAGAATTCCTGCTCCTCGTCCCCTGTGACACCCATGGCACCAATGGCTTGCCTCGGCCGTTCTTGCAAAACCACCGAGTGGGTGAAAATGACAGCCAGACAGCAAGGGGGGATAAATGGCCAGATGAGTTGAGAGGATTTACCCACTTCCCAGCCTGAGCTCACGGGCTAATAGGCCAGAAAGAGCACGAGGTGAAGACCGAAAGCAGGCAGGCCTGCCCAAAGCAGAGCCAATGGCCCACTGCAGGGCGCGACCAGTAAGGACCAGTGACCGTGGGCGCGGGCTTTCGCTTGTCCTGCCGTTGGTCGATGTTGCTATAAATAGGCTATTTTTAGCATTCCCGGCTCGGCTGTTGTGCATGGCATCGCCAACCTTACCAACCTTACCTTGGTAGGTACCAACCTTGCTTCCTTGCCGAGCTTGAGGCTTGACTCGAGAGCGCCCGCCGAGATGAGAGATCCCACACGCTCATTCGCCCACCCTCCGTGCCCCAGCCTTGCCAGATTGCTTGCATCGTGTGCCCGGCCAATGGATTCGTCCACCGGCCAGATGCTAGCGTGCGCAGGTTCCCCGCCCGGCGCTTAAGGGATGCGGCTGCTTGCGATGTCGATATCCAGGACCGGCAGCCTGGCCGTCTGATTGTCTGATTGTGTGATTGTCCTTCTTCTTGGCCATCTAGACGCAGGCTACGCCGCCAGGGAGCGTCACGATTCGTCCTAGTTTGGAGAATTGCACGATGGATCCAGGGTCCTCCGCACAGGTAGAATGAGTGAGTGAGGTTGCAATGGACGCCTATTCAGTTTCTCGGTTGGAATCCAGTGCGGACGGATGCCGCTCGCTGTCCCCCCGCTTTCCCATTTTGGTTGCATGTTGACATGGAAAAGCGCGTGAAAAAAAGATTATGGGTTTTTGTGGTGTCCTGCTGCAGGCTCGAGTCGCGAATGGTGGATGGACAGGGTGCACGGTTTGGGTAGCAGTGTGTACGGAGCTCATGGTTCTTGTTATTAGTATCGGCGGCTTCACTGTCGTTCTGATAGGAGATGGGGAAGTCATCGTCACGGCAGTTGGCACGCTTGCGCCAAGTCAGCAGTTTGTTTGTGTCTATACTTGGAAGCTGGCGATCGGGCAACCGATCCGGCCAGGTGGAGATGGGAAAGATGCCAAAGAATACCGTTCTAGGCTTCCCCAGAAGGAGATTCGCAGATTCTCAACCAGGGTCCCTCGTCCCGAGTCCAGAATATTCCCAGGGTCGTTTCTTGGACGTGTTGGTTGACCGTTGTTTTCGACAAATGTGAATATGAACCATGAACAGTGGAGGCAAGCCGGGGAAGATAGGCTATGTGACGAGGTTAAGCGACGTTGCCGAGCGCCTATATTGGTCTGTAGAGAGTGCGGTTGCATTGAAGACCAATATAGGGTACAGCACATGGCATTTGGCGCCGTTGTGCAACGGCAGACTCGTGTGAACAACGGACGCGACCAGCCCATGCAGCCGTAAGGCGAGCCGCGATTTCTAGGTTGTGATGGTGTACCGGTAGTCGTAGTCCTAGACTAGACGTGGAATCTTGGCAACGCTGGTCAACGCTTGGTGACGCTCGAAAGCTTGATTTTCCTTAAAATAAAATACTTCGGTGTGTGGAAGCAGTTGAGGCTCTTGTGAAGGATTCCCAGCCCAGGGGTAGAGTGAAGGTGTCGACAGAGATCCCTTCCCCGTTCCCTCATACGCCCCGATTGGCCCCGGTTGGCATGCGCAGACGACAAGGTGATACTGTACCGAAGAGTGGAAGACTGAGACTACCAGCCCTGAGACGTCACGTAGATAGTCTCCGTGAGGTGAGAATGGCAGAATGGGCGATGCATGCGTACGACGTAGGCCGTAGGTGAGGACCTGTGTAGGGCTGAGATCCCTGACTCTGACTGGGGATGGCCGCTCAAGGTGGTCAATGGAACGGGAGGGTCGCGAGGGAGGGTTGCGCGCGGCGATGATGATGATGAGAGACGGGAGTGGGGGAACGGCTCAGAAAATCTCCAAGGTACCACAAAAGCTGTAGGTAAGCTGGAGCTCGCCAATGACCGTATATCTGTGGTTGACACGGTATAACTGCGATTATCTGAGCGTAAAGTTACAGTGCTGCATAAGTCAACTAGACTGTACGGCTAAGCCACACGGCACCGAGGTAAAAGTGCAACACAGTGGAATTGATCGCTAGCACAGTATTTGTTATGGTCCAGTCTAGATCGCGCGTACAATTCAGCGGGAGCTAGCTAGAACTCCTGGCAGGGTCCACCAGCCTGACACATTCTGTTCAGGAGACTTCATCCCCTATGCTGTACAGTAAGAATGTGTGTCCTTCGACTGTCAACTCTCAAAGGTCGCGGAGAGGCGGAGTTGAGGTCAGAAGTCCTAGAAGGGGGAAGATAGTTGGAGATAACCCGGCCGGCTAGACCAGTGCCTCGGGCCCTTCACCCTGTCAGTGACCCTGTCAGGCCTGTCCCCGTCTCCCTGTCTTTGACGGTTCTCTGCAAATGCCAGTCTACGCCAGCCAGCAGCCAGACCAGATGCCCTCGCTCACTGCGGCCTCGCCTGGCTGGCTGTCCTGCTGTCCTGCTGTCGGTCACTGCCCTGCCTCTGCCTCTGGCCATGCCCACTGCTCACTGCCCGCCCGCCTACTTGCCTGCACCCTTTTCTCCTCCCGTCTCCCGTCTCCCACACAAAACCCAAACCACACCGCACACACACAACGCCTGCACTGCTCGATCGACTGAACACGATACCTTCTATTATTAGAACCAGACCACACTACATTCAGCCCCATCGCCCATCGTCCCTGCAACTGCACGCGCATTGTATCATTGTAGCTCCGTCTATCTACGTACCAGAAAACATACATCCATACCACCTACCTCACCTCACCTACCTCGTCGTCAGGTAAGGTACGGTGCCGACTAGGAAGCTGCTGCTATATCGTCTTGACTCCGTCGCCGGTCGCTCCTCCTCCGCCGAACCTCGTCTTCCATCATCGTGCTGCCCTGCCGTGCGACCGCCTCTGCCTCTGCCTCTGCCTTCCATCAGAGTGGACCGCCTCAAATATCGCGACCTGCCGTTTCATATTTTGACCCGCCTCTTTCCCGTCGAGACCGTCAAGCTCGCCTTCCTGTCCTTGCTCTTGCTCTTGCACTTGCTGCCTTCTCCTTCCTTACCTAAAGTGTGATCCCTCTCCTTGCCTTCGACGACGACGACGCCTCGACTGCGCCTTTCCTTTCAACTACTTGCACCTCGCCTAATCACACTAGCCCACGCTCTCGTCATCGCCGTTACCCCTACCGCCGTCACCCCGCCGGTTTGCTAAGGTAGTCCGGAGCAGGGTCGCTCCTCTAGCTCCAACTTTCCCTCCGGCAGCCCCTAGATAGCTGTCAGGCTGGCTTTTCTTTGCGCCGCTCCCTCGAGAGCTCCTCTCCCTCGACATTACTTGCGCTGCTCGCTCCGCGCTCCAAGACATTTGCTGCGCATTGGGTTGTCTGTCGCTCCGCGTTCCCTTGCCGACGCGTGTTTCGTAGCGCGCACGAAAATCGCCAGCTCTCTTCGGACGAGTCTGTTTTCCTCCCACTTCGCTTGCAACGTTTCCCGGTCGTGCCAATTGCAAGGAATCCGTCAAAATGGGGCGGAGAAAGATTGAGATCAAGGCCATCAAAGATGACAGGAACCGCTCTGTGTAAGCAATCCAACCCCTCGCGCCTTCTTTCGCCACCCGCTGACGCGCAATTCCGTGACTACAGCACCTTCCTCAAGCGAAAAGGCGGTCTTTTCAAGAAGGCACACGAGCTTTCCGTCCTGTGCTCGGTCGATGTTGCCGTTTTCATCTTCGGCAGCAACAAAAAGCTATACGAATACTCTTCCGGTGATATGCGTGAGCTGATCACGCGATACACATATGTTAGTTACGCCGCTCTAGTTTAGGTGGAAAACCGGTCAACGCGAACTGGCACTGACAATCCCGTAGCACGGCGGCCCCAACGAACACAAAGGCCCAATCGACTTTAATGGCGGCGCGGACGATGAAGATGATGAGGATGCTGAGGGCACGCCGCCCCATGGTCACGAGGGTTCCGTTGAACCTCAGATGATTCCGCCTCATTTTGGAGGTCACACCCCTTTTGCGCAACACTTGCGACATCACACTCCATCAGCCTCCCCTCCTATCAATGGGATGCCTTTTGCGCCAAGAGGCCATACACCCCAGCCTCAGATGGGCTCGAGGCCCTCGTCGAGGACGGATTTTCGACGTGCTCCCAGCATGTCCGGGCCTCCTGGACCTCCTGGACATCCCGCGGCGGTCCCCAATGGATACGCTTACATGCCGCAACCCGCCATCTATAACCCACAGAACCCTCAGGCTATCCAACATGGACTGCCACCACCTCCCCCACCGAGCCAGTATCACTATGTGCCGCAACCCGCTCCAATGCAGCCCTACATGGAGGATCGATCTTCTGTGCCACCCGTTTACCCACAGCCTCCGACAACACAAGGCCCGCCAGCCGCACGCCCTCAGCCTTCCCCGCAGATGCATCAGACGCAGCTCCCTCCGCAGCCAGGCTCTCATATGTCGCCGCCGCAGCCATCGCATCAGCATCTGGAACCTCCCCAGCACCAGCAGGCCCCGGTCCCGCCTCCGTCCCACTCGCAGCCGCTACACCATTCACCGCCGCAGGTTCACCAAGAAGCTCCGCTGCAGCCTCCCGCACCAATGGAACCGAAACACGAGAAGCCTCTGGAGAAACCCAGCCAACCCCTGCTTGATACGAACTCGGCAATCAAGAAGTTGCCGCAGCGGAAACAGCACAGCATTTTCACGCCTATTGACGAGAACCGATCGATTTTGTCCCAGCACCTTGCAACTTTCCATGCCGAGACACGTGTGAAGGAAGAGGCTGGGAACCGATCGCAATCGGTAGATGTCGGCAGTGTTTCGCGGGTCAAGCCATCTTCGTCTCCCCCGCTGCCTCAACGTTCCCACACTTCGACTGTTCCCAAGGGCAGAAATTCGGTATCTGCCATTCCTGAAACGACGTTTACCCCACCATCCCGTTCCAACAGTTTGAATAAGGTTGGCGGGGGTGTCGGTGGCGGCGGGGGCGCTAGGCCTCGCCTTAAGGTGCAAATTCCCGACGAAGCTTCAGACGCCGGAAGTAACAATACCGGTGACCCGATTACCTCCCCTCGGGGCACGGCGGATGGGACATCGCAACATCCACGACGCAACGGCACCGACGCACCGGGTCCAGTACTTCCACCTCCTTCACCTTCGGCATCTGCGCTTCTCTCGGCCGGTGCTACTGGCCCACCCAACCCCTTTGCCAGGCCAGTTCCGCAAGCCCAGAACAGCAACATGAACATCGACACACCTGTTTCTGCCTTGCCATCTCGTTTCCTCAATAACGAATTCCTTCCAAGCCCCAGCAGCTTCTATCCCGACTGGAACTTCCGAGGCAGTGATAGCAACACGCTTCCAAGCCCCCTTACTTTCGCGACCCCCGTGGCTGGCTCGGGACCATCCTTTCTGAGGGAAGACAACGGGCCAGTTCCAAGCAAACGGAAGAGCCCTGAAATGGGCACTGCAGGTCCCACAGAGGACGGCCTCGAAGCCAAACGCGTTCGGGTCGATGGGTAACCGTGGAAGACGGTTACAGCAGGCCGAACCTCGTAGCTTTCGCGATGTACAACATTCCCGATATAGTCTTCGCCGCGTCCGTCCATACCCGAGTTTACCGATCTCGCTTGATTGTCAGATTTACAGACGAGCGACCCATTCACAGCTTCTACCGCCTTACGCATCTTCCTTGGGCATAGCATGGCGTGGCGTCAGAGCACTTATACCTTGCATTTAATTCTTTTACCCACTACATATTTATCCGGAGACAACAATATGCCGGCTTTGCAACCCGGGAACGATGAACGAATAATGGGTTCATTCTTTCGGAGAAGGGCGGTCTGGTTCGCATTCGATGGTTCGATGGTTCGATGAGGACTGGGTGGAAGGCGGACGGGTGGTGGATGGTCCAATCATTGGGACGGAGTTCAGGTGTACCATTTACGATCGTTGTTCAGTCGCGAAAATTACGGTGAAGCCTAGATAGTGGCTTGTGTAGATTCGAATTGATCGAATTAGACGATTTTGTCATTCTGGTCTTGCCTTTCTGTCTGTGACCCCGGGACCAAGTCAATGCGTGTTCTATAAGACATGTCATCTACGAAGCTCTGTGCGCTGACTGTTGAGGGAGCTTGGTGAGAACTCTAACGAACCGCATCGTCTCCCGCGGCCTTTCCTCAAGCATGCCCCTCACCCAGAAGGTACTTGTTTACATCGACCTGGAGTAGGTCCTCCGGCAGTCAGTCCTTGGGGGCGAAAGTACTACCTACCTTACCTACATTACCTACCCCCGACGCGACGCGGTGCGATGCGACGTATGCACAGTCAGCCAGGAAGAGGGTGGTAGGACAGACAGACAGACAGACAGAGTCACTGCAGGGGATTGGCGGGCTAAGCGCCGCCGCCTCTGTTCGTGCACACACACCCGCCCAAGGGTCCATCTGCCATCTGCCATGCTAGGTAAAGTACTTATGTAGGGCGGACATGAGGCTCGGGATAGCTTGCCGGGACATGCACAGGTCGATACCTAGGTAGGTAGGTACCTAGGTAGGTAAGTAGGTTGTTGGCGTCGCCGCTGCGGCACCCGAGGCTGGCTGGCTGGCTGGCTGGCTGGCTGGTCCGGGAAGGCTGCCTGGCGGTTCTATTGCCGACACGGGCGAAGTGAAGAAGTGCGACGGGGTACGGTAGCTGCGGCATATTTCCCAGCTACGGGAGCGGCTGGTGAGGTGATGGGGTCTTCGCGGTTAGGTAGAGCTAGGTAAGTGGTGGCAGGTGGTGGTACACGGCGTACGCGTCTACGCTGGGATCCTGAGGCTCGGCTCGGCTAGGCTAGGTACTACCTGGCTAGGTCGCGCGTCGCGAGTTGTTCGCCGAGTTGCGAGACGGCAAGGTCCTGTCCGTTGGTAGTAGGTTTCGTAGGTAAGTACTTACAGTAGGTAGTGCCACACAACCTCGTGGTGGTGGTGGTGGTGGTCGACAAGAGACAGGCCGGTTTCTGCAGCGGAGCCGGATTGCCTGAGCTGTCGAAGGCATGGCAACTCTCTACTCAGGTACTTATTAGTGTGTTGCTCGTGGTTCCAGCGACTGGCTCCCTCCCCTCGCTACGTAGGTACCTTAGTATTCACTCGCGTCGCATCCACAGGGCTGGCTGGCTGGCTGGCTGGCTGGCGGACCGTTTATTGATTGGTACTTGTGTAAGGCTGTACCACCACATCGACGCCGGCTACGAGCAAGCAACCAAGCAGACAGGAGAGTGGAAGCGGAAGAAGAGGCAAAGCTCATCAGCCTTACCAACCTCGCGCGCGTCCAGCCCACGCCGCCGAGGTGGTACCGCATGTAGGTGAAAGGCGGTATCACCCGAGAACCGCGCCGGGAGAGCGGGCGAAGCACGGGGGCTGCTGCTGCGGACCGGGGCGCCGCGGCTGTGTGGAAGGGAGGTCGGTTCGGTGGTACTGGATGGATGGATGGATGGCCGACGGAGAGGGTAAAGCTTGGCTCCTACTTCGGCAGGTCGGTGGATGAATTGAGCGCCCGATTGCGTGAGGCGTGAGTGGCTGTTTCCGGCGGGCGGCATTCGTCGGGCTTGGGATGGTGTCTCAGACGGAGCTGGATGGGAAATATTCGCGTAGCTTGGAGTGGAATGCTGCGGTGCGAGACATTCAGATCTCGAGGGCTTCTCTTTGCGGACGAGGTTTCTCCCTGGCTTGGACCTGCGAGGTCATTCCGGCTTCCACGCGACACAGCCAACGTTTGAGCCGCCTACCCTACCCGATTGCGATGGAAATCACTTGGAAACCTCCCGGACCGGTGCGACTGGTGAGTCCTACACTACGGAATAACCTATCCGGCCTCTAGCCTTTCACCTGCAGTAAGGGAGGCGATGTGGCTACCAAGTTCGGAAGCAATCTAAAGCAAACAAGGATTCTCACATCTTCAACGTACTATGTAATCGTTCACACAGAAGACAAGGGTCACCATGGCATATCCATTGGGAATACAACAGGTGTCGAGGGTCCCTCTCGTGGCCTTGGGACCACGCGACGGGCTGCTGCTTTCGAGTCCTTGGAATGCCATGTCTTGCCTTGCCAGCTGAAAGCGGTCGGATCCGTGGAAACGTCCATAATAGCTTCAATGGGCCCGAATCGGGCAAGAAAGAGCACTTGCTTTCCGGATTCGACAGCACAGCATCCAGAACGGATGCGACGATAGCGCCATGACAAAGATACTAAAGTATGCCTTTGTCCAAGGCATATTCTTCACCCAGGCAAGCTTCGTTCGCTAGCTATCCATTCTTCTACCGACTCGTTTCTGTCTTCAATGTTTGGGTGGTAGGATCTATCCATTCGCTTGCCGGTACGGAGTAGTCCGTCAACCATCCACGAAACCGCAACAGTGAACATACGCCAATATGTCTACCAAGACAGTTCCTCCGCCCAAGGATCCCAAGCCCGATAACACGAAGGATAAACCGAGTGAGAAGGATAAAGAGCAAGAGCCCAAACCCCGTATATTGATGGGCAGACACATCCCGGACTACCCCCTTCACTA
Source organism: Xylariomycetidae sp. FL0641 (assembly GCA_022376655.1). Classification (NCBI taxonomy): domain Eukaryota; kingdom Fungi; phylum Ascomycota; class Sordariomycetes; species Xylariomycetidae sp. FL0641. The sequence goes on from JAJJKE010000030.1 coordinate 187,700, forward strand.
CAAGGCCGATCGAGTTCGCCATCCCGGCTTGTGGGACAATGACAAGAGATGGGGGCCCTTGGTTTCCCACGCCAAAGAAGCCAAAGAGAAGAAATTGCCGTGGGAAGAGTTTTCATTCGACAGTTTCTGGGAAGGCATCCCCAAAAATGTACAGGAGAGGCCCAACGGCCTCTGGGGCAAGGACGAATGCCTACCTTCGCTGAAGGAGAAAGCGGACGGAAAGGTCACGGGCGAGGACAATGAGAACGACAACAACGCGGTAGACCCCCTTACCGGCAAGAAGCGGGAAGGGCAAGGACCGAAGCAGTACGACATCTTCGCGGAGACGCGGCAGGACGCCAGCCCGAGCTGCCTGGACTTCGAGCAGATCTTCGGGCAGTCGGAGCACCCCAACGACTACACGGACAACCACTACCGGCGGATCTACCGCACGCTGCTGGAGAAGACGGTCGAGTTCGTGGACCTGTGGTTCGGCGGCGACATCGACCTCGACAAGCTGGAACCCAAGCCGGCGTCGGGCTGGGAGATCCGCATGACGGCCCAGTTCGTCGAGTACGCGCGCCTGGTCGCCCACGAGGACCGCCCGCGCGCCTGCTGGAAGGACATCATGAACAAGCCGCGCGAGCGCAAGTGGCTGATCGTCGGCATCCTGGGCCAGATCTACCAGAAGCGCATCTGGACCGAGCTGCTCTTCGGCGCCCCCGACTGGTACAAGGGGATGCTGCAGCGGGAGGACTACGAGTTCAAGCACGAGGATGGTAAGTTTCACCCACCCCCTTCGTTTCCCACGCTGACACCGACAACCCCCTACCCTAGGCTTCGCGCGCAAATCCCGCCGCGCGATATCGGCGCACGCGGCGTGCCGGGGGCGCCTGATCCCCGAGAACTTCTGGGCGGGGGTGGACGAGCTGACGGCGCAGACGGCGGTGCTGTTCGCGCCGCTGGTGCAGGCGCTGAACCTGGTGCGGCGCCCGTGGACGCTGCCGGCCAACCCCTTCACGACGCGGCTGTACTGGCAGGACCTGCACTCGCTGGTGGCCTTCGCGGCCTACTTCCAGGTCTGCACCGCCGTCTCCCCCACCGTCTTCCACACCCTGGCCGCCACCCCGGGCGCGCGCATGGACTACACCGACGAGCAGCAGGTGTGCTACGCCACCTACCGGGAGTCCAAGGCCGCGCACGACGCCGCGCTGGCCGCCTGGCGCGCCGCCGCCGACGCCGAGCTGGCCGCCGCCGCCACCGCCGCCCGCGCGCGCCTGGACCCCGAGGTAACCTCCGGCGCCCTCACCCGCGACCAGGCGGACCAGCGGCTGGCGGCGGCGCTGAAGCCGCGGCGCGACGCCCACGCCGCCGAGGAGTACCGCCGCCTGCGCGGCGCCCGCGTCCACTTCGCCGTCTTCCCCAAGCTGGCGCGCTACAAGGCCGAGTTCGCGGGGCCGGAGAAGGGGCGGGCGGCGCGCGAGGCCCGCGAGCGCGCCGCCTGGGAGGAGCGCCGCCAGGCCCTGCGCGTGCAGCGCGAGCTGCAGGCGGGGGGCGCCGAGCCGACGACGACCCCAGCCAAGGTCCCCTGCGACGTCTGCAAGGGCGCCAAGACCGCCGCCGACGACGCCACCGGCCTCACCGCGTGCAACGCCTGCCTGGGCACGGGCGAGCAGGAGGCGCCGCCGCCGCCGCCGGAGCCCCAGACCTTCGTGCCGACGCCGTCGGACCGCGTCACCGGCCAGCGGCAGGTGGACCTGTTCCGCACGGCGGTGATCTACTACCAGGGCCTGATGTACCCGGCGCCGGGGCAGGACGACGCGGTGCCGCTGGACATCCACCTGAACACGGTGGCGGCGGGGGGGAAGAGGACGGGGGCGTGGCTGCGGGGCCGCCTCGGCCTCGCGCGCCCGCTGCTGGCCTGGGGCTGGGACGACCAGGGCGCCTGGACCGTCCGCGTCGCCCTGTGCTGGCTGTACTGGCGCAAGGTGGCGGCGGTGGCGGCGCTGCTGTGGGCGCTGGGGCTCGCCGCCGCCCTGGCCCGGAGGTACGACGCCGACGGCGGCGAGCTGTACGCGGCGCCGGCGGTGGTCGCCCCGCTCACCGCCGGCTACTGGTACCTGCTGGCGGTGCTGGGGAGCCTGTGGTGGTGGGACGACGAGGGCGGCAGCGGCAGCAGCAGCCGGTGGGCGCGGCGCGCGCTGCTCGTGGTCGCGCTCGGCCCCCTGCTGACGGACGCCGTCGCGTTCGCCGCCCGCGTCGCCGCCGCCCGCTGGTCCCTGACCGACGTCCTGCTGAGCGGGGACCCGCTGCGCACCCATACGCGGGACTTTCAGTCGTACGCCGACTTCTTGGTCTGGGCCCCGGCGAAGTTGCTGGAGGCTGTCACTCTGTGGTATGAGATGAGATGAGATGAGATGAGAGGATATGGATACGCATTGGCGTAAGGGCAGATTAGATTCAGTCTTCACGGAGAAAAATACCAGGGACCGAGGGTGGGTTGTTGGGAAAGGGGGATGGTGAGAGGGGAGTCAAGATCGGAGTATCCACGGGTTGGTTGTATGCACTTTTTCTGTTATACCGCATCTCAGTTAATAAAACGTCGCTATTATACTTTTCGCGTGGTATGGGTTGAGAACTATGAGCAAGCGCCGGCGGGTGCTGGACTATGAGTTCGTGAGAGGATGGCAGTGAAGTAGTTGTGCAGAAAGACAGACTGACCACTCACCTGTGTAAGTAAGTATGACTTGGCCAAGATTCCGATATGCATGGATCGCCACCTTCATGCAACTGCCGAGCTGCGATGGGGGAGCACCAGCACACCCGCAGTGCCGCCAGCTTAAATGGGACAGCATCTCCGCACGACTCCCACTGCTCAACTCGGGTGGTTCAGCTTACCGAGGACCTGCTCTGTATACATCTTCCTCGGCTTGTTCTGGACGTATGGCCATCTCATCTTAACCCACTCGTGTACGTTCAGAAACCGTTCCTCTGCGTAACTCGGACATTACGTGCTTCAATTCGCTTCAATATGGCCGCAACGGACCTACCTCCCAGGTACGCAGACCCCACGTACCAGACCGCCCACGACGAGATCTTCTCCAAGCCTCTGAGTGAGCTACTGGAGTCTGTCTTGCCCCCGGGCGTTTCCCAGGACGATTTCGACAAAGTCGTCGCTAAGCTCGTGACGGCGCTGGGCAAGGAGAATGTATTCACCGGCACGAACCTCAAGGAATATGTCGACCCCTATGACATCCCCGAGGAAGGGGTAGACGGCAAGGTGCCCAGCGCGGCTGTATGGTATGTGATCGGGAAGACTCGCTATTAACTGAGGGATACTGACTCGTACAAGCCCAGCGTCCGTGGAGGAGCTCCAGGAAGTACTGAAGGTGATGAACGAGCACCGGATCCCGGTGTGGACGTTCTCGCGGGGCAAGAACCTAGGGTAGGGTAACTCGGTCTCTCTCTCTCTCTCTCTCTCTCTCCCTCTCTCTCCCACGCGTGAGCCTTGCATTTACTTGGCCGAAAGGCGCTGACGTACCTACCTAACCCGGGCAGATACGGCGGCCCGGCTCCCCGGGTCCGCGGCTGCGTGGCGCTGGACCTGCACCGCATGAACCGGGTGCTGGAGGTGAACGAGAAGTTCGGGTACGCGGTGGTGGAGCCGGGGGTGACGTTCGGCGACCTGTACGCGTACTGCGCGGAGCGCAAGCTGAAGCTGTGGCCGAGCGTCGCGTCGCTGGGCTGGGGCAGCGTGATGGGGAACGTGAGTTTTTTTTTTTTCTTTCTTTCTTTCCTCCTCCATTCCTCGTTTCCGTCCTGGACAAGTAGGTATCTATCTGACACACACACGCGCCCCCCCATCTATCTAGACCCTAGACCGCGGCCTGGGCTTCATCCCCACGGGCGTGCACCACGAGAACATGGCCGGGCTGGAGGTGGTGCTCGCGGACGGCGACGTGGTGCGGACGGGGCAGTTCGCCATGCGCGCGTCGCCGTCGGCGCACATCACCAAGCTGACGTTCGGGCCGACCATCGACGGGCTCTTCCTGCAGAGCAACCTGGGGATCGTGACCAAGATGGGGGTGCACCTGACGCCGCAGCCGCAGGCGTACCTGGCGTGCGCGTTCGACATGCCGGCCTTCGACGACCTGGCCACCATCGTGGACGTGTTCGGCGGCCTGCGGCGCGCGGGCGTCATCCCCTCCATGACCTACGTCTTCCACGTGACCGAGTGGGCGGCCATCTTCGGCAAGCGCAGCGACTGGTGGGGCGGCGAGGGCCCCATCCCCGACTGGCGCGTCGCCGAGCTGCAGAAGGAACTCGACGTCGGCTGCTGGGCCGTCAAGTTCGGGCTGTACGGCGCGGCGGGCGTGCTGGAGGCGCAGTACGCCGAGGTGGCGCGGGTGGTGGCGGCGGCGGCGCCGACGGGCCGGCTGCAGCGGGCCCTGTTCACGGGGGACGAGAAGAAGAACGGCGGGCTGCTGGACGCGGAGTCCGTCCCCCAGCCGTACGGCGGCATCCGCGTCGGCGTCCCCAGCATGTGGTCGATCCCCATGGTGGACTTCTACAACCGGCGCGCGGACTCGGTGGGCGCGCACGGCGCCTACTCGCCCATCCTCCCGCTCGAGGGCAGCGTGGTCCTGGACTGGGTCAAGACCGCCAAGCAGATCTACGAGGCCCAGGGCTTCGACCTGCTGTGCGACTTCTTCATGCACGAGCGCTACGCCCTCTTCGTGTGCATGCTGTGCTTCGACAAGACCGACGCGCAGCAGCGCAAGGGCGTCGATAAGATCTTCCACGATCTGTTCGAGGAGGGCAAGAAGCGCGGGTTCGCCAAGTACCGCGCGCATATCAACCATATGGGTAGGTTGCTTTTGTTTTCTTCGCGCTTGTCGAAACGACCGGAGGAAGACGTGCTTACGTGCCGGTGTAGATATGAATGCCGATCTGTTCGACTTCAACGACCATGCCTACCGACGGTTTGTCGAGACTCTCAAGGTAAGAAAGATCAACCTTCCACTCTGTTGAAAGGCCGTTCTGACCAGTTGACCTAGGATTCCTTGGATCCTAACGGCATACTCTCGCCCGGAAAGATGGGAATCTGGCCCAAGAGGTTGAGGAATGCCGAATAACAGTCATCCTGAATGTGCTAGGTTCTGAGCAACACACCATGAACATAGGTACCCAGACATAAAAGCTTGAAAAACAAGTGTTGGGTGATTCTTCGGTCTGACTTCTTTGCTAAGGTGTGATCATGCCTGCAGATTCTCAACGTCCAGTGATTGTGAGTGTGTTCGATCCAGATACGCAGTAGAATCCCCGCGCGGATACCACGCGGATAGGAAGACTCAACATGTCCATACTTTCAATTCCTCAGGTCTCAATCTTTAAGGTTCTTCAGAACAAGCTCGACCTCTTCATCGGCCGCCTCCAGTATATGCTCTGGCGGGTACTGAGGTTTCCAGCCCAGCTCCTTCACACCTCGCTGGGCAGTGTACGTACAACTGTGCGGCTCGTCAGTTATGAGACTTATGGGTATTGAGGGGCACTCACCGTCCCCCAACCATCACGGGCACCATTTCTTTTGAGCAACCCAGGGCGGTTCCCATCCGCTCCATGGTTTGGTCGTCGGCATCGATCACCGTCGCGTCGTCTACCACGTTGCGCTTGGCCATAGCCTTGGCGATCGCCTCATAGATGTCATCCCACTGCAACACCCTCATTGATTAGCTTTTTCACCCATCCAACGAGACTGCAGAAGGGTCAGGCGTTGACATACCGCAACACTCCCCGGAGAAGCCAGGTAGTAGCCCTGCTTCCCATGGCTGGGGTTCTCGTCGGCTAGGATCTTACGCAGAATATCCAGGTACAGGCTGGTGTTGTCAAGAACATGGCAAACCGGCCAGGTCTGTAATGGTTCGTCAGTGAGCTTGCCAGCGGATGTGGATGAGCGCATGTCGCGTACTGGTCGGCCGGAATCCACACGATAGACGCGCTTCAGCGCCTTTGCCGCCTGGATGATAGCGACCGTCTGGATTGAGATGGGGTTGCCGAAACCCTCGCCTTTGCCATCTGCACCGTAGAGGATTAGCAGGCGATTTTTGCGATGGTCATCAGAATCTTAATAGCCAGACGTACACACGATGCAGGGCGCAAAGATGTAGCTGCGAACGCCGAGCTCCTCCGCTTGCTCGGTGATGGCGTTGTTCGCGTTGATAGCCTACCGGTCCGTAAGCACTAGGTCAAAACAGTCCTTCGTGCACGATCATACATACCCCCTGCATCCAGGAGAATGACTTCTGGGCCTTCTGGATCTCATAGACCTGCGGATCGGTATCGTAGATCGGCCTATCGGTCGGTGTACCAGCATGGCTGGAGAAGACCTTGGCTCCGGTGGTCTGGCCTTGTCAATTACCGCTGTATATCACCAAAACACTGATAGGTACGTACATGAAGGAGATGGACCGCCTTGCCAGTCTTCTGCTTGACCTCAGCCATCGCCTTCATGAGGTTGACCTGGGGCTCGAAATTGACGGGGTCGATCAGCCAGTAGACGACCGAGATCTCATTGTCGAGGACGAAGGATCGCAGAGACGCCTCACTCTTGAGATCGAGCGAGACGGGTTCGGCCCCGTATTGCTTTACGGCTTCGGCCTGGGCATCGGTTCGGACCAAGGCATACAGCTTGCCGTGCGCCGGCAGGTTCGCGGACTTCCATCGCGCCAAAAGCGTTCCGCCGAGGTAGCCGGAGGCGCCTGTGAGGAGGATGTTGTGAACCATCTTGGAGGGTATATAACTATCCAAACAATGACCAACGCAATTGCGATTTAATAGGAGTGAGTTGTATTGGACGTTGACTGCTGTGGAGTTGGTCTGGTGGTCAGTTAGAGGCTTTACTTATGAGGAGCTTATGAAGAGGTGGAGATGACTGCACCTAAAGTCGAACTGCTTAGAAATCGATGGATTACTAACCCTTTGGGCGGGGGAAATGTAGACCCTACGGAGCAGCTTCGACTTCACAATCACACTGTCGTCGCAACTCATGTGAAGCATAGAACACTCTCTCAAGTTCCCGAGACACAGAGGTCCTGATTGTGTTATCCCGGCGGCATGGAATTGATCCGTTGGGCTGTTGGCTTACAGCTGGGGTTCGGCCCTCTGCGCACTTAAGTCCGGGCCTTCCCCTATTCTGACTGGGCGATCTTTCCGTCGGAATGCTGCAGGTCCACGGGTATTGAGCGCATCTTCTGGGTATAGGCTATTCCGTAGGAAGACCGGAGTCCCTTATGTCAATTGTATACTGCGATCGCTGTGCGAAGTGCCATCGGTCTTGCAGTTGCGGTAAGTTGAGCTGGGCCTTCCAAGGCCTACTCCCCGCTCAATGTAATCCGACCGTCGAAGAAGGAGAGAGTGTTATCACTAGGACTTTAACTTGTTATTCATGGCGAATGGTGGGGTGATCAAGGTCAAGGATGGTTATCCCGTGGATTGGTTACGATAGATCCATCCATTGCGCGTGGTATTATTATCCCCACTGGAGGTCGGTGGTTGACTGCCAGCCTCACCGGGGCGTCGACCCGTGGTTAGCAACTCTGGAAACAAATCTGAACTTTTCCAGGTACGTAATGCAGTCAGTATCTGTAAGATCTCTTTGAAACTCACCGAAAGCGTCCCTTTGATACCGATTATTCTGAGTCCTCGAGCGAAGACGTCCGAGAATGGCCATATAGCCGGAGCAGCTCGATATTAACCAACATACCCGACGAGCGCGCAGCAACTGGGCCACGATTGGCTCTTTTTTGCGTGGCTGGCAAGGTTATTTTACCGACGAGATTGACACGTACAGCAACGAGGTAGAAGAGGAGACAAGCACTGGGCTGTGTGCTAAGTCGGTGGTATTGCAGTCCACAGGGGCAGACATCCACCTACGCCGACACGATGTAAGCTCTCTTCACTCCTTCGAGTCAGTGCTGAATGCGTCATCAAACCATCAAACCATCATCATGAAGCTTCACCTCTCGGTTATCCTGCTAGCGAGCGCCATTCCCGCGCAATCCAGCGCATCGTGCTCGCGCGCTCTCCTGGAGGATGCGACAACGCGGTACGTAGCCGCGCAAAGCGCGGGACAACCGCAATGGCTGGAGTCACTGCTGGCGCCCAACGCCACCTTCCTCGAGAACCTGTCGCCCGTCGCGCGCTCCGCGAGCGTCCTCAACAAGCCGCTGGCCGTGGTGCGGGCCCGGCATACCTACGACACGGTGGCCTGCGCCGCATACAGCGAGCTGCTGGCCCTAGAACCATCCCCAGGCGTCGTGATCGGGACGCAGCTCCGCCTGAGCCCACCCTCGTCGCATATCTCGCTTCGAAGGAAACGCAGAGAGTCGGCCGGCGCAAAGATCACCCGCGTCGATTCGATCGTTACTGGTGACGGCGACCTCTACTTCAACGCGTCGCACACACTGCACTATGCGCTTGGTGAGGACTGGGGCGTGATTCCTCCAGCCATGCGGGATTCGCGCGAGACGCTGGTCAAGGCCGCGGATGCGTATTATGCCGTATTCAGCGACAACAGCACTCGCGTTCCCTGGCTGACTCCTTGTCGGAGACTCGAGGGCGGCGCGTATATGGCAGCCGGCATGGCGAATGATACTTGTTCGGCGGGCCTGCCGCCGTTTGCGGTCACGATGCGTGAGAGGAGGTACGTGGTGGATGAGAGTGTTGGCTCAGTGAATATCATCAGCGACTTTGGGATTCTGGGGCCGGATAGCCATGAGATGCGGATTGAGGGCGGCAAGCTGAGGTATATCCATGCCATGACGTCGTGTAAGAGAAATGGGAAGCCGAATTGTGACGCCCCGGCGTATCCTGGGTTGGCGGATGATGTGGGATTCTGATATCGAGTGGAAGGGCGGGATGGTCAGGGACAATTAAGCCACCTAATACGGACTGACGCTGGTGCGTACCCTTGAAACCTCTGTATTGGTACTCTGCTCGAATGCAGAGTTCTCCAACTGTCACTTTCGAAGAGACTTGTTTCTGGTCAGTGGAACGGGTAGATCGCTTTCATCTGTGGCCGTGACCTCGTTCATCGGAAGTACGGCTTCCTTTGGCCTCATATATGGGGGAGGTACTGGGTCCATGAAATTTCCTGGTAGCAATCGGCCGGCAGACTTCTAAAGCTTACGACAGCTTCGGTGAAAAAAATCAACCTCGATAGAAGGAAGATGGGCGACAAAGAGAGGACAATGAGGCAGACGAGGCTCTTCTTTTTCAGCCCCAAGAGCTCCATTCTACCAACCTTGTAGCCAGTCCACCAAAACCCAACCACTTCGAAGACACCGGTTCCGAATAATGACACAACCATGACGATACCGTTTATGCGCCAGAGTGTCTGTTCTGCCGCAGTAGGTAAACTGAGATTGTAGCCAGCCAAATGAATGCCGCTGAAAATTGAGACCGGCAGCACGTAGTACATGCTCTGCTCGAATGTTCGTGGATTAAATTCCCGGTCGTTCGGTATCCCTTCAAGCATTTGAATCAGTTAGCCCTTATGGCTCGTGGACATTGAAAACTTGAGATCTTGACTCACTGTCCAGAGGGAAGGTTCTTGTTTTCCGTACTAGTACCGCATGAAGCAATGTCCCCTGGTAGTTACTTGAACAATAAAGGTTGTTCTCAATGAAGTCCAGCGGGGTATCAACGATGGCTGCACTTCCTGGCTGGTCTGCAGCTATAGTGTCTATGCTTTTATTGGCATATAACGGGGTTGAGGCATGGACATCGAGAGGTTTATGCCACCAAAGAACCAATGGGATGAACGAACACACAAGGAGAGCAACAGTTGCGAGCTCGAAGGGCGTTATCTGTAGACCTTGTGTAGCGCGTATGATGAGTTTGATGAGAAGCCAGCCAGTTTGGAGGAAGGCGAGGGCTTTCGTGACATGGTCCGCTTTAGACTTATCGTTGATCTCGCGTTTGGTGATGCGCGGCATGTCGACGTAGCCATGATTGACCAGATAGGCGAGTTGCTTGGCAGTGATAGGGAAAGGCTTGCTGCCTTCCACATTCAGTCGAAACCCGCCACTGTCGGCATAGAACCCATGGACCAGAGTCCAGTTGTTATGTCCAAGCGCTTTCATATCGCACACGGACTGCCGGGCCGAGACGAACTGAGCGAAGGCAAACACCATGATGAGTTCGGGGAGAAAGATCCCAGTAAACAACCACCGGAGTTTGCGTAAAGCTACCGTTCGTGCCTTGTCTGAAGGAACCGGGACGTTCAGGTGGAGCATCGTGTACAGTAGCAGTATGATGGCGGTAATGCAGGGCCAAATAATATCGATGGTTCCTCTGGTGTTGGGAGAAGAGACCCAACCATGTTGACGACTGCCAGAGTGGCCTGTCTCTTCTCTCATCCGGTGATGCATTGATGGTGCCATTGTTAGCCGGGGTATAGCTGATCGGGGGGAAAGTTCGATGCCGAGCAGCTCAGAGATCAAGATCGATCCGGTACGGTGAGGAATCTGAGTCTGCCTTTTCAGTATTAACAGCACCGCAGTACATATAGGCGTATCGAGAGACTTCTGACTTGTAGAGCTGAGGAACAAACACAAGCAGATGATCCTCGTCTATAATTAGCTCTAACGTGGCACGAATCGTTGCTGTGATGAGACACCATGGTGGCTGGCCACGCTTGGGGCCAAGATTGTCGGTCTTCTCCGGAAATCTAATCTCTGATTGCCTGCAAAACGGCATCCTCCTCGAAGATGCGATTCACACATTGGTCATTTATCGGCCTTTCAACGTGACCGGGTGCCGAATTCTGGGCGGCAAGTTTACTTACCGACATGGGACTGTGACTTGGGAGGATGAAGGACGCGAGAGCTGTCGGCTGAGTGAGCGCGTGACAGCACAACCTTAAACGATCCAAGGTTGCCGAGAATTCGGAATGTGCCACTTCAGGTTGGTACGGCTGACCTAAGCTTGACGCCAGTGTGTCGAGTTGTGTTAAGAGGTAGGTGCAGCCCAGTTGGTTTCCAGGTTGCCTGGCAGTGGAACGTCACTGCCCACCCACCAAATCCCGAGTTTTCTGCACCGTTAGGTCTCAGCCATGTCCTCAAAAGAGTCACCCACGACTTACATATCGAGGTAAGATGAAATGCCGTTGACTACACTATACAAGGGTTCGGAACGTTTGCTGAGACCTGTTGTACAGGATGGATCCCCGTGGCTCCTGACCGGCGTGGCGGGCGATGTACTCGTGTGTACAGCATCTCGAAACTGTCCCCAGGACTTTCTCAGCTGCGCTTTTCTTTGTCTGTTCAAGGTATGACTTCCAGCGCCACAACGCTGTGCATCCCAACTGACATTCGCACCAGACATACAGCATCCACTCTATCTCCAGGCTTCTGGTAAGAGCGCGTCAGTTCGACCCCCCACGCGATGTGGAAGTAGCTTCCAAGCGGGTAGCAGACACCAGCGTCCTGTTGACCAAGATGATCATGCGCCCACCAGGCTCTCTGCAAGCGCGGCAGGCCACAGCGCGAACGAACTACCTGCACAGCATGTACCGCCGTGCTGGGCAAATCACTGATGGTTACATGCTGTACACGCTCAGCCTCTTCGTGCTAGAGCCAGTATGATGGACGGGGCTGTACGAGTGGCCCCCTTTGCGCGACATGGACTGATGCGCTCTTGCAACCTGCTTTCAAGCTTGGGAGGAAGACCTGCAGATCGGCTACGAGGCGCTACCGTCGCACAAGACCGGCTGGACCGATGGTCTACACTGGTTGGACGAGCTGGATGCGTGGAGTCGACGGTATGAGGAGAACTCTGTGGTGGCATCCGACGCCAATGTGGAAGTAGTGAGCGCAACGAAAGAGCTGGTTCTGTGCCAAGTGCCCAGCTTCCTGCATAACGTGGTCCCGAGCGTCGTTGCCGTTTTCCTCGGGCACATGGTCCGGCGAGCTATCAGGTTTGCTGGCAGAAGTCCAAGGACCACAACGTTACTCGTGGGCTGACGCCATCGCCAGGATACACAATCCCCCACGAAGGCTCAGACTCGCATTCGAAGTTCTCGTTAGGCTGCGGCAATGGGTATTGCGGTACGCAATGCCACCACGTCCGTATTCTCTGCGCCGCAAGTACAACGATGAGGACACTCATCCTGTCACTGGTCGCTACCAGGCTCAGCGAGGGCTTTGACGACCGTGGTATAGAACACTCTCGGCCCTTGATCGACGGGATTTCAACCCACGGATGCTATTGGCCAATGGCAAAGCCGCCAATGTGAGCTTCGACGACGCGACGTTCATGCCGGAAGGATAACTCCCTAGCGAAATCGATCTCCAGAGCCGTGCGGGTAGAGGCCGCAATGCAATGAGGGAGGAGATCGGGGCTCTCGGCCTCAAGTCCAGCACGCGATGCCCCTTCTCGATACCACTTCTCGATACCCCAGAAGTGAGTGACGCATCACACTCAACCTATGCATCATGATAGGGGTCTTCTACGGCGTGACTCATACGTCTATCGCGTATTCCAGACTGGGCAAGTAGGCAGTTGATATACTGTCGATTCGGCTAGGTATGAAGTCCGTGGTGGGAAGCGATGAGACGCCGAGATGACAGCGGTGACGGTCGGATTTGTCATCGATGCGGAGTAGAGCGCGGGCAAGACGGAGTAGTTGGTCGTATGAAGCAAGCGCAACCAACGGTATTCAGCTCCGTGTTCCGTCTCGTTGCCGTTTGTCCCCTTTATGCAATTGGCAACTGGCAAGGCACCCGCCGGCAACGGGGCTCGCCTGAGCCGGCGATAACCTTCCTTGCTCTCGGAGGAAGGCTCGCGACCGGAGATAACACGGGACACGGTGCCCCAAGAACCCGGTATCGTGTCTTTTCAGTTGCAGTGTTCTGCAGCTTCGAGGAAGTAGTATTAAATTGTGCGACCCGTGTCTGACCAGGCGGCCAAAGCCGGTGCGGGAGGAGGCCGCTCTCGCATCTGTCTTGCCTGCCCTGCCTGCCCTGCTCCCCTTCAAAGTCGTCTTTGGTGCCGGCTCGTCTCCGACCGAACCCATATATTGCCGGCCTTTCACGATGCGCCTTATCCTCGGAGCCGAGCTGATCTCTCCGTCTTCGCTTTTATCAGATCGACAAGGAAGCCAAGGATGCATCCCACTGGAGCAGCCGGCCTGCCCCTAGTGCTTACCCAGGCACCGTCTAAACCCTCTCCCGTCTCTTCCCATTGCAGATCGACTGTCCAGTCCAGTCCTGTCCAGGATCCCCTCACATTCTCAACTGATCAGTGACTCAGCTCTGCGCCAATTCGTGCCTCTTTCCCATACGTCGTGGCGCACCTGACGTCCTGCAGCCTGCAGCTCGCAGTTGGTCCTCCCCCCTTTCGTGGTCTTCTCCTGTGGTGTTCTTCTCACCCCTGTCCTGCCGTCTTGGCAAACGGAATCCCTTTGCGCGTGGTAGCGGCAGGGAATAAGTGGCCGAAGGCAACGTGGGAGTGAGTGGGTTCGTCAGCAAACATATACAGGGGAAGTACTATAGCTGTTGGTCCTCGTTTGCTTATACTCCGTTCGAATTCCGTTACCAACACGAGGAGATTCTGTACGAACAATCGGTGAGACAGACCGAGCAGGCCTTGGGCCTTGACACTTGTTCCAGTGTCTCGACTGCCCGTCTGCTATCCATGTAAGCTGACCCCTGACGTACCAGACCAGCCAGACTGCCCCAGAAGAACCCAACCCTAGCAGCCCTAGGCGCCTAACCATAAGTACTTCCAACGCCAGCCGCAAGCTCACTGCTCTACTACTTATCTAGCCTTGGCTGCTGTCGATCTCGCCCTCTCCTCCGTAAACCCGTTTCACGCCGTGCAATTAAAATTCGCATTCGGCGGGGTCTGCAACATCCAGAGTCACCCCGTCCCCTACACGCCGATATCAATGACGAGATACGAATAAGGCTAGAGAGAGACGTACTCTCCCCTCCCAGTTTGGCCTCCAGGATCGAAAACAGCTGCAACCTCTATCTTACATGTATCTTAGTTAAGGTGGCCAAGTACGGCGTGTGTATGGTAGAGGGGCCCGTCTGCATGATCAGACCCAGATTTCCTGCTTCCCATGCTCGATCTCGCGCCGAACTCTCTTTGCCTTTAATTTTCTCCCCTCCAGTTACCAGTTACCAACCAGTACCGAGACCGAGACCAGTACTCCTTGCGGTCAGGAAAACCAACAACCTTCCGCTTTCCCCTCCAGTGCTAGATCACGTCTTGGTCTCGACAGCGATCCGCTCTAGTCTCAGCGAAGCTCGGGCTCGAATAACGTACACCCGGCTGAGCTTCCTCCGCCGGCCGGAAGTTGGGACTGTCACCGACGAAAGCCCCTTCACGGCACCAGCCTCGAACCGCCCTTCCCATTGTCCTACACAGCGCACCTCCCCCCGATGGCCGCCTCGTCCGGGGTGTCACCCGCCGCCAACTCGACCGGCTCGCCTGCCGTGTCCACGCCTTCCGACCAGCTTGTGTCAGCCGTAAATCCCGCCTTACGCGGCCCGCCACATGCCGCCCTTCCGCAGCCCTTCATTTCGACCGGCCCTATCACCATCGACCCCTCCGCTACTCCTTCCGCCGCGCTGAACCCGCGCAGTTGTGTGACATGTCGTCGGCGCAAGGTTCGCTGCGACAAGCACATGCCATGCGGCAACTGTCGCAAAGCGCATATCCAGTGCGTCTTTCCCGCGCCGGGGCGAGCACCGAGACGACCGCGGCCGAAAGACCCCAATGCCCCGCCTAAGCAGACGAGCGAACGTGAAATCGAGTTAATGAAGCGGTTACGCAAATTGGAGGGTATCGTGGAGGACCTGAGCGGGCAGATCGAGTTCGAGACCACGCGGCACGGTGGCAGCAGCGGCGGCGAATCACCCGAAACCCTTACAGATCCAATGGTGGATCGAGAACGAAGGAGGCTGAATCCAAGTTTCTATAACGAACAAATAGCTGGCGGCGGTCCCACTGCAAGCCCTTCCAAGCCCACCCGGGCTTACACCCTCGACTCGGTGAGCAGTGAACTGAGAAGTCCCACGGGGGATGTCAACAAGGATTTTGGCCGGTTGGTTCTGAATGAGAAGGGCAAGACACGATATGTCAGCAACTCGTTCTGGTCCAAGATCAATGACGAGGTGGGTTTGCCCCTCACCCGATACATGTGTTCTGCCCTGGGGATCCGTATTGATGGGGTATACTAGATTGACGAACTACGAGCCGACTGCCAAAGGCTCACCGACGATGACTCGGACTATTCTGACGATGGCAGCACGCCTGCAACAAATCTAGCAGGCCAGGACCCTCACTTCGACCACCACGGCTTCATACTGGGATACAGCTCATCCCAGGTGGATCTACGAAAACTACATCCTTTGCCCTCGCAGATCCCCTTCATTTGGCAGGTATATATAGAAAACGTCGATCCCTTGGTCAAGATTTTGCATATACCCACGATGAGCAAGATCATTCGCGATTTGCGGAGTAATATGGACACGCTCACTCCCGGCTTGGAGGCGTTGATGTTCTCGATATACTACGCAGCCATCACCTCGTTGGAAGAGGAAGAGGTGCGCACACCCAGGCTTCCATTATTCCCGTTCGACTGGCTTACAAGTTGCAACAGGTCAAGACGAATTTCGGTGCAGATAAGGCGCGGCTCGTCGACCAGTACCGCTATGCCACGGAGCAAGCCTTGGCCAAAGCCAGCTTCCTTACAACATCCGAATTGGTGGTGGTGCAAGCACTAACCATCTTCCTGGTGCTTGTTCGACGGTTTGACGACACCAGGTTTGCCTGGACGCTGACTGGTCTGCTCATTCGCATCGCTCAATCTCTCGGCTTGCACCGAGAGGGTACTCACTTCGATAACCTAAGCCTATTTGATATTGAGATGCGTCGCCGTCTGTGGTGGACGATCTGCGTGTTAGATCTTCGAGCGGCGGAGGATCAAGGCACTGACCTGACTATCGCCGAACGAACATTCGACACCGAGTACCCCTTAAACGTGAACGACACCGACATCAGTCCCGAGATGACTGAGTTCCCAGAATCGCGGCAAGGAAGTACTGATTTGACCTTTTGCCTGATTCGTTTCGAGATATGCTCTCTGGCCAGGAAGATGCACTCAGCTACGACTGCGATGGCACCATGCCCTAGGGATTCCATGACTACCCTGCAGGAAAGGGAGACGATGCTCATCGAGCTGAACGAGCGCATTGACGAGAAGTATCTGAAGAACTGTGCGAATAACGAAGGAGATGTGCTGCATTGGGTTGCCGCCACGATCGCCCGCCTCATCATGGCCAAAATGAGCCTCATCATCTATCAGCCAATGCTGATGCCTGGTACCGGTGCGAACCTGTCTTCCGACATACGAGATCGTCTTTTCATGGCCGCAGTGGAAGTCGTTGAGTACAACAAGGTGTTGAATAAGGAGCCCAGGTGCAAACAGTGGCGCTGGATGTTTCAAGCATACACGCAGTGGCACGCTGTTGCTTACCTGTTGCTGGAAGTCTGCCGACGTCCATGGACCGCATCCGTGGAGCGCGGCTGGAAGGCATTGACCTCGACCTTCGAAGCGCCCGCCTTAGCTGAAATCATCAAACCAACTGTATGGCTACCTTTACGCAAACTAATGTTGAAAGCGAAACGACATCGGGAAGAAGAAGTCAGTCGTCTTCGAGCAGATCCGGAGGCTGCCCAGGAGCTGGATATCAAGGAAAGCAACAGCGTACCTCCAGCCACCTTCCAACATCTCCCCAGCTCCGTGCGAAATGCACTCGCTCAGGAGAACTGGAGGAGATTGGTCGGAACCAAGAGCCCGAACAAGCCGATCCAAAACACCTGCATGCACGACTCGAACCAGCAAGGACAGCACATAGGGTCTGATCAAGGTCAAGGTCAGAAACAAGCAAACGCCACATCCTCACAAGCGCAAGAACAGCTCCTCGGTCACATGATGTCCGAACCGTATCTTGATTCGCAAGATCTGATCTCGTTCGCGTTCACCGGTGACCCGGCGCCCTTCACGGAGCAAGCCTTCTCCGGAGACGGGGCCAAGCCGCAGCAGCAGCAGCAGCAAATGGGCATGGTCATGAACGGTGGCTACCCTTCCATGTACCATTCTCAAAACGACGCAAACACCGCTCCCGCAGCTACCACGGCAGTAAACCCGCAGCCTATGGACACGACGACCGTCGACAACCACCCGCCCCCCTGGCTGTGGGACGACAACCCCTGGAGCAACTCGTACGCGGCCATGGCGTCTAACGTGCCATCGTCAGCCATGGATGACGCTGACGTTAATATGGATGTTGATAACTTCAACTGGCAGAACTGGATGGACAATGGGTTGGCGATGGGGCGCGCTGGCTTCACAGGGGGGATCTGATCGCGCTTTTTGAAGTCGATGCACGTGAGGCTCGGCTTCGCGCGGCTGGTGTGGATTATACGTGAATAGATATCATGGCGCAGTTGGGTACTCGATGATGTTGGCTTTGCTGCTGCTAGGACGCAAGCTCGAGGATGGGGGTGGACGGTTGGACTTGCACGCTTGTTTGATACCCGACTCGAATTCATCCCAGCGTGTTTTCCCTCCGCCATGAAGTCCGTCCAGATTTCTGCGTGCTGTAGCTACTACCTGCGTGCTGTGATTCCGTGCATCTCCACCGCGCGAAGGAAGGGTACGGCGCCACGTGGACACCGGCCTCGGAGTTGTGCTGGTATAGCGGATATCTGCCTCCTTGGGAATAGCGGCACACTCGAGATGCCGATCGGGGCGGCGCAACATCCCCGGACTTCGGGAGCGGCGAACAACCCGATAAGCAATGTTCGTCCTGTCGCTCCATCACTTACGGTCAGCGCGACGGAGTATACGGAGTTGCCATCGACTTCAACCACATGCCGTATGGGATGCGCTTTTCCCACGGGAGCCCGGACACATGGTCGCCCCCGAGCTGACTCACTCGCGGTGCAGGTGATCGATCGTGTTCAGCCGCGAGGTCCGCTGTCAGCAACGCCCCAGCCTTGCCCGAGAACGCCCGAGGGCTGGTAGGGGTAGAATGTGAATACCGCGGTTTAGTTGGTAAGCGTATCGGTTCTGTAGACTTGGGTGGGTACGGTAGTTGTGATGGGGTTTATAAAGTAACTACCTAGGTATATATAAATCGCCTGTCTAGTCGTCCGTGGCGTATCTACCTATCTACCTACCTACCTACCTAACCTTAGGTCCTCGACTACATACATCCCCAGACTCAACAACAACTACTTCCTCGTGCCCTGCTTGCTACATACCACAGCCGGTTGCTATCGCCTTATCCACCATGTCTTCAAATCAAGTTGTTGCGGAATTCCTGCGCCGGAACGAGTACGTGCCTGCCTGTCGGCCTATACGGCACTTCTACCTAGTGGACGTTGAATGGTTGACCTAGATCGATCCAGGACTTACGCCCCTTCCCACACCCCCTCTCCGACCATCGCGGATCTCACCAAGACCGTCACGATCTCGCCCGTTTTCATCTGTACGCCATCGCCCCAGGGACGAACAGACCGTCGCGGTACCTAAGTACTGACCACAGCTCGCAGTCTGCTGCATGGACGCGCGCGTAGACCCGGTGCGCATCCTGGGTCTGCAGCCATTCGGTACGCTCGCTCCCCTCCTTTCTTCCTCTCCTCCATACTTATTCAATTTCCGCCGGACCCGACTGACACCGGTCCCCAGAAGCGGTGGTGGTCCGCAACGTCGGCGGCGACGTGACGCGCAACATCCACGACATGCTGATGTTCGACCAGCTGGTGCCGGTGCGCGAGGTGCTGGTCATGCAGCACACGGGTGGGTTTTTCTTTTCATTTCATGTAATCCTCTGCCCAGCCCCGCCCCGCCCCCGGGCTTGGCTTGACCTTGGAGGTACAGGTAAAGGTGGTTAACTAACGGGATGGATGGATGGATGGCGAGTAGACTGCGGCGTCACCTACCTACCGGAAGACACTGCGCGGGCCGGCCTGAAAGCGAAGGTGCCCGGGCATGATGACGAGGTTGATGGGATTCCGTTTCAGTTCTTTACTGAGTGAGTCCCTCTCTCTCTCTCACACCATTCACTCACTAGGTGCCAAGGCTGTGTGTGTGTGTGTGTGTGTGCGTGTGCGGTTGACTAACAACGGACGAAAACCGCAGCGTCTACGACCAGGCTAGGAAGAACACACGGTTCGTCAGGGAGCATCCGCTCTTGCGCAAGGAGCTGGCGGAGAATACCATGGGGGTAGTGTTTGATATCAAGACGGGCAAGGTCACGAAGGTTGAGGTCTGATAGGGATGGGTGGCGGGATAGCTGGCTTGGGAGGGTGTGTGACTGGTGAAGGATGGAAGACAGCGAGGAACGGGATTGTACGATAGATAGCTGTAGAACTATACCTATCAACATCATCACCTGCACACAAACCAATGCCGAGAGCCTTCATCCACGTAGTAGATACTCGCGAGCGAGGTCTTCTCGCCTGCCCTGTCACCCCAACATCCACAGAGCCGAGTGTACGTACGTGTAAGCAGCTCCACGATCGTAGCCGGGTCTCAAGAAAACGTCAATCGACGCAAATGACTCACGCAGCGGACGAGCATCTCTCCGTCCATTCCCGAAGCCATGTCAGGCCCTTCCGGAATCATCACGACGCTGCCAAGCCCCGGCGCTCGATGTTGCCGGATTCGGAAAGCGGGCGGGCGAATGCTGCGCTGTCAGTGGGCTTCCAACCCTTCAGCTCGACTCGCACTCGCATTGCGGCTGGCTTCTTTAGCGTTGCCTGGACCCGCTGTACGTAAGCCCGGGGCCGGATGTTGGTGATGAACTGGGATGGAGGATCAGTTCTTGACCGACATGATGGACATCACGAGGCCGAGAAGGGCCGGGGGGAACAGGATAAAAGGGAAGGGCTGCGTCGAGTTTCCAGAATGGCTTCTCTCATGATCGACGAATTCACCAAAGCTTTCTCATCCGTCGATTTCCTATTTACCTACCTTACCAGTACCAAAGACCTCTTCCGTTCAGCAGAAACTACTTACTCAGTTCACCTACCTACCTTAACCCATGGCACTCGATCACTTCCGCGCCATCATTATCGGCGGCGGGCCCGTCGGCCTCGCCATCGCCAACATGTTGGCCGCCGGCGGCATCGACTTCGTAGTTCTCGAACGGTACCCGGCCATCGTGACGGAGAACGGCGCGGGCATCATGCTGTGGCCGCAATCAACGCGGCTGTTCGATCAACTGGGCCTTCTACAGGCGTCCGAGGGCCGGTACACGCCGCTCTCCTCGAAGCACGCGACGACGCTGGACGGGCGGGGGGTGCTGCAGGACTCGCCGATTTTCGATATCCTGAGAGAGAAGTGAGTTGCCTGTGAACCCGAGGCCGTTACTGCTGGTCATCGTAGTGCGGTACCAACATAGGTGGACTGACACTCCCCCCTCCCCCCCAGCCACGGCTACCCATGCGCCAACTTCTCGCGCACCGACCTGGTCGACATCCTGTACGCGGGGCTGGGGCCGCTCCAGGGCAAGGTCAAGACGAACGCAGCGCTGAAGGACATCGAAGTCACGGACACGGGCGTCACCGTAACCCTCGCCGACGGGCGCTCAGAGCACGGCTCGCTCGTGATCGGCGCGGACGGAGCGCACAGCCAAACCCGAAGCATCCTGTCGCGACTGGCGGGGGAAGCGGAGGAGGACGGCCGCCAAAGCCCCGCGGCGGCGGCAAGCTACCAAATCCTGTACGGGCGGGCCTCCTCGCCGCCCGGAGGCGCCGCCCAACCGGGCGTCTTCTACGAGACGCACGGCGCGGGGCTGGCGACGCAGTTCACGGTGTCGGCGGACGGGCAGCACCTGCACTTCGGGATCTACCGGCGGCTGGCGTCTCCTCCCGCCCCCCGCACGAAGCCGTACAGCGACGAGGCGGAGACGGAGGCCTTCGCGGCCGCGGTCGCCGACGTCGCGGTCCTCCCCGGCGGCGTGCCCTTCGCCCGCGTCTGGGCGCGCCGCCGCTGGGCGCGGCTGGCGGACCAGGCCGAGGGGGTGGCGGGGCGCTGGGCGCACGGGCGCGTGGTCCTGGTCGGCGACGCGGCCGTGCGCATGACCAGCGCGGCGGGCCTGGGGTTCAATACCGCGCTGCGGGCGGGGGTACGGCTGGTTAATGGGCTGCAGGGGCTGGTGGGCGGCGCGGAGGAGGAGAAGAAGAGGTGCCCCGGCGCGTGGGAGCTGGCGCGGGTGTGCGCGGCGTACGAGGCGGAATGCAGGCCGGAGGCGCTGCGGATTCTGGCCATGTCGGCGTCCATGGTGCGCGCGATTACGTGGGAGAGCTGGTGGACTTGGTTCTTCGCGGAGTATGTGCGGCCTTGGTTGATTAGTGATCGCCAGCTGTTGACGCGGTTCGGGAAGGCGTATATTAGCCAGACTAGGAGTTTGGATTTCTTGCCTAAGGGTGAGAGGGAGGGGAGGATTCCTTGGGCTGCGTAGTAGTGTATCATATCACCTATAAGAGTTCCTGTAGAGTCAGGCATGTTGGGTTTAGAATAGATAAATGTCCAGTTCTCAATGGGAGTGGCCGCCCAGCTGGCAGCTAGAACGTGTCATGGATAGTACCGGCAACGTGAGTGGTCTTGGGGGAGATCCGAGAGGACCGAAATCCACTCACTTGCCATGAAGAATAGCATTGCCAATTCTATATCAAACCCACGCGAAAGGTGCGAAGATCCTCTTCATCCCGATATAGACTGGCGAGACTGTGAATCGAAATCATGGAGTTGCGGATGCTAGCGTTGAACGCACGTGATGAAGCAAATACGAAGTCGCTTCAATGACATCATCAAGTTCTACAAGTTCATGATCCACCACTGACTGACTTGGAAAGCAGATTTGGAGATCCATCCAATCCCAACGCCATCAGTGAGACAAGGTTCCAGGCAGTAAGGGACTGTAAACTGGGAATTGCAACGCTGATAATTCTGCCTTCTCGAGAAACCCGCCCTCAACAACATCACACCAGCTCGCTTTATCAACTTACCTCCATTACCGGTAGCACTTCAACCAACCCTCTTTATAAAATAAACACCCACCCAACTCACTACTACCACCATCACCACCACTACCACACCACCCGCTATGGCATCCCCAACCCCCAAAACAATGCGCGCCTGGCAATACACCAACGCGAGCGCCGGGCTCGAGAACTCGCTAACGCTGAACCCCAGCGCGCCGCGCCCGGACGCCACCTCCCCGCTACCGGGCACGGGGATCCTGGTGCGGGTGCACGCGTCGGCGCTGAACCCGGCGGACTACAAGCTGGCGGAGCTGGGCCTGCTGTCGCGGGCGGTGGTGCGGGTCCCGGCGTCGCCGGGGATGGACTTCGCCGGGACCGTGGAAGCCGTCGGGTCGTCGCTGGTCGACTCGGGGGGGGAGGAGGAGTTCGAGTTCGCCCCCGGCACCCGCGTCTTCGGGCGCGTGGCCCCCGGCGCCCAGCACGGCACCCTGGCCGAGTACGTGGTCGTCGCCGACGGCCCGGCGGGCGGCCTCGCGCGGCTGCCCGACGGCGTCGCCATGGCCGACGCCGCCGCCCTCGGCACCGCCGCCCTCACCGCCTACCAGTGCCTGCTGGCGGGCGGGGCGGCGCGCGGCGACCGCGTGTTCGTCAACGGCGGGTCGGGGGGCACGGGGGTGTACGGGGTGCAGATGGCGGCGCGCGCGCTGGGGTGCCGGGTCGTGGCCAGCTGCTCGGGGCGGAACGCCGCGCTCTGCCAAGAACTGGGCGCGGAGGCGGTGCTGGACTACACCACCACCGACGTGGGCGCGGCCCTGCGCGGGATGGGCCCCGTGTTCACGGCCGTGGTCGACAACGTCGGCACCAGCCCCGCGGACCTGCACCGCGCCGCCGACGCCTGCCTCGCCCCCGGCGGCCGCTACGTGCAGGTCGGCGGCGGCGCCGGCCTGGCGGACCTCCGCACCCTGGCGGCGCGCGCGCTGCTGCCGGCGGCCCTCGGCGGCATGCGCCATCCGTTCCAGTTCCTCATGACCCGCAACGATGCCGAGCACCTCCGCCTGTTCGCCCAGTGGATGCAGGAGGGCAAGATACGGGCCGTGGTCGACGAGGTCTTCGAGTATGCGGATGCGCCCAAGGCGTTTGCGAAGCTGAAGGGTGGCCGCGTTAGGGGCAAGTTGGTGGTTAAGGGGGCTCCGCCCGCGGAGAAGTGAGGCGCGAGGAGGTGGTGGAATTGGTAGGAATCTTGCTTCTTGTGCATTCGCCTCGTGCTAGGCCGTGTGATGTGTGATCTCAAGTGCCCGTGATGTGGAGAGGGTGCCACTGAGGATAGAGGAGAGAAGAGAGTCTTCGGGTCTCAGTCACCACGAGACCAGCTCTGATCGGTTACCTGGTAGCGTCCCAATGAGGTTGTCAGATGTAGTTGGACCTTGTTCCCAACCGCGGTCGCCATTGGCCCAGTAGCCGTACACAAGGGGAACAGGAGACCATAAGGGGGAAAGGAGACTGGGTATGCGGTAGACAAGCACAGCATCCAAAGATAGGACAGAGAATCGAAATGCTCAAGCTGGAGTCAACACTTCGACGGCTCTCGTTTCTGTATATTGAACCCGTATCCGTCTGCCAGTCGACATGATATAGACCAGGAAGACTTGGACACCTTCACCAACGGAATGGAGAACACCAAATTCCAAAGGGGTGTATCGTACGGCAACTACTTTATGTACATTTCCCAACCAGTTCAATGACTAGCCAAAACACAAGGTGTAAGGGGATGATGTATGACCTTCCGTGAACCTGGGATATCTGCCTCCGCCGTACGCAACACACGCCGGAACGCACACCCCCTCAGTCTTACAACCGAACTCGGGCCGCTTCCAACAGAAATATAACCAGACCACAGTCCCAAAGGTCAAGTCCAGGCCAGCTACTTAGTCTTCGAGTCCACCACGGCCGCCAAACCGTACGGTAGTGCACGACCACGCGTGCGCGCCAACCATCGAAACTCACAACTTCGACCCCCGCCTCGCCCCCTCCTCCCGCTCCACCGGCACCGTGGAACTCTGCTCGGCCTTCAAGCTCACGGGGTCGCCGAGCATGCTGGGGTTGGCGTCGGGGCCGTTGAGTTTCTTGGCGGCCTTCTCGCGCAGGGTTTCGCCTCCCCCCTTCTTCCCCCCCTTTCCCGAGTTTGGTGACGAGGACGACGACGAGGCGGCTGCGCCCTGCTCGTCCTCGGTCGGCACCCGCCCGCTCGCCTCCGC
Source organism: Xylariomycetidae sp. FL0641 (assembly GCA_022376655.1). Lineage (NCBI taxonomy): Eukaryota > Fungi > Ascomycota > Sordariomycetes > Xylariomycetidae sp. FL0641. The sequence goes on from JAJJKE010000030.1 coordinate 212,002, forward strand.
CTTCAGGCTGATGGGGTCGCCGAGGAGGCTCGGGTTCGCGCCCGGGCCGTGCAGCTGCTTGCTGGCTTTGGCGCGGAGGGGTTCGTGGTTGTCGTTGTCGGAGGGCATGGTGGAGGCGGGTGTGGGCGGCGGCGGGTGGTAGTTTCGGGATGGGGTGTAACGCGAGCTGCGAGGGAGGTAGATAGACAGATTGCTCTTCTATAAGTCGAAGATGGAAATGTATGTACAGTGTTTTCACGTCGAGGTGTAAGTATGTATGTACTTCACCCACGAGAGACAAGGTAGTGGAGGGAACAAAGAATTTCTTTATACCAGCTACCTACCTACCTACACACTCGCCTACGAAAAGCCTAAACCAGATACCTCGGACTGGAATGCATTGATCTGAACCCCCCATCCACCAAAACATAGGTGATCTCATCCATCGGATTAGCATGTGCTCGAGTTGGTGAGGTCATCGACTCGAGTCATCAACGTCTGGCTACCTAGGTAGGTATGAGCGCTGCAGTGAACTTAGCTGTGGGGTTGTTGCCCGCGGGGAAGTGATCAGTGCCCTAGGCTCTGCTAGGGATCGGACAGTTTAGTGCTTCTGGGGCATTCATAGGGCTGCTGAAAGTTATCTAGGTAGTCTGGAGGAGCCTCTGGTTGCCTGGCAAGCCACGATTCTCGGTGGTGAGTTCAACGCAACGCTCACTCTGCGATCGACTGTTCAAGCCTTAATCGTCTGCGATATTAGCAACCATTTGCTGGGACAGTTAGCCGTTCAGAAAGTCAATGCTAGACGGCTTCATTCAAACCCATAAGTGAGATTTGAAGGTGATAGAACTCATCATGAAGCCCAAGCAACGGTGCCAAACGACGGGGTTAACGAAGAAGCGTGGTCTGGCGCCGTCTGCCAAGCAGAGTGATCACTATATCAAGTTAGTCATGTCCAAGAGGTATCGAATCCAGAATGACGCCAGCTCCGAAAGTAGTTGAAAACATTACGATTTTTTACAGGCATTTTTACATATGTACAGTGAGGTCTCGGCCTCAACCAAAAAGACAGCTTCAACCACCATACAGCCTCCGTCCCTTGGGTTTTGTTCGCATAGGGTTTGGCAAGGGCTTTCGTACATGTCCCATATCTGGACCAGCTTTCCGTTGTCTCCGGTACCACCCGGAACCCTGATCACGAGCAGCTCTGCACAACGCTCTATGTTGATGTGCAGTTGACGTGATGGCGACTTTCGTCTGTTCACTAAATCGGTAAGAGTCCAAGGGATCCTGACACTGCGGTGTCGGCGTTGGCGTATCCGACTCGGCGTTGTCTTGGGCCTGGACGACTTGCATACTCATCGAAGAACTTTCTTCATTCTCACGATGCATCTCGATCTTATGCTTTAGTTCAGCAGCATGCGTCTCAGAGATGTCTGAGATAGTCGTGGTCGGGGTGTCGAGACCCTCGAACCCGTCGAAATCATCTGGTTGCGATGTATCCTCATCGAACTCCTGAGAGATCGTGGCCGAGAAGGTCATACTGTCGGTAACCTCGGGATCTGATTCGGAAAAAGACACATTCCTGGCTGGTGTGGACGCGCTGGAGTTGTCCGAGCGGGCCGAGCAGGATGAAAGAGATCGGGGCGAAGGGGGTAGATGGCGCGACGGTATTGAGGCGGACTTATCAATAGGAAGAGGTTCATGAGTGAGGCCAGAAACATCGTCGTCCAACTCATCAAAGAAAGGTTTCGACGTGGGGTCTTCGCTCAAGGTATTCCAAGGGTGTTCGGCGGGAAGATAGGATGCGAAATACCTTACGAGCGAGTCAAAGGATCTCGTGCGGAAGAGCTGAACGGCGTGTTGCCATTGCTGAGTACCGATGAGAGTCGGGTTGGCGATGATCTCGAGCGAGGCCGACTCCAGGCTCTCGTTCAGTTCGCGAAGTCGTAGTTCCTTGCGCTGTGCCAGGAGAAGGTGGAACTCGTCAGGGGAGGAAGCTGCGTGAGAGATTTCGCAGACGTCGTTTTGGAAGGCGTCGGGGTCTTGTATGGAGAAGGTGAGGGTGTTGTATTGATGATGCAGCTTTTCATGAAGATCCGTTCTTTTCATGCCAAACTTCCAAGCGGGCCAAGAATAGCCCGGTTCGTCCATCCTCTCGTGTTGGTGCTTCGGTTTCGGTGTCGGTGTCGATTTCGGTGACGGTGGTGTCTAGGGCTTTCTCGTCTTGTGATCGGGCTGGATGTATTACAAGGGGTAAATGGGTATCGATAAAGTGATTAAATCGTTAAGTCGTTCTGTTGGGTTTTCGTTCCAGCAATGTGTGTTCGGTCGGGATGCGTGCACGTCTTCAGTATTCGTGAGCGGGTTTTCGGTCATTCAACCCAAATGCGTAATGGCCATTGTAGTGATGTTGTTGGTTATATTTCAAGCATTGGGTAAGTGTCTTTTTGCCGAGTCAGAATGAGCGTGCAGGTGCGGATTGACCAGAAAGGGCGAGATCGTGGATGATGCAGAATGAGTTGTAGGCGGAGAAGAAGGGATGGCGCGGCCTGGCCGAGTGCGTCTGAGTGTATTGCGAGTGTCTGGGAGGAGGTGGGCTTGCTGGCGGTATCTGGAATTGCCAGTCTGGCAGCGACGGGCTCTAGACCAGCCCTGTTTCGGGCTTCGGGGGCCAAATGGGCAATCACATCACAAACACGCCAACCCCGGTACATCGGCTTTGGCGGAAACCTTTGGCCTTTTCTAACCGCGTCGTGCCGTTTCCTTCGCAACCACGCGGAATCTACCGGCAAAGCTGACAAGATTACTACACCAATGGCTTTGTAGTTCAAATCACTATCTTTTGCTGCTCTCAAAATGCGAAAGGAGTCTCTCTGGACTTGGGCGCAAAGTGAAATATTCAAGGCCTGCCGAGAACACCCTTCGAAGTTTTCGCAGAAGTATTGGGACCCGGAGAGAAACGGTTCGCAAGCGGAGGCCCAACGCTGCAGTGGCACTGGCCGGCCCAACCTTCCCACTTCCGGCAACTTCACGCTATCAGCTGCATCTCTCGGAAACCTTACATCCAATCACACATCGGTACATGCGGCAGGGCCCCTCTCTGAGCCAATCATGTCGAATGCATGACGGCAAAACTGGAACATGCAGCTGACTGTAGCCAATGAACACCGAAACCAGCCCTCCCTCCGGGCGCCGTCCCTTCGTTGGCCCTCCAGCAAAGCCGTCAGATGCAACGTGAGGAAGTGAGATCTTACACACCCAATCCTTTCATTGCCTCTTCTGCCTTCATCACCCGACCTTCGGAGCACGCGCATCCGCCACTGTAGGCACTCACTTATTCCTTGCCGATGTCCTTAGGCAGAATGAGATCGAGGGTCGAAAGGTAAGTCGACACCTCCAGACTGAGATGAGAACGGCTACCTACAAAGAGGTCCTCCATCTCCGTTCAATATGCCTTCACAGACAGTCTTGCCTTGTCCAAATACTGCGCCGAACCAGCTTTCTGACCGATGGATGACTCGATCAACAAGACTGTGCCCGAAATCCCGAGCAAGCTCAGCTCTGAAACACCAACGACAAAGCCACCGGCCCAGGAACAGTAAGAACGAGCAGCGCTTTCGAGGCAGCCAGCGGCTTCTTGGATTTGGAAGGCATTCTGACCTGGAGTTTATCGAGTCCTGTCATAAAGGATCTGTCACCTTGCGGCAAGCGAGTGCTTCAGGTAGGGACTGGAGACAGCCTTCCCCCTCCTATTTGGACGTGTGAGCGGTTGCCACTGACACTGCCACGATCGCTCGTTCTGTCGTCCAACATCGCTACCCGGGCGTGCTAGGCTAGGCATCCAATGTGCCAGGCTGCCAGACTGCCAGGCTGCCAGACTGCCAGGCTGCCAGTGCATTGGGGGCCAAACGTGGAAGGGTGCTTGCTCGCAGGCTCTTATGTACTGCCGTCCACAGCCACACCACTGTATTATGACGTGCTTCAAGTGAGGCTACTCCACCGACAACTGATACTCTTCGAGTCAGCAGACGGTTGGGAAACGGTCTCGCGGACAGTCCACAACTTGTCGAATACCCTCACGCTGGCCCGGCTGGATACATCGCGGGTATTGAACGTCACCCTGCTCTGCACCCGCCCTAACCTCGTGTGATGAAGACATTGTCGACAGAATCGAACCGAAGCTGGTCGATCGACAACCCGAGCCTGTCGCCTGCTTCATGGGCCAGCGACATCCGGAAAGGGGACGATTCCGTTGGCTTTCCGGTGAAGCCTTACGCACATGAACGTGAACAGTTGCGCCCTCTGAACTCGGCTTTCAAGATCCCCTGCTTCTGTGTGCTCTGTCACAGTTGCTGTCCCGGTCTGGTCTAGACTCACACGCTTGACAGGCTTGACAGGGCGCAGGCGTAACGGCAGAGGCAGACAAGCGCGAACAGGCAGCCATCCACTGGCCCACAATCCCGCATGCTTCGGTCTGGTTCGCCCAGGAATGGCGGGCAGCGGGATCAGCCGCACAGCACTTCCACTTTCTATTTCTGCTCCTCTGACTCGACTCGCCCGTAAGCTCTCTTTTGCCATTGTGGCCTAGCGAGACGTTTGGTCTCGAGGAACGCTCATCTGACATTGCTCGAAAGGACACCGGAACATCCTTTGCATTGTTATTTCGCTCCTACGCTGACATACCTGGTTTCTTGAGGATATCTGTTCGAATTAGCTGTGCAGCGTCTTATCTTTCGGAGGTTCTTCTCATCTCCTACTTGACTCTATAGTTGTGCGTCCGGTCGTGTAGGTCCTTCACCATCTCCATTGTTGCCTATTCCCATCACCACCACCATCATCATCATCACACCATCGTATCCTCCACTCACCACCGGCATTCGTCTACCAAGGCCCCTGTTCACATACTTGCCTGGCGTCTTCACGTCAGATAACCCTCATCATGGAGGAAGTGTTCCCCTCGGAGGAAAAGACGGAGCCCTTCACTCCGGAAGAATTGCACCAAAGACTATATGGCGACATCCAAGTTGATGATCTTGATGATGCACGCCACGACACCATCCCCTTGGATGATTTGATCATCGACGAGGACCACCACAAGCAGGGAATCCGCATCTTAGTCCGGCCATTAACCAGGAGCCGCTCTGTAAGTCCCGGAAATGACAACTGCCAGTGGCTAGCCTTGCGTGCTGAGCTCGCCAATCCGGAGCAACCCAAGTCCAAGGTCCTAGCAGTGACGCAGACGTCTAAAGATATCAACTTTTCCATCCGGATTCCCCAAGGCGAGGACGAATACCGTCCTCCCGTTTGGTGCGAGTTGTACTATGACCCTGCTAGCGACGGTCTTATTCTGTGGAACAAGTCGGACCTCCCTATTGCCCTAGCCAGGATATCCCATCCGGTTCCCGACGGTGCAAACTTAGATCAAGAGATCGTACCAGGCAACACCAACGAGCTTCTCCCAGGAACTTGGCGAATCAGCGCTGGCGTTCCAGTCCTTGACTTTAGGATTCTGGAGAAGCGACCCGCCGTCCTACAGATTCCCAGCGACAGTCCCGAGCCTAGCTTCGCAACCAGCTCGGTGGTTCAGAGCACGTTGGGTAAACGATCGTTCTGCGAAGATCCTCACGAGGAGAACAACGCCGTCATTCAGAAGAGGCTACGTCTGGATGAAAGTCATGAAAGTCATGAAAGTCATGATAGCCAAGAAACGGACAGAGATGGCGTAATCATCTTCATGGGTCCTGGTCCAAGGGAGGAATCGCTCGTCTTCCCCTTACCCTCTGCAGCCAAGACGAAAGAGGTTGCCATTCCGAATGGACACGCACTCCTCCAGGTCCACAAAGACGACACAGTGGCTATCCCTGGAGGCTGTGAGCAAGACCAGTACCAATTGACCAAGTGTGATCAGATTGCGACCACTGGCGCCTCATCTGTCTTCACCGCCGAGCACTCCCAAGTGACAGATGGGGTCATCACCGTCAAGGTTCTCAAAACTACCATACCCAAACCGGATGCCAGACCCCAAGACACGCACCGGAATGTCATACGGCAAGCGGACATATGGCTTCGGGAATACAAGAGCCAAGAGGACTTGAAACACGAATCCATCGTGAGGCTGTACGGTGGTGATGCCCGCTATCTGTCCTTATATATGGAACACGTGGATGGAAAGGATCTGGCAGCTCGTGGGGTGTGGCGAGATGAGCAGACGGACCTTTTTGTTGGCGACAAGTCGGACGCCATCCGGATCTTAAGGGATATTGCGGGTGCCCTGCACTACGTTCACCAGAAGTCGAGGATTCACAATGACATCAAGCCGGCCAACATTCTGTACTCCAGAGAGCGAGGTGCTGTCTTGTGCGACTTCGGTCTTTCTACTCCTTCGGTCGATCCAGCAACGAACGGCGGCACTCCTTTCTACATCCCACCCGAGTTCATTGGGCTCAAGCTTCGAGGATCAGCATCGGATGTCTGGGCACTTGGTGTCACGATGCTGTACGTCTTGAAGAAGATCACGTTTCCCGACGGACGTGGTCGGAAAGGACACCCGAAGCAACTATACTGGATGATTGCGGACGTGAACCGCAAAGCTGCTCACCCTCCGAACCGACCTTCTGCCGTTTACCAGATGCAACAGTGGCTCAACGAGGTCAACAATGCCAAATCGAGATTGAACATCCAAGACAAGATCGAACAACTTGTCATGCAGATGTTGACGGCCCAACCGGTTCAGCGGACGACCATGGCCAACGTTATTAGCGAGCTCGCGAAAGATCAGACCCGACTGATCCCGTAGTACATTGATATCGGAACCCAAATACAACCCATACAACCAAGCGTTTCTAGACGACAGCATATCCTCGAAGGCAGAATGCGACGAATCTTATGAGCACGAACCTTTCGAGTCTTCTATAACCGAGCTTTCTTCTACAAGCCACATCTATGTGGTTGGTTTCTATGCCGCGATCAGTGAAAATATAACAAATGCGAGTCCCTGTTGCCTGTGCAGGTATCGCCTATAAGGTTGGCAATTCTTTGCTGATGGGTTCTCAAGCTGTCTACTTATATAAGCCGTTCGAGTCCACAGGTACCCCGACGGCCTCGCTCGACTAGCTACTGAACACGGTCAATTCACAGCGATACTGCGAACATAATTACAATACTAGCGAACAGTCCCCAGCTCGCGCTAGCCCAGGCGCCCCTCACGGCAAGACTGGGTGTTGTCGTCTCGGCTGGCGCGGTTGTCGTGTTTGTCGATTGATCAATGACAGCCGCGGTGACGCCAGTGGAGTTCTGGCAGTCATCGCCAGGTAATGCTTGCGCCGCAGATCGGAAGGTGATATCCGCACACTGCGCCCGGAACGAACTGGTCAGCATGAAAAGGGATTTCAGTGGAAGATCTGGCAATATCCTACGTTGTATAAGGCGGAGCCCGACTCGCCGTTGGTGACGACTTGAATGGTGGCGTTCTGACCGTCACTCACTTCCATGGGCAGTGGAAGAGACGGGATGCAGAAGTTCCCAGAGCCGGTCACGTTCATCAAGCTCGGGGTCAGGGACAAATTGAAGTTGGTGACGTTGTCGCCCAGTCCGAGGTTGATGTACAGATACGTCCACGGGTGGTGCAGGTCCAGACTGACAGAACCGCCGCTGGTAGGCCAATCTGTCCTGTTACCGACTCCATACGGGACACCACCGCCTGTTTGGTACGGGTCAGTGATGGTGAACTCGAGAGCACGAAAGCAAAGGCTCAAAGACTGACATGGGTATTCCCACTGCGAATACGAATCATTCTCCAGCGTGTCGGCGCGCCATACGGGGTATTCGATGGCGAAGTGCGCCGAAACCAGCTGCAAGACAACGCAGAGGGCCACAGCGAGGGAGCGCATGGTTATCTGTCCGAACAAGCTCTGTGCTCTGTGCTTTGGTGATGTAGATCTGGAGGTGGACAGATGAGGAAGGCTGACAAGAGACGAGACAGACGAAGCTACCGCAACGATATACCTTACACACTCGTTGCTACGGAACTTGGTGAACTCGGGAAGATACCTTTGGTAGTTGGCGAATATATACAAGCCGCTCTCTCTCCTCAACCATGCCACCAGGGTCTAGACCGCAGGTACCAAACCTGGTAGTTGGCGCCGCGGGGCCTTCCTTCTGGCCTGTCATCTCTCTGGGAACAGGCCTGTCTTGCCTGTATTACCAGATACGGCCTGTCAGCTAGCTTTCAGGGCGGCACCGGGAGGCGCCAAGCCCCAAGCCATGGCGGCGGATCGTCTGCAACCCCCTCTTGGCACGGGTCGCTAGGCTGGAATACTTGCTCAAATGTACGCACCTCACTTCGCACCTCACTTCGCATGCGAACAGTCGCTACGGTGAGGGTGAGCAGGGTCCGGAGATCATGATTGCCACCCTGGTGAATACCTAGCAGATGTGTTCCGCTTGCCAATCACCACAATGAACGTCCAAGTTCGTCTTGCCATCTGACTTTCAACCGTCACAGAACCCTGGGCATACTTACACCACGAAGAGTACACTGACCGCGCAGAAGTATGCGCCCGGGCTGCGACCCGCCGTACCTGTAGCGGTTGGGATACTTACTACTTGGACGATTATCTCATTGGAGATCTGGGCAGACACCTTGATCGGGGAGTGTATTATAAGTCTTGCTCTACCATGGATTTGCTGGCCGTGGAAGGCAGGTCAGGGCAAGGCAAGGCTCTGTTGGGAAGAACAGTGCAGATGAAACCCCCCGCTGCTGCACTCCTAAAGCTTCGTCATGTAAGTACTACGGCCCCGCAAGGTAGACAACGAATAGCCTCGCCTGGGAGTAATCTGCTCACGCTTCCCGTATTGAGGTACCTATCTACGCACGACAGTTCAAAAAATGGTTGCCACTCGTCTTCATTCGGTTAAGGAGGATACTCGAGGCAAACAGAACACGGCTACAGTTGCCGTTGCACCCCCAGGCCTCGGTGCCCGCGCTTTGTGTGCACATACAAATAGACGCGGTCATCGGAGCGCTTCCCTTCCACCCTCGGTCCATTCATTTATTCATTCTTTGACCTCGAAGACCCGGGAAGTCGTGGTAGTGAACGGGATTGTCGCGGCAAAGCCTGACAGAGCCTTTGTGTGTTTCCTCTCCGGTGGCCACAATCCCGCCACCCCCCCTCTCTCTCTCTCTCTCTCTCTCCTTCCTGAGGAAAAGAAAGAACAAAGAACGTAGCGTTCGTACGCCCTTACATTGATATCACCGTCTCTTGGCTTTTTTTTCCCTTCTCATACTGATCTGTCTCCTCGTCCACAGGAAACAGTGTATTCTGTATGCCACACAGCATTCCGCGACGCGAGGTGTCGTTAACCCCCCCAACTCAGAAGCCATGGCTACTACTTCAACCACATCAACATCATCATCATCAGCACCAACCACAATCATGTCCGGCATGACAACGTCCACCCTGCCCCCCGGCATGCCTAGCAGCAGCTCCTCGGGCACCATGTCGTCGATGCCCATGCCCACCATGGACGCGATGGCGGGGATGGATATGGGCGGCGGCGACGGGCCGGCGTGTAAGATCTCGGTATTGTGCCTCCTTACCTACTTATCTAACTACCTCCCTACCTACCTACCTCTCACCTCCATGCCTCTCTCTCTCTCTCCCTCCATGCCTCTCTCTCTCCCTCCCTCCCATCCCTTCTCCCCTTCTCCCCTCCATCGCCACCAACCACGCACTAACCCCCCGCAGATGCTCTGGAACTGGAACACCATCGACACGTGTTTCCTGTCCTCGACGTGGCACGTGCGCTCGCGCGGCGCCTTCGGCGGCCTGTGCATCGGCGTGATCCTGCTCGTGATCCTCCTGGAGTTCCTGCGGCGCGCCGCGCAGGCGTACGACCGGTTCCTGCTGGTCCGGCAGCTCCCCCCTTCCGCGGCGGCGGCGGCGGCGGCCGAGGAGGGGAAGAGAGCGGAAGCGGGAGGAGGAGGACACCGGCCCACGCCCGCCCAGCAGGCCGCCCGCGCCCTGCTGCATACCCTGCAGTTCGCCGTCGCCTACTGGGTCATGCTGCTGGCCATGTACTACAACGGCTTCGTGATCCTGTGCATCTTCATCGGCGCGTACATCGGGTTCTTCGTGTTCCGGTGGGAGCGCCTGGGGGGGTTGCGGTGAGTCTCTTTCACGTCTAGTTTATTGATTTCCATCCCTCCCTATGCATGTAGGTAGGTATCTGCGTGCGTGCCCCGTAAAGCCAGCGCTGGGTTGCGAGCTGACGACGACGCATACAGAGACGAGGGCCCGGATAGCCACTCTGCGGCCGAGACCACCGGGTGCTGCGGTTGAGGCGATGGAGTGAGCGGTCTACGGCTAGGCAAGCTACGAACGAATGAGCAACGCAACCGCGAGTGCTTGAGCGGCCGGCTCGGCGGTTCATGCCTGTACATAACGAGAGGGTGGGTGGTATGACGATCAATAATGAGGATGTCCCGGAATACGGGCAAATGAAAAGCAATTCGACGCAATCTTCTCTTCTTCCTGGACAACCCTGGCTTGTTGACTCTGGATAGTGTATATATAGCTTCTTGTAATCATTAATGTCTATTAAACAATTCAGCCCGATGGCTTTTGCTCTAGCACGGGTGTATCGGGTTCAGGTTACTTGAGGCCCGTGGAATGACCATGGCCACCTGCATGATGTGGACTCATAGTGCCTTCACTTGGACATATACTTTCAAGTAAGTTCATTCAATTATCAAGAGTAATGTACCAGGAAGCAATCTTACTTACTATGAGGCCCGCCGAGTTCCACCTAGAGAGTCTTCGCAGTCCTGCATGAAACTCGGCGAACCTTGTAGTAGGTTGGATTGTGTCGGCCCAGCTGTCCATCCTCTCCCAGAATTAACAAACGTAAACTGCAGTAAGTACCTCGTTGTCGTAATGTGAATGCCTTCTCTTCATTGCTCATGATCGAACGTCAAGAAAACCAGCAGCCAACACGAACGCCCTGTAAATGCCCTCCATTGGTTTCATTCCAAATGCGAAGAGAACGCGCACGCCGCTACTTTAACGACCCATGCGGATCACACCCGCCGCGATCAGCTTGCGAATGTTGCTGGCCACATCCGGGTTGCGCATGTGGTCCTGCAGCGCCGCAGGGTCCGACTGGGCCTGCTGCAGGATCGAGCTCATGACGGGGTCTTGCATGATTTTCACAACCTGTTCCCGCGAATTAGTATTAAAGGTTTGAATAGGACGCAATGAAAAAATCCCCCGGGTTAACTTACCTCGGGGTCCTTCGACAGACGCTCTCGGGTCTGCTCCTCCGTCTCGTTCGCGCCGGCGGCTCCCCAAGCCTGCATGGCCTTCTCCAGCTGCTGGTTGATCTCCCGAGCATTGGCGCCGTTGTGGTGCTCCTTGTCGACCTTGTTCGCCTCCTCACAAGCGTCAATGCACTTGGAGTACTCCCGCATGCCGTACAAAGTCTGGGCCTTGCGGATGTAGGCCCGGATGAACTTGGGGTCCTTCTTGATAGCGGCTTCGCAGTCGTCCAAAGCGCTGGGGTACTCAAGGAGCTTGATCATGGCAGCCGCGCGGTTGCTGTAGCCACGAGGGTCCTCGGGAGCCCGCTTGATCATCTCGGAGTAGGCAGCGACCGCACCGGGGAAGTCTTGCTCCTTGAACTTCTTGTTACCCTCCTCACGCGCCTCTTCGGCCTTGGCCGGGTCGATGTAGGCCTGCTTGGTCTGCTCCACCTTCTTCCGCTCAGCAGCTCGAAGTTTGTTGACTGTGTCGGGGGTACGGTGCTCAGTCAACGACTTCTTGTAGTTCTCGACGGCAGCTGCGAGATCCCCCAACTTCTCATAAGCCGAACCGATACGGGCGTACGATTTCGCAATCATCTTGAAGTCGGCGTAGATCATACGACCCTCCTCGATAGCCTTGTTGCAGGCTTCGATGCAAGCCTGGTAGTCACCCTTTTCGAATTGGGCAGCACCAAGGTTGTTGAGGTAGGTGATGTCCTTGTGAGTGTCCCAGGCCTGAGTGTAGTACTTGATGGCCTCGTCGAAGTTGCGCTTCTTGTAGTTCTCCGTACCCAAAGCCTTCAGTTTGTCGGCTTCCTCCTTTGCCTTCTTCTTGGCCAACGCTTCCTCATCCAGCTCCTCTTCCTTTGGCTCGGGTTCGGGGGCCTTGGCAGGCTCGGGCTTGCTTGGCGGAGGCGCATCCGACATCTTGACATCCTCTTCCTCCTCCTTGGCACCGGAACCCGCACCGGCCGGCATCTCACTCGGATCTCTCATCTCCATATCCACACCCATAGCTACACCCAAGACCTGGAACATCCGCGGGTCGCTGAAGATGTCCTGGGCATTCTGGGGGTTCTGCTGAATAGCCTGGATCTTGCCAATGAAGGAAGGATCGGCAAAGTAGCCACTGGTCTTGGGGTTTTGCATGAGCTTGGTCATGAGGTTGGGATCATTGAACATCTGTCCAATGCCAGCAGCCGGGTCGCCACCACCAGCCTGGTTGTCCAGAGCTTTCTTAACCGAGTCCAAAGAGGACTTGAGGCCGGCGTTGTTGGGGTCAAGTTTGAGACCCTCCGAGTACGCATCGCTGGCAGCGGAGAGATCTCCCTTGCCATGCAGAGCAGCACCCTTACGACCCCAACCACGAGGCCAGTCAGGCTTGATCTCTGTGACCTTCTCAGCATCCTTGAGAGCACTCTCCCACTCTTTCTTCGAGGCGTAGGCGGCGGATCGGTTGCTGTACAGAACGTGGTTGGTGGGGGCGAGCTCGATAGCCTTGGTGAAAGCGTCACTGGCGACTTGTCAGCTATGTTCAGACAGCACAGGGAAGTACGATTGTGAAGTGTTGCGACTTACATGGCTTCATCAAAGTTCTTGGCGCTCATGGCATTGTTGCCCACGGTCTTCAGCTCGTCGGCGGACGCCATGATGAATGTTTGGTGACGTAGCTTTTGCGATCAGAACAATCAGGGTTCTTGGAGATTGAAGAGCGGTAAGCGGCAGTTTGTAACTTTTGAACAGTCAAGAATTCTGGCAAGGGAAGAACAGAACGAAGTGCTATGCGCGTTCGTTGAAAGAAGATGCGATCACCGGCAGGGCTGAAGATGAATTCGAGAGCTTTCTACGGCTACAGTTGATTTTCGGGCGGCACAGGGATCGGTGCTTACAGTGCACAGTGTAGCCGATGCCGTAGGCAGAGCGGCGCGGGGTAGCCCTTGGCCAACCGTCTGCCCAAGAACCCAGCTACAGCTAGGCTTCCGGAGGTCTGGCCGTCTGAAAGTCAGCGCCTGCATGCTAGTTCTGTACAGTGCAGTTATGTGCACATCAGGCTCTGGCGTTGCTGGATTTTCACGGTTACTGTCCCTGGCACGGTGTACACTAAGCCTCGATAAGGGAGCTTTGGCAGTCTGGCTTACACGATAAGGAATTTTCAGATTAGCATGTCGCGGGGCACTTGTCTCCCATCAAGGTGCATCAAGGTGCATCAGCAGGGTCCGTTACTCACTTGCCGGCTGAGCTAAGCCGCATCAAAAAGTACACCAAAGAACCTTGAGTTTTTCAACCTCATAGGATTGAGGCTGTTCTATATTCGCACCACCTTCCATATTTGCCAGTGGATGGAAGCGGTACAACTGGGGTTACTCGCTGGGCTCTATCGCCTGCCTCCCTTCGACCTTACCCTTTTCCGACTTTTCATCAACCACAACCGATCACTGAAGACTCATCCACCATCCTCATCTCACCATCAGCGCCAACGCGCAATAATTCAAGATGGATGAACAAACCGCCCTCCTCAAAACTCAGCTTTATGCTGCCTGTGAGGATGCCTGCAATCTCGAGCCAGACCGGCTCTTTACTCAGGAGGACCTCATGGGGCTCGAGGTCGTCCCCCCTAAGGACCTCAAGAAACTTGTCCAGATCATCAGTCAGCTCACCGCGGAACGGCTGTTTGCGCCCGTACATCTACACAGTGGCGTGGCATGGCGGTTACGGCCTCAAGCCGAGGCAGCCAAGTGAGTATTCTCCTCTCCTGCCCCGATGTACATAATCGCTAATATACCACCCCAGATACAAGCTCCTCACCAACCAGGACCAGCTGATGGTGTACGAGATAATCGACAATGCAGGTGCCGAGGGCGCGTGGCAGCAGGACATCAAGCGGCGGTTGAACCTGCAGGACAATGCCCTCCGGAAAGCGCTGAAGGAGCTCGAGACCAAGCGGCTGATCGTGCAGTTCAGCACGGTTGAGAACGTGAGCAAGAAGATGTGGATCAAGACCAACATCAAACCGTCGGCACGCGCCACTGGCGGGCCATGGTACACCGACCAATACCTGGACGAGGCCTACATCGACGCACTGCAGAGTTTGATCCTGGGCATCCTGAAGCGCGAGGGCGCCCACGAGAGCGAACGCATGAAGGCCGCCGCCGCCGCCAAGCGAAACAAGGAGAAGAAGGGCAAGGCAGCCGGAAGCCAAAGCCCGGTCCAGCCGAAAAAGGGCTTCCTCCACGGCGCCGACTCGGCCGCGGCCGCCAAAAGCAGGAAACGCACCGCGGACGCGATCTCGAAGGACGACCCGCCCAAGAGCAACACTACCAGCACGACGGCGCGTCCGGGCCCGGGCCAGGGCCAGGCCGAGGACAAGACGGTGAAGGTGGGCTTCGTGCCGAAGCCGGCGGGCTTCACGGGGTACCCGACGGTCGAGCACCTAACGGAAGAGGTGCAGCCGTACACGCGAGGCCAAGCGCTAACCGTCGAGCACGTGCGCGAGCTGCTGCAGGTGCTGACGTGGGACGGGCTGGTGGAGGAGGTCAAGGTGGGCGCGCGCGTCGGCTACCGCGTCACGCGCGTCGGCCGCCACACCGTCGACCTGACCATCCGCATCGACGCGCCCGGCCACCACGAGCCGCGCCAGAACGGCCTCACCGCCGTCCCCTGCGGCCGCTGCCCCGTCTTCGAGCTCTGCGAGGAGGGCGGCCCCGTCTGGGCCGGCGGCTGCGAGTACTTCGACCAGTGGCTGGCCCGGGATGGTAAGTCCGACGGTGACGACGAGGGCGAGAATAGGAAAGGATAGATGATGACAGCCCGCGGTGATGAGGGTGCAAGGAACGGCGTTCGTGGTGAAGTGGGTTTGGGCACCGCATGGCCTTGGCGTTTTACCTACCGGAGGCTTCTTGATCTTGCTCATACCGATCCGATACTACTGAGAGGTGCTGTAATTTCTGCATTGTAGCAGTTCAGCTTCTATATGTAGATGTAGACGCATCCGGCTTGCTTCTTTTCCGTCAGACGTCGGACCATCTAAATACCCCCAAATCGAGCTACCTCCGACGAATGTCTTGCTGAAGCGTCCTTGGTGGTATCTAACCCATAGTGACTTACGCCTCTTCCCGTAACCTTGAGGCCGAGCCATTCACAAGCAATGTAGCTAGCTTCGTCGAGGGCAGATTTTGGTGGATGAACTCACTCGAGTGCTGGGTTCAACGCTTCACAATAGGTCATTTCATATTCGCTGCCAGATACACGCAAGCCAGTACGCGCTCGTGGACTGGACACCACAGCATCGTGAAATACGGAGTTGCGTGGAAGTTGCCAGAACAGCTGCCACGATCTCGGGTAGACTGGCAAAGAGATCGAGGAGCCCAGAAGCATGAGGGTACGGCAGGGTCACGGTGACTCTACATGAATACAGTCGGAGAGTTCAAGTCGGTCCTCGGGAAATAGTGTAACAGTTTCACGTGACATTGGAGCAAATCACGATTCCGGAATACAGTCAGTAGGAGGGAAAGTGGTTTCCTTATTCGTAGTTACCGAGCTGAAGACATCCTTGCCACGCAGCTGCTCCTAGTCAAATGACCTAATGGGATATTTCTCCCAAACCTTTTGTGGCCGCCATCTGTGCCTCGCAGAACGATTCACGAAATGCGCCATAGCCCATGTTGTTACAAACGGACAGAAGACCGTGCGAGTCCCTTAAGACTCCATGCCCGAGTCGACGATGGTAGGGCGCTTGCTGTACTTGACAGCACCGCTCTTGGAGCCAACGGCCTCAAGAGCCTTGACGACGTCCTGACCCTCGAGGACCTGGCCGAAGACGACGTGGCGGCCGTTCAACCAGGGGGTCTCGACGGTGGTGATGAAGAACTGCGAGCCGTTGCTGGAGTGAAACGTGGTTAGCCGGGGATCTAGAGAGGAATTGGGAGTATTGTGGTGAATCTCACGTGTTGGGACCAGCGTTGGCCATGGAGAGGAAGTAGGGGCCCTCGTGCTGTAGCTTGAAGTTCTCATCCGCGAACTTCTCTCCGTAGATGGACTTGCCACCCGTGCCCTGTGGTTGGGGGTTAGCGTGGCGATTGATGGGAGGAGAGCAGCGAGTACATACGTTACCACGAGTGAAGTCACCACCCTGGAGCATGAACTCGGGGATGATACGGTGGAAGGAAGAGCCCTTGTAGCCGAAGCCCTTCTCACCGGTGCAGAGAGCACGGAAGTTCTCGGCGGTCTTGGGGACGACCTTGTCGAAGAGACCGAAGATGATCTTGCCGGACTGGGCTGTGTACGAGTAAAGTGGTTAGCCAGCCGTGGTCATGCAAGACATGTGATTTCCATGAGAGACGAGAGAAGAGGGAAAGAGCTAGCTGGCTTACGCTTGACGGTGCCGGTGGGCTTGCCGTTCTCCATGACGGGACCCTCCCACTCGACGGTGAAGCTGGTCATGACGGTGCCATTGTTCTCGAAGAGAGTGCCTGCGGTGTTGGGAGCCATCTTGACGGTGGTGGATGAGAAGTGTCTGGTCTTGGGGATGGTGGTGGATGGGGTGAAGTGGAAGTTTGTTTTGCAGACGAAGGCGGAGGGGCGGACAGAGGAAGTTCTGAAGAGTTGGCCAGCGCGGGGCAGCTGCGTTCTAAAGGCAAAGAGGGGTTGCATTGCGAAAGGACGAAACCTGCGAAGGAGGGGTCAGTCTCTGGGTCACCTCATGTCAGGGTCAGCTTAGCGGGGGGCAGAGGCAGAGAAGGCGGGCAGACGAGGACCAATGATATCATCATGTCGAGCTTTGCTGGTGGGGTCACCGTGGCTGGAGGACCTTGGAAGACCCAAGGCGGCCCCGTTTACACGCATCGACGCCCCATTCTCGCCCGTCTCCCAGACAGCCGGCGGGCAGCTCAGACCACCGACAGCGCGGCAACCCCCGGAAGTACAGTGCTGCATCCATCCCCACCCCACCACCGAGGCGCCTATCGTGAGGGCTGTAGCTTTGGGCTGCCATTGTACTGACTCGGTACTTCTGCGGCTTAGGCGGCTTTGTCCCTCTCGCTTTTGTCGGTCTGTCGGGTACTTGGTACAAACGCGTGGAAGTGGCTGAATGGATGCTGGATGGGCGTTGCCAGGCCATCACAGGCAGACTGACAGAAATGGAAGAGGAAGATGTGCTCCTCTCTTCCGCCTCTTCTTCGCCCCCAGCGAGCCCCCATTCCATTCGGGTTTGCTTCCTCTGCAACAATCCAATGCAGAGCAAGCTGCAGGATCAAAGCCCGAAATCAGTCAAGCTTCCGTCCGGGCCGGTTGTTCAGTGGTGTCGTCGTTGGTGGGGCAAGTGCAATACCCTCGAGACAACCCAGCTGGAAGCTCTGCTGGACAAGGACAAGCGGCCACATTGTCATAGACAGCTGTGTGGGTTTCTCGGTGTCGAATCAAAGGGCCCGTGCTCGCATACCATTGCTTTCAAGCGGTATACTGACGCTGCCGCCAGACAGTATGTTGGTAGGACGAGATTTGCATGTTGGTCTCAGAGCCAGCAAGCACATTGCAGGGCTTTTTGCTGAAATTTGGGAGCTCCCTATGAGACACAGCTGCAGCTTCGGCTGCTGACAGCACCGAGCAAGCTGCTGCTGCAAGCCAACAAGCTAAGGTCTTGCTAGTCCGTTCATCTGAGAGCTCCAGGTCTCCGTTGTTCGATGTGCTTCTTGCTGACTGGAAGGCGTAGGTATACCCAATGCCCTGCGAGAAGGACTTTGTCGACCAACGGAGAGGGAACGGGATGAAGCTGTGCCCCAAAGTTCGCCTGGTGTAGTGGTGGCAAACTGGACGAGGCTGGCGGCTTATTTCCAGCCTCAATCTTCACGACACACCCTCGGTGTCCAGTATCTGCTTGCCTTACATGCCTCTGGGGGATATGAAGTGAGTGAATAAGCAAATCCTACATACCTCGGTGGGCTTGAGTTGAGTAATACACGTGAAAGGTTGGTACAGATCGAACGAAACCGTGGTGGTACAAATCGATACGGAAGAGAGTGTTTATTTTACAAGACGAAGATTGCTTTGCTGTCAGTCTTGTAGTGAAAGCCAGATGAGTTGGAAAATTTCGAGATCATCATCAAGGGCCTTGGCCCGAGCGGCGGTTATCCGCTTAGCAGCCTATACTGTTTAGATTCATCTATC
This sequence comes from Xylariomycetidae sp. FL0641, assembly GCA_022376655.1. NCBI lineage: Eukaryota > Fungi > Ascomycota > Sordariomycetes > Xylariomycetidae sp. FL0641. Next base: position 230,441 of record JAJJKE010000030.1, read on the forward strand.
CAGAACTCCACGTGAGCTCCGAGATGCCGCATTTCGGTGAGTAATGCGAATAACCGCAACAGATGCCGCGGTCCATAATTCCCGACATCAGTGGAGGTAGCCAAAAGATGAACTGCAGATATCTCAGTTGAAGTAAGGTTCTCTGGAATAATTGTCTACAAATAATACATCATTCTCTGACCCTTCTTTGATTTTAAGGCTTCGAAAATACGTTGGAGTGGCTGAAATCTTTCAAGCTGCAAGTGAATATTCACAGATTCCATCGCCTATCATCACGTGATTATGCCCCTTTATCGGAGACGGATCTGTGGTCCGAACCGCCCAGGGGTACCAAGGCGCATTGGTCGCCATTGACACTCCGTACGGTACAGTCCAAGTGTCTTCTGGCAGCCGATCACCAAACACCAAACACCAAACACCGGCTTGCCAACTTGCATTCCGCTTCGAGGCAATCCGAGTTCTTTTCATCACCATCGTATATCCCGATTCGCTTTACATTCTCAGCGCTAGAGATTCCACTCTGCATCTTATCGGCATCGCCTGGTCGCGGCAATGGATCTCAACAGCCTGAAAGACCAGGTGTCCAACCTGACCTTGTACGATATCAAGGCTGGCGTGCGCAAGGTTCAGAATGGTGAGCTTGGCCAGCCCAGCATGTTGGTTTGCCCTGATCCTAACAAGACGTGTCCCAGCTGTCATGAACTACACAGAGATGGAGGCGAGGGTAAGACACCAATCGCTCAATGCGCTCGCTATGCGCCCGTCGTCATTTGTCACTCGGCCTTACTAACCATCAATCCCAGGTACGAGAGGCCACGAACAATGAACCTTGGGGCGCGTCGTCGTCTCTGATGCAAGAGATTGCCAACGGTACCTTCAACTAGTACGAATGCCTGCGCCTGATCGAAGATGTCGTGATGACAAGCTACTAACCCTTCGTCAGCCAAACTCTAAACGAGATCATGCCCATGATCTACCGTCGCTTCACCGAGAAGGCCGCCGAGGAATGGAGGCAGATCTACAAGTCGCTGCAACTGCTTGAATACCTGATCAAGCACGGCTCCGAGCGCGTTATTGACGATGCGAGAGGCCACATTACGCTCCTCAAGATGCTGCGGCAGTTCCACTACATCGACCAGAACGGGAAGGATCAAGGCATCAATGTCCGAAACCGCGCCAAGGAGTTGGCGGAGCTCCTGTCCGATGTCGACCGCATCCGCGCCGAACGTAAGAAGGCAAGAGCGAACAAGGCCAAATACACCGGTGTGGAAGGTGGGGCCATGGGCGGCTTCTCCAGTAGCAGGTTCGGCGGTTACGGAAGTGAATCGGCCAGCTACGGAGGTCCCTCCGGAGGATACGGTGGCTACTCTGGTGGTGTATACGGCGATGGCGGCGGCTTTGGAGGACAGTCAGATGATTGGAGAGGCTCCTCGGGGGGCCGTGGCGATAAGTTCGAGGAGTACGACGAGTACGATGAGGGAGGTGCCGGATCAAGCTCTTCTCGCCCCCCTCGACGTTCCGAACGAAGCGGTGACCGTGTGGGTGTGAAGAAGACCACCGGTGCGACCTCGCCGCCGAAGAAGCAGAAGGAACCGGAAGTGGATCTCTTCTCCTTCGACGAGCCGGTCTCTTCGTCCACCTCGGCAGCGGCCCCTACCCCGGCCGCCGCGCCCTCCAACGGTTCCGCCCTCGCCTCGTTGTCTACCAACGCTAACGACGATGATGACTTCGACGACTTCCAGTCAGCGACGCCGGCGGCATCCACCGCCCAACCCACCCAGAGCTCTGCGCCTTCGAATAACTTTGCCATCCAGCCCCCGTTGATGACATCGAACGCTCAGTCGACCGCCCAGTTTATGGCTCCCAAGCCGGTGTCGGCCCCACAGCAAGCCAACATCTCGGACATGATGTCGTCCATGTCCCCGGTGAGCTCGAGCAACACGCCTGTTGCCAACTACTCATCCTTTAACATTCCGGCCTCCACCGGTTCATCCATGCAAACACCTATGCAAGCACCTATGCAAGCACCTAAGCCCACCGGATACCAGGCTACGCAACCGAACTACTTTCAATCCGTGCAAGTTTCCGCGCAGCCAACCGGAGGATCTATGACTGGCTCGATGGCGGGCATGTCCACCATGTCTTCGGTCTCCTCGCCAGCCGGCATGTCGGCACTTAACAAGCCGGCAGCCCCCGCAACGGCCAAGCCTGCTGCTGGTGGCGATCCGTTCGCCAACCTGTGGGGTGGTGCTGCGGGAGTCAAGAAGGCGGCCACTCCCAGTGCCGGACCCAAGATGGGTCAACTTGCCAAGGAGAAGACGAGCGCTTCCCTGTGGGGAGCGCCCGCTGCCAGCACCCCAAAGCCCGCTGGAAGCTCGCAAGCTCCTGGGGGTAGCAACGGTCTTGACGATTTGCTGGGTTAAGTTTCTAATTGCGATTTGGTGGAACGATGATACGATCATGCCGGGAGAAGTAGCAAGGTCAATACCCAGCAAGACACGATGTTTCTGTTACGGTGGATCTGCACGCATAATGAATGGTAAGGTTGTGCTGATCCCCGTAGAGCGCCTATGTGCCTGGGGCACAGCACGCGTCGATGGGATAGGCATATCTGCAATTCCATGCCTTCTCTGGCGGACAGCCAGGGATGTTGAATTCATGAGTTTGAGCGGATTGGGCAGTTCTGATTGCACGCTTAGAGTAGGTGTCATGGCGCACAAAACACGCAAGTATTGTCATTGCTCCAGGTTCGTTTTCGTACCGACCAGGTTGCCATTGTGTATTCGCGTGTAACTGGGCATACCTTCAAGCCAACTCATGTGCATGAAGAGATCTTGCCACGCGAAGGATGACTCTCATCGAACGACGTTTGGGTGATAGCATACGGCGTCACGTTGGATAGTCGAACGAAGTCGTCGGCAGTCGATCATGTCAACGAGATTAAGGCTTGCCCGTCATTCCTACTTCCCGGATCCTGCATGGCAATGCCTCGTTCCTGGTTTCAGTCGAAGCTCGCCGGTAGCTTACCCTGTTGAAGTTGGTCTAGACCTCAGCAGCTCCCGGTGTCCACCATAGCTCGATTGGCCCTCGATCAGCAGCACGATCCCGACATGATGGCGCGAGAACCGCTGTGCAGGGTCAAGGAACCGCGACCCCGGCACTGCCTCCTTCGTTGATCTCGCCAGTGTGGGTAGACGATCGACTTGTTACTCGCTTCGCTTATGCAGAAGCAAAGAGTCAAATACATCGGTCCACGGGTGTATAGACTGGCCGTCTCTTTGGGCCGGTCTTGGTCGCGGTTGAAACAGGTCCACCACCACTGGACCCCTGCCGTGTCCGCTGCCGCTCCCCGGCTTATGTGGGTACGCTCTGCCGCCGGGCGGCTAAAGGGTCCAGGTCTGCTCGTCTGCCACGCCTGCGCTTAACCACCCTTGACCAGCCCACCCGAGCTCATTTCGCCTCACCGCGACCGCACCCAACCAGATCTCGCCGATCACCACCCTCCCCGCGGTTCTTCAGACGAAGCTAGAGGAAGAGGCGTCCCGCGGCAGGCTCCCGATTCCGTACCCAAGCCCCGGTCCATGCTTTCTAAGCGCGGTGCGAATCGTCGCCCGTCATTGGATGCCCCCGGCGCGTTACCATTCCCGCCATCTGCTTCCACGGTCGACGACAAGCCGGCCAAAATAGAAATTTCATGCGGAAGCTGTGGGTGGTATCCCGTCTTCGGTGGACTTGGAACGTGGTAAACAACATCGAGCGATGTTGCTGGTTGTGTTCTTGGGGTGGCATCTGCATACTTAAGATGGCTGTTCCCAAGATCTCTGGTGGGACTCTTGTTCTTCATCCATCAGCTCATACAGTATCATCAAGATTACGGGATTTCCTTGAGTCTTTCTCTTTTTCCGTCTTTTTCCTACCATTTCCTATCTCTTCTGGGTTTTCGGTCATCGGTAACGTTCATTGCATACGATCTCTCTTATCTTCTTCAACGTCTCCTTGACAAACGACAATCTCTCTTTCGACGACCAGATATCTCCAAAGCCATTTTTTCGTCCCTCTCCAAAGCAGCTTCGATCCAGCCCAGCAGTCGATCTGCTCCGCGGCCGTTTCCCGTTCTCTTCAAACACATCACGACTTCGGTTCCGCCACTTTTCCAACTCTCTCGCCTTTCTTCTTTCGTTCCCGGCTTTCCCTGCCAATTCGTCGGTCCAGCACCGCTAGTCGTTCACGATTCACTCCAAAACGCCCCAGTTCTCGATCCCTTTCCCGCGGCAGCATCTGCCTAGGTTTACGGCTCTCAAGTCTCGTCCTAGGCTCTCACTCATCACCGACCTCGAGACAAGTATTCCCTTGAAAATGCGCTTCCAGTCGCCCCAGCTCGGCGCCCTTGGCGTGACTTTTACTGCTCTGCGCGCCATGCAGTTCATCGCCCTGATTGCGATTATCGGCATGAGCGCCAACTTCATCAATGAGATCGTCACTGAGGGACTCGCCATGCCCGATGTGCTCGTGGGGACTCTCGTGGTGGTGCGTATTTGGTCTATCCACAGCAAATCACTTTTCCACTCCGCTAATACGTTATGAAACAGGCGAGCATCTCTGCCCTCTACGTGGCCATCTCCTACATCCTGTACTACGATGGGCTGCTCCCGCTCCTCATCTCCGGCGGCATCGACATGGCGTTCCTAATCGCGTCGGTGGTGGTGGCCTCGACCATCGGCAAGCCGCTGCCGATGCTGAAGTGCGAGATCCTGCCCGAGGCCACCTCTTCGTCGTCTTCATCGCACCAGCAGACCTTCACCATGTCGGTGTCCAGCCGCAGCCAGATCGAGGACGCCATCAAGTACAACAACTACCTGCGCCTGATCACCACCGACCAGCCCCACTGCTACGAGGCCATGACCGTCTGGGGCCTCGCCATCGCCCTCGCCGTCCTCTTCGCCTTCTCGTCTATTGTTTGTGTTGGCCTGTGGCAGCGCGTCCGCAGCACCGCCGACGCTCCCAAGGATATCGAGGGCTAGGGGTGCGCGGGCGTGAACGAGAGGAGGGGGGTGTCTGACAACAACAACAATACGCCGTTCCACGAGAAGACGACGACGACGCCCGGGCCGAGACCGCCGCCGAGTGCCCTAGGTACCCGTCTCCTGAGCCCGACCGGCGTCGTCGCCGGCGGCGGCGGCGGCTCCCGCTTCCCGCCCCCGCTCGTCACGCCCGAGGCCGCGCGCCGCCGCCCCGTGCTGACCACCATCGCCGAAGACCTCCACCGCCCCGTCACGCCCATCATCACCGTCACCAACAGCAACACCATCGCCCCGGCCACGACCATCGTCTTCGGCCGCTCGCTCACCCCCGCCCGCGCCCCCAGTCCCACCGAGGCCTTCATCCCCATCGTGCACCAAACGACCCTAGCCCCGCCGCAGCCCCGACAGCCGCCCCCCCTCGTCGTCCCGCCCGTCCCGCCTATACCTGGCGATAACCACAACAACGACAACGACGAGGAGGACGACGACAACAACGAAGGGGCGTTCACCCCCATCACCCCCGCCTCCTCCTCCTCCTCCCCCCAGAAGTGGAAGGGCTTCAAGCTCAACCGCGCCAGCTCCCACTCGCCCCTCGACGCCCTCGGCATCTACGCCGCCAGGCTCAAGGCCGGGAAGTCGAAGACTACGCCGGCTACCGCCGGCGAGTTCGACGATACGAGTCCCTTGAGCCCCGCTACGCCCAAGTCGCCGCGCAAGACGTTCTTTGGCGTGCTCGAGGGCTGGTGGGATTTGGGGTTGTTGGAACGCGGGAGGAGTTTGCGGAGGGGGAGGGGGTGAGGGTGGATGGGAGGAAGAAGGAAAGAAAGAAAGAAGGAAAAGAAAGGAGAGGTAATGATAAATGGTAATGATTGGTATTTAATCAGTCCGGAAAAGCTGGATAGGTCGGAGGGGGTTTTTTTGCTTTCGGGGTTTAATGGGTTCTACCACTTTCCTTGCCTACATACATAGATTGATTGATTGATTGCGCACCGCTATTTACTCGGGAATATAACATACACGGTTCTCGCTTGCTATGTCATACAGATTCAAACATCCACGACTTCAGCTGAATGTTGTGAGTAGCATTGAGTTTCCGAAATGCGCGGTTGCTCATCCCGCGTATCGATCTATCTAGCTTCCGCGGTCGTCCGGTCTTGAACTGCTCGTCCGGAGCTGTGTGACTAGTCCTGATCTAATATGAGCGCGTCGCTCTACTCAGAGCAGCAGTTGAGCAGCACGTCCATTGGTCTCAAGCAACGATAGAAGTCGACACGTGGGCGGTTCTTTTGGCAAGCGAGTGCTCCTCGTCTTCTTTATATCGGAATGTCGGTTTCTTGGACTTCATACACGGACGGAAGGGCGGAACCAATCACCAAGTCCTTGTTGCATACTAGCTATGGCTCCCCCCTCTTCTTCCTTGGAAGGCTTTACTTCAAGAGGGGGCTCGAAATCATCGTAGAGCCTATCGTCGTGCACGAGGGGGGATGCGCGTACGACGCCACAGCACACAAGCTACATATTGGTTTCTTGCGGCATGTTCCAGGCCTCGACGGCGCTGACTCAGGTCGACAATCAAGCACGCGGGGTTTTGGACGAGACGACGGTGGTAAACCCGGCATGAGGGACGGAGGTAGGCCAAGTTCAAAAGTATGGCGTCGGGTTTACGGGCGCAAACGAGTGCAAATCCGAGAGCTTGGGCGGGACGGCGACTACTGTACATGTACTCGGAGCTCCGAACACGCGACTGTTCAACTCCAAGTTTAAGGTAGACATCCATCACCGCAGACTACGGAGCTTACAGTACCCTACCAATCATGATGGCTGTATATAATGAAGCAGAGATCGTCTCTGTTGGAGGGTGGTTCTTACTCGTACCTAGCATCCCTAAACCAGCCTGCCTACCTACTTTAACCTACCACCACCAACGTCCACAAGATGTCTATTGCCCAGAACTTAACCGACAAAGTAGTCCTGATCACAGGCGGCTCCAAGGGGATCGGTCGCGCGATCGCGCAGCGCGTAGCCGCAGCCGGGGCGCGCGTGGTGATCAACTACAGCCGGGACGCCCAGGCGGCCGAGGAAACGCTGGCGACGCTCGGGCCGGACGCGTCGCGCCACCTGGCCGTACGGGCGGACGCGTCGACGCTCGCGGGGGTGGGCGCGCTGGTGGACGCGGCGGCGGGCCGGTTCGGGCGCCTGGACGTGGTGGTGGCCAACGCGGGGAGCCTGGCGCTGGCGGACCTGGCGCACACCACCGAGGCGCAGTTCGACGCCGCCTACGCGCTCAACGTCAAGGGGCCCTTCTTCCTGGCGCAGCGGGCGGCCCCCCACCTCCCCGCCGGCGGCGGCGGCCGCCTCGTCTTCCTGTCCTCCGGCGTCGCCCGCAACAGCGCCCTGGCCCCCGCCTACGCGCTCTACGTCAGCACCAAGGGCGCCGTCGAGCAGCTCGTGCGCGCCCTGGCCAAGGACCTCGCCCGCCAGGGCGTCACCGTCAACGCCGTCGCGCCCGGGCCCACCGCTACCGAGCTGTTCATGAACGGGAAGAGCGAGGAGATGGTCAGGAATATCCAGGCCCAGAGCCCGTTCAATCGGTTGGGCACCCCCGAGGATATCGCGAATTTGGTCGCGTTTGTGGCGGGACCCGAGAGCGCGTGGATTTCGGGGCAGGTTATTGGGGCGAATGGGGCTGCTTTCGTGTAGATATTGGGACAGGGAAAAGGGGCTTCTATGTTAGATCTGTGTGCTTATTGAACTCGTTAAGCTGCTCGTTGTCACGTCCTCGGTAGACCGTAGGCTTGCACGGTAGACGACTGAGCATGGAGCAAAAGAAAAAGAAGACAACAACAATATGATCCTAGCCAGAAGAGCCCCCGGAGCCAAGCGAGACCGCAATACCAAAGTAGACATCACTCTCTCCCTCAGTTCTTCCGCTTCCAGCCCCCCTCGCTCTCGAAGATCTTGCCGACTTCCTGCGCAACCGCCAGAAGACGACGGTCGTGGTATCGCGGCGCCACCAGCGACAAGCCCACCGGCATACCGTTCTCGCCCTGAAAGCCGGGGATATTCACGACCGGCGTATGCAAGCCCTATATCGACAACATGGTTAGACTCGGGGGCATATACGAACCGGTCAAACAGACCACCATCACCGACCACTCACCGTCCAAATGGCATTGAAAACCGCCACGCCCGTACTCTCGATCCCCACCGGCGCCTCGTCGACGGCGCTGGGCGTGACGATGGCCGCGTAGCCCGCGGCGAGGCGATCGATCGCGGGCCGCAGCGCCGCCATGCCGTCGAGCGCCTCCAGCAGCGCCGCGCGCGACCCGCCCGCCGCGTCCTCGACCTGGCCCGCCAGGTACGGGTCCAGCCGGTCCCGGGCCACGCGGTACTCGGCCAGGAAGGCGGCGCGCCCGTCGCCGTGCATCACGCGCCGGTGCCACGCGGGCACGGCGTCGAACGCCGGCGGCAGCTCGACGTCCTCGACCACGGCGCCGTGGCCCCGCAGCAGCCGCGCCGCCCGCGCCATCGCCGCCGCCGTCCCCGGCCCCGCCTGCGGCCACGCCGGGCTCCGGACGAAGGCGAAGCGGGCGCCGCGGAGCGCGAATTCTTCATTGTTGTCGTCGTCGTCCGCCAGCGCGAACACGTCCGCCAGCCGCCGCAGGTCCGCGGCGCCGCGCGCGTAGAACCCGGCCGTGTCCAGGACGGGCGCGTACAGCCGCTGGCCCTCGCGGCTGACGGCGCCCCACGTCGGCTTGAAGGCCCACACCCCGCTGAAGGCCGCCGGCCGGATCACGCTGCCCGCCGTCTGCGTGCCCAGCGCCACCGGCACCTGCAGGTCCCCCACCGCCGCCCCCGACCCCGCCGACGAGCCCCCCGGCGTCCGCGAGGCGTCGTGCGGGTTGCGCGTCGCGGGGCCCGCGCGCGTCGAGGCGAACTCCGTCGTCGTGGTTTTGCCTTGGCTACGTGAGTTCCGGCCGCACCAGGAGTCGAGGTGGGGGGGGCGGGGGGGGAGGCTCACTTACCGAAGATCAAAGCGCCGGCCTGGCGCAGCGTCATCACGGACGCGGCGTCGACCGCGGGGGCGTGGCCCGCGTAGATGGGGGAGTTGAACTGGGTGGGCATGTCTGGGGGGTGCACACGTCGTCATCAACAACACCGTCGTCGTCGTCGTCGTCGTCCGCGTCGTCCGCGTCCCTCCCTCTCCATATCTACCTACCTAGGTAGGAGGTAGGTAGGGAAAGGAAAGTCTCTGGAACCTCGCCACCTACTGAACTAAGAAAGAGATATGTAGGTAAGTACCGACCTTTGGTGTAGATGATGTCCTTGACGCCCACCGCCACCCCGTGCAGCGGCCCCCGTTGCGCGCGAGGCACCGCGTCCAGCGCCTGCGCTTGCGCGATCACGTACTCCGGGTCCAGGTACGCCCACGCCTTCACGGCTTCGTCGCGCGCGGCGATGCGCGAGAGCAGCGAGCGCGCGTACGCTTCCACGGTTAGGGAGCCGTCCTGGAAGGCCGAGAGGGCCTCGCTGGCGGTTAAGCGGTAGGGTTCCATGGCTTGCCGTGGTGGTTGGGTTTATGCCCCGCGTTCTGTGTTTCTGGGGGTACCGTAAGGTTCGTTCGCGGGGTGCTTGCGGTCTTCACTTATTCGAGAAGCCAGGCGTCTCGAGTGGGAGTTCGTCTGCAGGCTAAAAGTTGGAAATGATGTAGATGCAGTGCGTTGGACGACCATGCCCTGCTTTCGAATCAGGGTTGAGAGGAGGTCATAGGTTTCTGATCCGGGCCGGGATCGGACGTGCCCGCTGATAAGAGAACGAGCTGGTGGACTTGCCGGAGTTGCATCGATATCGAATTTAATCTACATCAGCTTGATTCCGACCTCCTTGTAGGCCATTCGTTATTTACTAGGTACCTTACTTAGGTAGGGCGGTTTCTCGAGCATGAACAGGTACATGAGGCAACCAGCTGATGTTCGCCTCGCCTTGACTGACAGGGGCGTCTACCACATTAGACTCGTGCCATGCTTTGATCTCTTCGATTTCCAAGCCTTATATATCTACCTACCTACTTTAGTCTCCGATTTACCTTGTCGAAATCACGACTGGCCCTGTCTAGCCAAGAACTCCTTACTGAACGGGCAATCCAAGTAGCCCTCCGCCTTCTTCGGGGTGTAGAAGGTGTCCCGATCGTACTCCTCGAACGGGATACCCTCCTTCAGCCGGAACACCAAGTCCGGGGTGGAGATGAAATAGCGCCCGAACACGACCGCGACGTCGTAGTCCCGCCACTTCTCGTCCACCGCCCGCCTCGCCGTCTCGGCCGTGTACCCGCCCGCCAGCAGCACCGGGCTCCGGTTATCCCAGAGCTTGACCAGGAAATCCACCGCGTGCCCGGCGCCGCAGTCCGCGGCGGCGTTCCCCGAGATCCGCGGCTCCACCACGTGCAGGTACGCCAGGCCCAGGGGCCGCAGCGCGCGCGCCACCTGCGCGAACTGCGCGTACGGATCCGCCATCCCCATGCCCTGGAAGTCGCTGAAGGGGCTGAGGCGCACGGCGACGCGCGCGGGCCCGCCCGCCGCCGCCGCCACCGCCCGCGTCACCGCCACCGCGAAGCGCGCCCGCCGCTCCGCGCTGCCGCCCCAGCCGTCCGCGCGCGCGTTGCTGACGTCCTGCAGGAACTGGTCGATGAGGTAGCCGTTGGCGGCGTGCAGCTCGACGCCGTCGAAGCCGGCGCGCAGGGCGTTGCGCGCCGCCGCCGCGTACTGCGCCACGACGGCCGCGATGTCCGCCTCGGTCATGGCCGCGGGCGTGGCCCGGGCCGCGTCGATGGGGATCGCGCTCGCCGACAGCAGCTCCGTGCCCTGCTCCCGGTGCACCTCGGGGTTGCCCGCCCGCCCCTGGTGCCACAGCTGGCAGTACAGGAAGCACCCCTTCGCGTGCACCGCGTCCGTCACCCCCTTCCACCCCGCGATCTGCGCCTCCGTGAAGATCCCCGGCACGTTGCGCGACGCCACCGCTTCCCGCGAGATGATCGTCGCTTCGCTGATGAGCAGCGTGCCCGGCGTCGAGGCCCGCTGCTCGTAGTACTCTGCCCACACGTTAGCGCGTCTACTTCTTCGCCCCGTCGTCTGTCTGCCGTCCCCAAGGCTGGCAGCTCGCTCGGGTGCGGTAGGCAAGGTAAATAGGTAAGTAAGTAAGTACGTACCTCGGACCATGGGAAGCGGCACCATGTCGTCGTCGCAGCGGTACCGCGTCAGCGGCGCCATCACCACGCGGTGGCCCAGCCGGACCGGCCCGACCTGCATTTCCTGGAAGAGCTTCGACATGCTGGCGGGCTGTGCGTGCGTCACGGGATCGATCGACTTCGGGAAAAGACAATCGCGGCGAGGGTGTTCTCTGTAGGTAGTCGGTTTTCTTCTCGTGACGATATCACCCACAAACCTCCGTACGGTAAGCAGGGAAAAAGTTGCTTCGTCCTTTCAGGGGGCTGTGGCGCCGAACCCGCACTGAGGCGCGTCTTCTCCGGCCCGACTGGATCTCGACCCACCGCCCGCATCATCGAGCCCATCTCCTCGGGCGAGTCGGGTCTTTCGCGCAGCAGGTCCGTGGTTGATCGGAAGCTTCTGCTGTTCCGGCGTGCGGGATTCAGTGATGGCATACTATGCACCTGGACTGCTCCGGCCCCTGAAGCAGCAGATTGGTGACCCCTCCTTATCAGTCGATCAGATTTGGGGTTGTCGGGACCATCCGACCGTCGGTCGAGAAGTCCCGACGAGTCGACATGAGCGGCGAGAGCCATAGCCATCTGAGAGGCTTTGCTGCAGTTACCTACCCAGGTACCTGATAAGCCAAGGAAGGCCGATTCGAGATGGGTTTTGTGTCGCCATTCTCTCCGCGATAAGGCTTCTGCTTGCCCCTCCCCCGAGAGCTCCCCATGCCGAGTTCACGGAGGTCCGTCTTCGGGCGGGGCATCTTGTACCTATCCTATTGCAGGATCTCCGGGGTGCTATAAACGCATCATGGTCGCGACGAGGAGAGGAATTCGGACGTTTCAAGTTCATCAGCATACTTACCACGAGTCCAGCAACCCACCGAAAGCATTCTTTTCACCATGCCCGAGATCTACCACGCGCACCCCGACTTCGGCTACGACCGCGACTTCAAAGGGTACGGCGAGAAGGGGCTTGATCCCAAGTGGCCGAACAACGCGAAGATTGCCGTCTCGTTCGTGATCAACTACGAGGAGGTACGGCTGCACTTTTGTACCCGTCAGGTGCCCCAGCTAAAGCAACGACCCCCAGGGAGGCGAGCGCAGCGTGCTGGCCGGCGACGGCGTCTCCGAGACCAACCTCCGCGAGAACCCGATGGGGGGCCCGCGCATCAACGAGCGCAACTACAACGCCGAGTCGGAGTACGAGTACGGCAGCCGGGCCGGCTTCTGGCGGCTGTTCCGGCTGTTCAACCGCCTGCGCATGAAGTTCACGCTGTACGCGGTGGCGCAGGCGGTGGAGGAGCAGCCGGAGGTGGCGGCGCGGTGCGTGGAGGAGGGGCACGACGTCGCGTCGCAGTGCGTTCTTCTTCTTTCTCTTCTTTCCTTTTTTCCCCGAGTACCTATCCAACCAACTCCCCTCCCCCCCAGGATCGGAATGCTAAGGCACGGGTGGTGAGTGAAGTGCCTACCGCTGGATCGAGTACCACGACATGCCCATCGACAAGGAGCGCGAGTACATCCGCAAGGCCATCACCTCGCTCAAGGGCCTGACCGGCTATGCGCCCCGCGGCTGGTACTACGGCCGCAACAGCCCGCACTCGCGCACGCTGGTGCCGCAGGTCTACGAGGAGATGGGCGAGACGCTCGAGTGGATGAGCGACAGCTACGCCGACGACGTGCCGTACTGGATCGACCTGCTGCACGAGCGGGAGTCGCCGGTCCCGAAGGGCTGTCTGATGGTGCCGTATTCGTAGGTCTAGATCCTGTCTGTTTCCTATGGTGCGTTGTTGACGGTAGGCCTGTAGGTACGATTGCAACGACTTCAAGTTCCACACCGCGGGCTCGGGCTTCCGCGACCCGGAGGGCTTCTTCAGTCACCTAAAGAACGCGTTTGATGTCCTCTATGAAGAGGGCCAGGAAGGCATGCCCAAGATGATGACCATCGGCCTGCATTGCCGCATCGTTGGTCGTCCGGGTCGCTTCGGCGCGCTCAAGCGGTTCGCCGAGTACATCAGTCAGAAAGAAGGGGTTTGGTGAGTACTCCTCTTGTATCCCGCACTTGTCGCTGCTGGTGGACTCCGGTGTTCGTGACCAGGCGAGAGATGTCTGAAGCTGGGCACGCCACGAGTTGAGTTGACAGGACTAACGTCTCGGTAACAGGGTGGCTACGAGAAGCGAAATAGCCGAGGCATTCAAGAAGAACTACCCTTATCGCAAAGGGTGTCTGGCCTAGATTGACAGCTGACGTGAGCGAGGAGTCTTGGTGCTGGCGCGGCGTATCCGGGCGCTGTCGATCAGAGTCAACCTTGTTTGCAGCCAGCAAGGGGCAAGGGGGTGGTTTGGTCAAGCTCCAGTTGAACTGCCGGAAGGGGCCTGTTACAATGCCTCCTGTCGAGGTTTACCGGTATGTAAGGGGATTTAAAGTGCTTTTTGAGGTGAAATATCTCATACCAAGCCATGAATGTCAAATGGTTCTCAGAGTCGAGTTGCTACTGAACCGTTAGCCCTCAGCTCCCAACAATGTGTCGCAAAGGGCGCAATGGGTCTAGCCAGTCGTCATTGCTTACCGGCCCTCTCCCATCTATCAGATACTTTCAAGAGCGGTCCCGATCCATCGATACTCGTTCATCGGCGGTTGGGTTACGGCGAGGGTCCCGACCGCGTGACGTTAACCACCAACCCATACATCTATCTCCATCTCTAGGGTACAGTCCTTCGTGCCGTGCGGCTCGACTTGGTGGATACGAATGTCTGGCTGCTGTCACATGTAAGGACACTCGCACTTAGGGTCGGTATGGAGACGCTTGCTGCATCCATGAGGCTCATTAGCTTCGCAGTCGATGCGGCCGGCCGTTGTGATTTGCAGGGCTGCAGATAGGATATTCTTCTGCGTGTTCTGTTCCACAGCATGGCCCAAGTTGCTGTACACAGTATGTCGAAGAACGCATCCGGGGCAGCTCTCGTATCTGCCCACAGTCTGGTGTGCGCATATCGTCTCGACCGAACCTCCTATTACCCCGTCTGGAAGAATGCCCGTGTTGCGTACCTTCTGGACCCGACCTTGACCCAGCCAGAAGCCACATATAGGTACTCCATCGCATGCGTACCACATACCAGAACCGCAGAAACAGTCCGAAGGTGCTGGCTGACAGACCTATACAGAGAAAAGTATGATGCGGTTCGCATCTCGGCATTCGTTCGAGTCCATCTCGACTTCGGCAGTGACACTACCGTAACAGGCTGGACTCGGCCAGATGGGCATCGCCCTTGCTCCTAGTTGAAGGTCGTAGCGTTCCCTCCAGCTTCCGTTCTCTTCTGGAAAGCTTCCCACTCACTACCTTCACAAGGACGTGGATGAATCAACGTTGATACGCAGTCGTCGACTGATCTGGGTCAATCCATCCGTTGTGGGGAGATCTCCCTCCACCAGGTGCTGTAATGCATAACATAATATCAATATGCACACGGTTCTCGCAGTGGTACACCTACATCTCAACACTAGCAGTACTTACGTGAGGCAGGAGTCGCAAAAGTGCAGCAATCCAGTCTGCGGCAGACTGTCTGCCAGTAGTCCAGACAACCCCACGCCGAGCGAGGTCCACCCCTATCGTATCCTACCCTGTAACAGGGTTACCGGGGTTGAGATAGGGCGCACCTCCATTAAGTGGTCCGTGCCGCGCGTTATGGCTGTTACCCACCATGCGAGTCCGTTCTCTTGGTTGGCTCTCTTGGCTTTGCCGGCCGTCGCCCCCAATCTGCGATAGAGGCCTGGAGGGTTGACCGTTGGATGGCCAGTCGTACAGGTCGAGCCAGATTTCGTTCGCCGCTTGCTCGTTACCTTCTTGTTACGGCCCATCGCGCAGCTCGTCTTCCATATGCCAGGCTGTTGTATGCCATGCAACCAAGTTGTCTCTCCGTGGACCCGAGTCAGCGAGTCCTGCCCTGATCCAACCCCACACACGAAGGCATCTTAAGCCGATATAAATGACAGAAGCAGCCAGGAAGCTCGCTTTCTGACGGGTGTCTGCACCCCGGGCATGAACCAGTGGCCAGCGTGGCCAAGTCACAGATAAGAATCTGCGATCTTGATTTCGTGGCCTGTAGGTACATGACAGGATCGTCGGGCTCGGGGTGCTGTGTGTTTCCTGTCCCGAACGGCGACCTGTGTGACCCGCGCCTTCGCGAGTACGAGATACCAGTCTGCTCGTATCTGGCATGCCGGTAGCAGAAGCATCAGCAGGAGGGAGTAAAATGGGATACGATGCGGTACGGCGTCATAAGAGAGCTGCTCATTTGCTTGGCGGTCCGATGAGAAGATGGTGATAACGATCTCGCCCAGAACTGGCAAACATCGTCTGCGACAGAGATGCTGAAATGGTCCATTCCTCATGGTCTTCGTCTTCTGGGTGGCGTAGCCGTATTGCGGTGATATTCCCAGCTCTTAACTGCTCCCCTAGTAGTGAAGCGAGGACTTGCCAGGATCCAAGTATCAGGGTCCTGCACTCATGGAACCGGGAAAAGCATGACAACTTGCTGTGGCATGCAGCATCTCGCTCCCAGTCGTGCGGAACAGGTATCGGCCTGCCAGCTGCAATATGGCGCGGAGGCCTGGTGGGTGAAGTGGGCGAAGTCCCTGCGGTCCTTGGTGATCTTGCTCGTGTCTGCCTGTAGGTAACAGCCTGCCTTTTCGGGAAGCGAGGAAAGTGGTGAAAAACGTGCTGGAGGTCTTGCTGCCAAGGCCATGCCACGATGCCTCCACAGCCGCTGCAGGTCTTATTGCAGATGCTATCAAGAGGAAATCGGCAACAGAGAGACGATCATCGCGGTCAAAGACGGGTTCATGGTCGAATGTTATATGTACTCACTCGCTATGGTGCAATTGCGGCACCCTTTCACGTCTTCCTCTGATAAACTCTTTGTCCACTTATCTCGATCTCTCGTCCGTCTGTGTAGCCCATTCGGGAGAGGGAGGGTCTTGGTCGAGAGCAACTGGACGACAAGGACAAGTGGAAAATATTCCTAGTGGGGCCTGGGACCGGGGTGGCAGGGTCCAGTTTGTCAGTGTGCAGCGTAACACTGGCAGCTGGAAGGAGCCTAACCTAAGGTTAATCGCCTAGCTCGCTGTTGCCGGCGCCAAGTGGCTATCCTCGGTCGTACCCGAGCTGATCGAACAAGGCTTGGTCTGTTCCGCGCCGCGCCCACATCGGCATCCGACGACGACTTGACCTTTCCGCTGTATACTACCACCATTCACCCACGGACATATCAGGTAGAGATGGGCCTGGAGTGGAATCTGGACCGACCTCACTCTCGCTCTCCGGTCTCACTGAACCCCCATCTCGTCACCCACATCCCGTATCTTCATCAGTCAAGGTGTACTGTACCTTTTGATCTCACTTCAGCCGCACGGAGAGGGAGTCAGATCTCACGCACAGCTAAGCTTATCGCCTCGCGGAGCCGGACACACTTGCGCCGCGAGCCTCCCGCCATCTTTCCCAAGCCGACGAGGCCAATGGTTCGGTCACCTTTTCTTGCCAGCCCATCCTCCTCCCTCTTCTCCTCCCTCTTCTCCTGGAGCGAGCAGCAGACGGTATCGCCGGGGTCCGATACGTCCGCCCCCTGAATCTGTGGGCTCCCACATGCCTTACTGGAATAGGAAGGACTTTTTTGCCAGCGGCATATGACGTGCAGACGGCAAGCTGTCTTGAAAGTAGAGACTTCGATTTGCCCACCCAGCGTTTCCCTTCCCTTGCCTTGCACTGCAGCCTCGGTCTCGACATGCCGCGCCAGGACATGCCGTGGTATGCAACATGTTATCAGCCCAAGAATCTGCCATCCGCCATCATTGTTGCTTGACTGTCAATCCAGGAACAGTCACACGGAGAAATTCGACCAGCCAGGCAGGTAACCCCCGCGACCAGGCCCCCAGACAACACCACCATACCATGCCCCTGAAGAGTCCGTACCAACCTAGATCTCCAGAGCAAGGCAAGGCACCGTGGGCACCTGGGGTGATCCAGAACCTGGCGGCGATCTTGTTGCCTGTCTGGTGAGACTAGCAAGGGCTCTTCATCGATCGAGTCCGCGCACCGCACCGCGCGGGTAAGGCTAACGTGAGCAACAGAAACGGGGCAAAGCACTAGAGGTCATCGCCTACATCCACAATATGGCCCCATCTCACCATCTGCCGCCCGGTCAGTCTGTGTCGTGTGACTTGGGAAACATATTGTATTGCTGCCTACGGTAGTGGCTACATAGATTTCCTGGGGATAACGAGAGACCCGCGCCAAGAAAGTCACCCCGCGAGTAACGAAAAACGGCTGTGCAGATCCAGTAAGTATCAATCGCTATGCATATGTGGACGTGGACCTCTGACAGTAGTAGTAGTAGTAGTAGTCACAGCAGCAGCAGTAGCTCAGCGTACGAAGAGCGAGATCATACAGTGTAGTGGCGTCCGTCTGATAGCCCAACTCCATATCCTATCCCATCCTCCACATTCGGTTTTCGTCCTATGGTCAGACTCCGGTCCCTGAGGCGGAGCAAGCCACGGCGTATGATAACGAAACGGTCGTTTTCCCCTCGAGCGCCATGTAACACCCCATGGGCTTGATCTGAGTGCAGGGGAACGGTCACATCTGTACTAGCATCTCCCTCCACCCCCTCTCGCATTGCACATCAAGCCCACCTCCACCATTGCGGGTACCACAGGGATTCGGTCTCATCCATTCTCCAAGCGCAATGGCTAACGAATCATGGTAACCATCTAGAAACCACCTCCTGCCTTTTGGTATGCAACTCGCTGTCCGTCATGTCGATGGGTGGGCTTGATAACGCGCCTCAACCCATTACGGACCATACCTGGCTAGCAGGCTCGGCTGATAAGTTACGGCTTGTACTTTCGGAGGCTTTGGTCTGTCTACGCCCAGTGTGACTCAACCAACTTGATGTCCTCATCAACCTACAGCTTACAGCGTACCGGAGATTTCGTCACGTCAAAAAGGTCCAGCAGTGTGACGGTGGCCTGAGTGACATGGACCCTGAAAATGATACTTGAGGCGCGGGCGTGTCCTGTCTCGTTACCAGCTCCTCACTCCCCAGTCTTTTCCCAAGATTCCCCTTCACCAAAACGGGACCACCAACCAGGACAGTCGAGTCGAGTCTAGCCCTCGGTACTGCGTGTGACACGGGGGGTATCCATACTGTGATTCATCCCAGCCCGTGCGAGCGTCGTTAAAGGATATGATGACCCCGGTCTTATAAGCATCCTTCAGAAGACTTCGCCTGACCGAGCCTAAAGAGGTCGTGAACAAGCTTTCTTTTACTCCGATCTGTTACACGCATCCTCAGCTTTACCAATCCGTCGCCTCGAGTGGACATGTCGGGAACGACCTCACCACGTAGCGGCCGTCCACTGACGACGTCGTACGTGGACCTCATGAAGCCAGATGAAGATTGGAGAAACCTCCCAGATGCGGCGGAGCGGAGGAAGATCCAAAATCGTCTTGCTCAACGAGCCTACCGTAAGTCGTACCGCCTCGGTGAGCAAATTCCCGGTCAAGTAGCTGATCATATCTAGGACGAAACATGCGAGATCGTACTAAGGAGGTGGAGAAATTGAAGAAACAGCTTCAACAACTCCAAGAGTCTACGAACGCAGAGCAAGCGACCACTCCACCCCCTGAGAATGACTCACCATCTCGAGGGAGGAGTCCGTCGTGCTCAGGGTGCACACAGACGCAGAGATCTGACCCATGCTCGCGTACTACTGGGGGCTCAAGGCGCATGAGCGACTACGCGCAGACTTGGACGCAAGCCTCTGGCCGTGACCCATTGAGTGGATTTGGGATGACGGCAGACGGCGATGTTTCCAATACTTGCGACGCGTCCGCCTTCTTCTCAGCAATGCAGCACCAAGCAGTGGATGGTGTGGGGGAGTTTTCGTCTGCTTCTACCCACCACAGGCGTCGGTCTCGCACCATGTCGAAGCATACCAACACCGGACCTGGCCATCGCTCTTCCCATCATCTCAGGGGCAACAGTATTCCGCCCATCTACACATCAAGCTCATCCAGTCCCTTGCCTTGGCCTAGTGCTGGGGCTACAGATGGTCGGGATGATTTGCCCATCTCCCCGAGGTTCGTTCTTCCCCCAACTCTGGTTATTGGTTCTCATGTTCTAACCATGTTCAGTTTCAATATATATAGAAACCCCGACGATATGTCTATATACCCCCAAGAGCCCGCATACTGCTTAGATAGCGGCGTCACGACAGCCACCGCCTACGCCACCTCCCCGAGCTCCGACATGAACGGCCCCGCGAGTTGGTCGGCCTCGCTAGACCGCAAAAGCTCCACGCGACCTGGTAGCTCGTCTCTAGCCGCCGCATACCTTGCACTGGGCGATGCCCCTGAGCTGTCGACCACTCTCCCGGAAACCACGGCCCCTTTGCTGCATTTCGCAGTAGCCGGTGGCCACATCGATACTCTGCGTCTATTGCTCCAACGCTACGACATCAATGTGAACGGGCGGGATCACACAGGCTATACGCCCCTCCAGCGAGCCGTCATGAACGGTCGCACCGACATGGCGGCAATGTTACTAGACAGGGGCGCGACTGTCGACGGCGACGATCGTTGGACGGTGGAAGCGCTTGGACATGCCAAGATGGATATCTGAGTCCATGATGATTATGCCGTTTCTTTCCTTCGTCTAGACCTCCTGGACTTGAACATGGCGCCAATGGGAGTACGGGCAGCGGATCAGTTACGGGTGGGAGGACTCGGGTGATGGATAGGTGTTCGACTACGTGGATAGAAGTTCCTATATTTTGTTCTGGCGGGAGTATGGTGTCTGGGGTTTCACCTCATACCCACGAGTTTACGACGAACACCACGAGATCGCGTTGCCATGATTACGTACGGAATGGGGGATCTGATCGATAGCCAATGTAGAACAGAAGAGACTACCAGAAACTTGATTGGCCAATGCCTTAAACCACATCCTCTATTCGTCCGATACGAAAGGTCACTTGAAGGACATGCAACCAGCCTTATCACTATCTGTCTTCCACGAACGACCTCAGTCAGCATGCTCCACGATGAAATAGCCTACCGGCAACTATGTCATCCTGCTCCTGGCCGTGGGGGTAACCCAGATCGGGCACGATCTCCGACATGCTGTGGTCTGTGTCTGTGTCTGTCTACTGTAGGTAGCTTAGTAGCTGATAGGTAGCCAAGAACAAGCCTGCGCCCAGCCCAAGCCCAAGCCAACCCAGTGAAACGTCAGGGATGCCATATGGACCTGCCACTTCTAGGGCGTTACCTACGCCTACCTACTGTACCTTAAGGGCCTGTCGCGACAAGGGCTACCTCCCACTGACGCCCTGTGACGTCGGTGCTTCTTCACCTCGAGATACAACTTCAGGATGTCGTTCGAGTTCGATCTGCTCGCAATTTGAGAAGGGTACCGGTAGCTTTCGCGTTCAGGGATACACGAGCCCAAACAGGATTCTTAAATCCCATATGCTGATATACCGGTACAGCAACACGCCCACTCGCCAAGCGCTTACCTACGCAGAGCGAACCAACCCGGGAACAAGAACCTCAGCGCGTTGGTAATATCGCAGTGAATGATGAGTGACGGTTCCGGCCAGTAGTAGTCTGCGCTACGTAAGCAGGCAGGTAACGACGGTCACCTCACTAGCTGGACGAAGGGGGGTGGTACGGGCAGACCTTGGCTGCCACGGGAAGGACGACGAGGGACATCTAATACCGGTACGTACAAGTCCCAGGGGGCATTTGGAATACCGGAATCAAGTCGACGGACGTATTCTCAGGACGGGCCGAAGAAACGGGGCGCGACGGCAATGTATGCTGCCCCGATCATGGAGGAGAAAATGGCGTACTTACAACATGGGAGATTCACATGCCACCTATCCGCAAAAGAAACATCAACCTAACGAGCGATCTGACAGCGTCATGCTACACCTGCAGCTTCGCAGTGAATAGGTAAGGTAAGCCAGCCATACCTACATAGAATCTTTACCTCAGCGGCGGCCAGGCTGTCCCGTCGCTCATCGGCGTGTCCCGGTAACAACCGCCTTATTACCAAGTACCTACCTACCTACCTACCTACTGATCGCGCAACAGGCCATGCCGCCCTGATTGCGCGCAGACCTAAGGTCTAGGTAGGTAGTCAAGATAGGTACCTAACACAGCTGTGCCGTCTCACTACCTACCTAAGTACGCTCACCCACATCTCCACGTCGACCACCACCAGCCGGCCAACGCGGTCGGCCAGTCACGGACGGACTTGCGGTAACGGCCGGCCGGCCTTGTTCGCTCTCCGAAATCTCACCTGGCTAGGTAGATCCTACCGGTACCTCTTATACGGAGCGCCTCGTTCGCGTGTAGGCGGCTACTAGGTAGGGTACGTATCTGACATCAGCAGGGCGAGCAAGGGGATGGACAGCCGGACAGACAGGCAGGCAGGCAGGCAGGCAGGCAGAGAGACAGAGAGACGGTTCATGGAGGGAGGTTCTTGTGACCAGAGGAATGGCCTCGGTGCTTGGTTGCACTTCAATATACCTGGCTACCTAAGTAGGTAGGTAGGTAGGCGAGGAGCCAATCGTGTGTAAGTGAGTGAGTACGTGGCGCCACGTCTTGTTCAATCAAAAAGATTGGATTGGCGTCGCCATTCTCGCGGTCAGCTTTAGGCTACTACATGAGATAGGGGTGGCATTGGGAAGCAACACACAGTAGGTGCACTCAGCTGCTACCTAGGTGGTCTCTATATCTTAGCAGTGTATGACTACAGTCTATAGTTGCCAACGACCCTTCTCTAGGTGACCAACCATCATCTATCATAACCCCCTCTCACCACCAACAAGCCATGCGGAACGCCCCTCTACACCTCAACCGATCTACGTCTAGTCGAAGCGCCATCGCTGGTATCTTCTTCCGCGTCTTCCGCCTTCTCCTGCTTGATCTTGTTCAGGTTCCTCCAGCCCATGCCCATGCCGGTGAAGAAGGCGGTGCCGGCGGCGGCAAGTTGCAGATACTGCGAGACGGATCAGCGCAAGTCGTAGGTAAGAAACGGCCAGGGGTACTTACGAATACATGGTCGATGGCCTGGTTGTAGGCCAGCAAGGCGCCCTCGAGCAGCCGGGGCGGGATGACTTTCGCGAGGTCCGTCACGCCGCTGTGGACGAGCAGGTCGGGGTTGAGGGACGGCGCGAAATGCTTTACCGCCGGACCGAGCGAGCTCGTGAAGATCGTCTTGGCGATGCTGGAGAAGAAGGCCCCGCCGAGGTACTGCGCGAACATGGCATACGCCGACGCGATGGATGCGTCTTCCCTCGGCACGTTGGCTTGGATGGCGGTGACGAGCTGGGCCCTTGGTCAGTTTACAGTTGAACTACTAGGGTAATCCGTTTGCGCTCTTACCAGCTGAAGAACTAAGCCTCTGCCGGCTCCCATGAGAATTTGGAAACCCACGATCGCTGCCGTCGTCGTGGAAGGTGAGAAGGTGGACGTCAATCCAGCCCCGATTGCCACCAGGATGTTGCCTGCGATCACTTCCGGTAGGTAGTAACCCGTTTTCTGAACGAGCAGTCCGCAGACAATGGAACCAACCAGTTGCGAAAGGATCAGTGGCAGTAGTAGTACACCACTCCGGATAGGGGCTTTCGCACTAGTCAGCTAACCTACTCCTTTCGCTCCACGGTTATAGAGTTGCCAACTTACTTGCACCCTTGATAGCCTGGAACCAAACCGGAAGCCAGTACAGCGCCGTGATAGTAGCACCGCTTTGCACAAAGGCGGTGATGGTGATCATGATGTTGATGCGGTTGCGTAGAAGCCGGGGCGGTATTAGCGCCTTCTCTCCCTTGTACCAGAACCAAACTCCCAGCAGCCCGAAGAGAATCAAGCCTGCCACCAGCAAAGCGATGACATGGGCGGAGGCCCAGGGATAGGCAACACCCCCCCACTCCATGCCGAGCAGAAACAGCACACAAGCGCTCGCGAAGGTGACGAATCCGACGAAATCAATCTCCCGGAGTCGTTCGCGCAACGTCATTCGCTTCTCCGACAGTCGCGTGATGGGCAGCTTCACGACCACGAGGAACATGAAGATCACGATACCGCCCACGGGGAGATTGCTGGGCGCGTAAGCCGGGGTTGTTCTCGGGAGATGGTGTGAGGGTTGGACTTACATCCAGAAGCACCAGCGCCATCCAGCAGCCTGCGTGAGCGCGCCACCAATTAGGGGCCCGGCAGCTTGGCCCAGCGCAAAGCAACCCAGGATGATGCCTAGCCAGAAGGACCGCTTGGAGATGGGTATGGTCGCGGCGATGATGGTCTGGCCGCCGTTCAGAATGCCCGAGCCGCCGATGCCGCTGACGGCCCGGGCAATGATGAGCATCTGCGAACTTCGCGACAGGGCGGCGATGAGCGATCCGGCCTCGAAGATGGCGACGAAGGCCACGAACATGCTCTTGAGCCGGAAGGTCCTGTACAACGTGCCCGTTAGGGGAGACATGGCGCAACTGTTTTCGCAGGTCAGCTGGAACATCGTCCTTGGCTCTCGAGACTCGGGTTGCGGCCACACTGACTTGGTGATCAGGTAGGCCGACGCATACCAGCCCACATCCTGAACGGTGCCGAAGTCGGCCGTGATCGAGGGAATCGCCTGTATGTCTGTCAACTCTAGATATTCACACGTGTTGATGGAATAGGAGGAGAATGTCCTTACTGTCCCCAGAACCGTGGCGTTCAGAGCGATGAGAAGCGAGCCCAGCATGACTGACGCTATCAAGAAGTAGAAGGAGGTTCCGCTCATCTCCGCAGGCTTCGCGCTCTGCTTTGCTTCCGCACCACCGTCTCCTTGCCGCTTTTCCGAGTCATTCTGAAGCTGTTGAAGGGGAATCTCAGTAACCTTGGAACCAGGCTCGCTTGCTAGCGGTGCACTCATATCGACGCCGCCGAGTGAGCGATGGCCGTATTGAACCCGTCGGGCTTGACCTCGCCACCAATGCTGCGGCTGTCGTCGAAGTCTAGGTCGAGCAGCTTGATATCACGATGATTCAGTCCAAAAGCTCGATCAACGGAACATCAGATGGTAGGTCACTCGATCAGCAAGGGAGAGAAGATAGCCGGACGTGATAAGGCTAGGGGGCATGCCCCATCTTGGCATCCGGCCGCTTCCAGATGCCTTTAAGACAGGATGGGAGAGCCATTTCGGCAGGCGAAAGCCGGTGGTAAGCTGGGCAGGAGTCTCAACCGGGCCCGGTGCGAGGCGAGCAGGCAGGCCGGAAACCAGAGACATATCGCGAAAGTGGCGCCGGCCGTGGTCTGGCTGGGTCAACGGACTTTATCTTGGAAAGCCGTGATGGGGGGATTGCCCCCACTGTCGTAGGGCTTAGTACTACTATAACGCAGGCCGGAGGGTGCTCGGTCCAGAACCTTGGGGCTCACAGCTGCGTGTTTGGGAAGGTTACACGACACTGCCGTCTTAGTAACAAAGGGGAGCCCCCCCTACGCGGCGAGGACGGCTGGGACGGGAGCCGGGGAATATGGCTAAACCCCGACCCCGTTCGCCGCCACCGCTGCGCCCAGGGAGCAATGGGATCAATACCTCGCACACCCCCAGGACCCCAGGGCCCTCTTCTGAACGAACGGCTCACGGCTGAGACTCTGAAAGTCCGCGGGCCCGCCGGAGATCGATCGTCTGCTGCCTACTTACCTACTACCATGGATCGTGGTGCTGTGCGATGGACAAACCCAAGAACGTCAGCATTGCCAAATGGGGCGCTGCATGCTCGCCCTGTGCCCTAGCGAAGGCCAAGTGCCTGCGCTCTGGTGACGCCTCCGGTTCCAAGTGTGACAGGTGAGTTCTTCTCCCACCAGAGACTGGCTGTCTTCCGTGACGCCCGCAACCGGTGTTACCTAACTACTTAGTTACCCTTCACGCTACGGACATCCATAAGCTTCAGTCAGTATCGTGTAAGGGATATACACTAATGAGCGTGGCGGCGGTCTAGGTGCGAACGGCTGGAGAAGGACTGCGTTAGCCAGGTTCACAAACCGAGAAAAAAGAGACAGAGCAAGCCTTCGTAAGTCTCATGCTTATCTCTTCTGCATCTTTTACCAGCTTGTAACAACAGGGGACGGCCCGTCGTCTCATCTACTTGCGCAAGACGGAGCGGCCCATACGCCGGAGCGTGCTATAACAAGCTTGCGACTCCTATTCCCGATCCTCACGGCACGAGAAGTCCTTAGGCGACCTCCATAAACTCCGGCTTCCATTGTCATCGTTTTCATAACCACTATGACTGTTTGCGGCTGACTCGTGCTGTTCGCAACAGTAAAACAGCCCAGTTGGAAGAGAGACTGAACAGTCTCGTCGACCTCCTGAAGGCAACCAACTCTGGTGAAGTTCCCAACTCCGTGAGGCATCCATCCGATTCACGAACGGATACGTCATGTATCTCTTCAGAAACCGATGCCCCCGGGTCTGCTCACCATCATGGCCCAGGGGGTGACGACTTGAGATCGCCATCGGTCCCAAGTCATGAGTTATTGCGAGGCATACCCCCCTCCTACAATGAGAATGCTCCGCAGATATGCATCTGCCGGGCTCACGTCGGCGAGGTGCCTATGCCTCTGGAATCCGACGAGGCCTTATTGGCAACCTTCGTGAACAAGCTGATGCCCGAGTACCCCTTCGTGACGCTTCCTCCCGGCATCACCGCTGCTGAGTTGGTGGCCACGAGACCCTTTCTGTTTGCCACCATACGCATGGTGTCATCGTACCGGAATCTGAGGTCCATGAGGGCGCAGAACTATCTCATCACCCGACACATATCCGAGCAGATGCTCATGCGCTCCGAGCGCTCCCTGGAGATGCTTCAGTCCATATTGCTAGTCCTGGGATATTACCACTATCACTGCATGATGCATTCCCAGATGAGCAATCTCACCGCGCTTGCAAACAGCCTTGCCGCAGATCTCGGAATCAATCGTCCCCCCGAGCTGCAAGAAAGAACCAGATTACTGGTGTTGAACCCCGAGGCTCCACGAGCAAGAACCAACGAAGAAAGAAGGGCACTCTGCGGGGTTTGGTACATAAATTCGATGTGAGTTCTTTCTAGCTCGACGCGCCGATGAACAACCAGCTCACATTAACAGTGTTTCCCTGGCATTTCAGCGCATGGATCCCATCAAGTACACCCCCTACGTCGATCAATGCCTGCGGGATCTGGACTCTGCACGAGAACATGAGACGGACGTCTTTCTGGTACATCTAGTTCGCATTCAACACCTGTCCGAGAGGATCGCGCAGTTACATAACAAGGACCACTTCGATGATGACCTGGGAATAGCCCGAGCACCCATGAATGCATACTTCAGTGCTTTCCAGACCGAGCTGGACAAGTATCGAGCTGCTCTACCCCGGCAGCTTCGGTCAAATAGTGAGTGTCACGTCTCAGCCTTCACTTGTTGTTTCTTCATTACCTACTGACAGCGACACCCGCAGAACTCATCATATGCCATCTGAACACCGCCACGCTGCGGTTATGGGAACCACCCGTGATCGACATGGCGTTACTGGAGAAGATCTCCAGCTCCTTCTCGTCACTATCGCTGGGCTCCGCCTCGTCCCTCGACGTCTTCTACCGCTCGAACGCGGCCCTGAAAGCCTGGTTCGAGTTCTGGCTGTCGATCGACGTGACCGAGTACTTCGTGCTGCCGATGCCCGCCTGCGCGCAGCTCATCAACGCCGTGACCATGCTGTCGCGCTGGGCCAAGCTCTCCAGCCCGGACACCGCCGGGTACGCGGCGACGACGACGACCACGACCTCGGCCACGACCTCGGCCACGCCCAGCACGTGCGGGACGCCGGACCCGCCGGATCCGCCGCCAACGCAGCCCACGACGACGATGCCCGGGCGGTTCCGCGCGCGCGGCGGCGGCGGCGGCGGGGGGGAACCGGCGATCTTCCCGCCGGCCGCCGCCGCCGTCAGCGCCATCAAGGCGCACTTCCTGTCGCAGCCGGAGCTGCAGATCGACATCCTGGGGATCCTGCAGGCGACGGGGACGCGGTTCGAGGAGGCGCGGCGCGCCGTCCGGGCCCGGGAGGAACAGGAACAGCAGCAGCAGGGCAAAGCAGCAGCGCCCTGGGAGAACAACATCTGGGACCTCGCCGCCCGCAAGATCGGCCTCACCCGCCTCAAGCTCGAGCGCTGGGCCGAGATCGTCGCGTCCGTCGGCGGCGAGAGCTTGCTTTTCGCCCGCGGCGGCGGTGGTGGGCGCGCATACGATGCGCCGCCGCTGATGATGATGATGACGATGACGGATGTTGCTGGCGGTGGAGGCGAAGACCAGCAGCAGCAGCAGCAGAGGCAGTGGGGAGGTCCGGTCATGGATGGCGTCGTCGTCGAGGCGGATGGTGGTAGTAGCAATGCCGACGCCGGCGCCGGCTGGCATGCGAATAACTCCTGGGCCAACGATCTCTTCGAGGGCCTGGGCTTGGATCAGAATTTCTTCTTCGAGGGTCCGGGGGATTACGGGACGGTGGTGTTGAATAGTCTGGGGCAGTAGGGTAGGTAGGAACACCCATGCAGACGACTTTTGATATTTGCCTGCTGCGGTGGGTTGATTATAGCGGCGGGGGTATATGTATAGACGGCACGGCGAATAGGTAGGTAGTTAATGATATCCCTCTCCCTTGTCCACTGGTTCGAGCACTGGGTAAGTAGATGGATGAAAGCAAGCCCTGGTTTTCTATGCTTCTGCGTGAGGGACAATTTCTTGACTGTCTCCGTGGTGAACAGCCTGGTAACAGACGCAGCTCGCTCCGCCAATGCGACTGAATTGTGGTGCGCTTGTACGTGTCACTCCTGTGCGATGGGATCGGCCAGGTAGATATTCAACCTTGGAAGATGATTGCAGCTAGACGCGACAGTATTCCGTCGAATATGACGAGACGAGACCGTGCCAGCCAGTATTAAGACCGCCGACAAACCGACCGACGCACGAGACCCCCCTCTTCGCACGAGACCCCCCTCTTCTACTCCCAATAGCTGATTGACCTGGAGAGTAGACAGCCTCAGGGACAAGAAGACGGAGACTACAGAGGAAGAAGTGGTCAATTGCCAGTACCCCTATCATCCTGCAAATCCGATCAGGGAGTGAATATCATGCATGCCCAACCACATGCCCTCCCCCTAACCCAGGCCCTGGACCGACCGACCTACCAACCCAACCCCGAAATATGTAATCCTACGAGGGCGGCGGTGGTGCGAGGGGGAGTAATACTCCGGCAAGGTAGAGAAAGAGGCCTGCCTTCTTTCCTGAGCGGACCGGCGTTCATCATTTCCTTTTCTTGGGTACGGTACCAACCACGAAGCCTGAGCAGGTTAACCAGAGCAGCCGAACCGTCGTCCACGCGGCAGAGTTGGTTGGGACGGGTTGCGCCGATTTGTTGGGAACTCTCACTCACTCCGTGGAGGAACTACCTAACTGCTGCCCGGAGGATCCAAGACCACGCAGCCCGCCTGCGAGGAGGACTTTACGGAGATCTTGGCCGGATACCTGTCTGTCTGTCTGTCCGTCCGTTGTCATGTCGTCTGAAACCGAGGCCGGCTAACTAACAGGAAACTGAGAGGTCTAGTAGGCAATCAAACACTCAACCGGTGAGCCATACCGCGGCGGCGGCGGCGGCGGCGGTGGATGTTGGAAGAAAGGGGGGATCCCGAGCGAGACGGCTGCGCTCTTTCTCCCACAAGAGCACTGGGCCTGCGGGCGCTTGGATCCATCCATCCATGCGTCCGTCCTGGTCCTGGTGAAAAGCTCGGGTATGTAATAAATCGCGGCCAAGGCCGTTCGTCCATTCGTTTCGCACGTCGTCGCGTCCCTTTATCTTTTCCTACCTCATCCCTCTCCCCTCCCCTCTTCTCTCTATACACCCCTCTCCTCTCACCCCATCCCCAGCACCGCCCACGCCCACGCCCCCAGCACCACCAGCACCCCGACCTTTACCCGCAGCGCCCCCGCCGCACCCGCACCATACATATCCCCGAACTCGCCTCGCACATGGCCCCCGGGCCGGTAGGTACTCACAGACCAGGTACCAGACCGGCCTGCTCCCCGCACCGCCGCCCCCGACATCCGAGGTCCCCGACCAGCTGGGTAAAACGTCCCGTGTCCTCCTCGCCGAACCCCGGGTCCGCGTAACGATACCTCTTCCCCTCGGCGGCCCACGCGTCCACGCAGGCGCCCGGCCAGGTTCTCGTCCGAGGGCGCCAGCCTACAGGGGGTTGAGGTGGTGGTGGTGGTGGAGAGGTACTGGTCTGCGTACGCGGTGAGAGGGACGCGTTCCATGTTACGGCAGGGGCGGCGTGCGTGTTGGTGCTGTTGAGGAGGGCGGCGTCCGAGGTGAAGGTGGCCGCGGTGGAGGGGATGCTCGGGGGGGATGGTGACGGTGGTGGTGGTTGCGGCGAGGGGGAGGAGGGAGTGGGATAGGAGGAGGAGGAGTGTGAGGGTGAGGGTGAGGAGGGTGCGCGGCTGGGTTGGGGAGGGGGAGGAGGTGCGCCGCATCTTGGGGTTGGGAGCCGGAGAGGTGAGTGGTGGGAGGTGGCTTGATGGGTTCCGGAGGTCGAGGGATCTCGAGATAGATAGCCAGCTAGCTACACGGTAGGCGAGTAGGCAGGTGAGAGGAACTGGTTGTATATAGTAGGCGTAGTTATTAGAACACCAAGTCCCAAGAAGAAGAAAAGGGGGATCGATCGCCTTGAGCGCTTCCCGTCGTCAATTCAACAGTAGTTTGCCTACTTATGCAGGTCCCTTTGGTCGGTTCATCGCAAGTCCAGGCCATCGCGGACCAGATGCACTAAGCCCTGCGAGCGTGTATTCCTTGGAAACCAAGATGGCTTGATGGAGAACGCAAGGGGGACGGCGCTTGGGGATGACGTATCGCGTGAGGCCATCGCACCTCTATGCAGGTACTATCAAACCCCTGCGGGGAAATCTGTCCATCCCTGGTTTGCGCCATGGTTTTGTAGGTTTGTGACGGCTTCTCTACCTTGGTGTCTGGGCGATCGAATGCCATTTACATAGATCTCTTTCTACAGCTTGGGCTCGTCGGGGCCTTGTCGATCAACTATTTTTTCATTATGCTGACCACGTAGCCTCGTACTGGAGTTCATGAGAGTAGCAATCTTGGGGTAGAGAGCTATCCATCTATCCGTTGGGCATTTCGGCTGTCGCTTACCATCACCTGTTCGGTACCTGCGTTAGCGGTATATCGCAAGGCCCAAGACGACCTAACCACGGCCAGACGATACGAAGATGAATTGAAAAGCGCATTTGATTGCGGTTCTTCTACTGGTTCCATTCATAACAGTAAGTCTTCGATAATGCCTATGAACCCCCAGACAGCGCCATCTGCCCCGCGGGCACCGGAAAGGGCCCATTCTCCGCGGCCGGGAACTTGGGTGTGCCGTCGTCATTCCACGTGAACTTCTGTATCCGGGTGGTCCTATATATATCGGCCGGCGGGTTGTCGGTGGTCTGCGCGTGGTACACGATGTAGTTCTCGTCGCCGTCCGGTGAGGTCGTGAAGCTGGCGTGCCCGGTCCCGTAGACGCCGGCCACGGGGTTCTGGTGGAACACGCAGCCTTGCGTGTGCTTCTTCCACGACGTGTACTGCATCGGGTCGTTCCCGACCAGCTCCAGCATGCCCAGGCAGTAGAAGGGCGTGTTGACGCGCGCGGCCGAGTAGATGATGAAGTTCTGCCCCGTCTTGGGGTTGGTGAGTTGCTGAGGGCCTTCGTTCGTCGCGAGCCGGATCGGACGGCCGTACTAATTCCAATCGAGTCAGTTTGCGTGTTTCTGGGCTTATTAGGATATGGATTTGATGCGGGAATACGTACAGGGACTTGTTCCCATGGCTCATTCGGCACACTAATCATGCGCCGCTCCAAGAACGTAGAGTTGACTGTCCATGGATCGGACATCTTGGTAATGCAGAGATTTGCCGGCCACGCCGAGAACTTCTGCTCCCAGCAAGAATATACGTGATACAGCTCGTCCTTGTGCTGAAAATATGTCCCGTCGATGGCAAATTGATCGTAGGTGTTCAGCATCTTCTTCATCGAGAACTTGGCAGTCCACGGGTCAGGCCCATCAGCCTCGAGCACAAACATCCGATGATTGACGGCCTGTTGCACTTAGTCATGTCACTTCAAATGAGTGTATCTCATGCGAGCTACCCAGAAGGTCCACGTACCGGGCAATTGATGGGACAGATGGCATCGAGCAATGGTGGTGGATTGTCCGAATCCGGCGTGGCGGTGAATATCACATACCACGTCCCTGAGATGTTGTGAATTTCCGGCGCCCATAAATCCGTAGACCACGGCTCCCCAGACGTCGGGTCAGGCTTGAAGATCACTCTACTCTCGGCGTGGTCCCAGTTGGTCGTCATGTATCTCGAACGTTTTAATGTGATGTTCTCGTTCGTTGAGTAGGTAAAGAGATACCAATCTTCGCCATGCGATCGGTATTTCGTCATGAACGGATCACCGGCGTTGATTGTCATGACCGGGTTCGAGTAGGTAGCATTGGTCGTCAGATTGGTGCCCACGTCGGCGGGATTCCACGAGGTTTGGGAATTGCCTTGATTCGGATCGAAGGATTGGGTGGCGCCAGGACTTGTCCCTATGAGAGCAAGAGCAGCGAGTGCTCGCCATATTGACGACTTCATCTTGGAGAGTGTGCGCCTTGACCTAGGGAGACTGCCGACGAACGGAACCCGACGACGGAAACTGACACGAACCTGAAGATTACCGAGAAAGTATGCTCGTCCCCAGACCCTCGCTCGGCGCTGCCAGCGAGCGAGGGAATGGGGCCGATAAATACCATTCTTCACCGAAGAAGATCAACAACATCCCACCAGCTTACCCCCAGTCGGACCAGTCCTCTTAGCCCACACGCTACCAAGTAATCTGTGCAACATTCCACCGCCGCGCCAGATACCCGGAAGACTTGCACGCGAGCTGGAGCTACCCCGCACTCTTCTCCGCTCAAGGTGAGGATAGGGCCGGGATTGAAGTCGGCCCTGCAAGGATCTCACCTGTAGCGTTGCATTTCTTCGCTGGGGGAGGTTGGGGCATCGGTCAGCGTTACCCAGCTGGGACAAGGAACACTGCAGCGCAATCGTCATATGACCGCAGAGGATCCAACCCCTTGGAATCGAGGGAGAGCTCTTGAACGAACTGTCAAGGTCGAACGTTGCTAGGAAAGAGATAGAATATGTACCCTTGAACCAGTCGTTCGAGTGTGAGCATAGTAGAGTTCCGTAAAGCTCAGTTTTGGGGTGGCACGAGGCTTGGTAAGTCTATTGTCATGGTTCTTCTTCTTCTTGTTGTTGTTGTTGTTGCCTTGCCAGCCGCACTATCGCAAACTCTCGTACAACCGCTTGGCGTGTGGGAATAGGGCCTGGGCTTTGCGCTTCCAGGGCATTCGGGTTAGCTACAGCCAAGGTGACCCGCACGGCAGTCTCGGTTGATCAGATACGAGAAATGTCCGTCAGCCACGCATGAGTTGTGCTAGCTCGACTAGCTGATCCAAACCAATGAGGCTAATCGCTTGAAGCCAGTAGGGAAAGGATCGTAGTACCAGAAACGCCACATGAATCGTACATGATTGAGGACCAACAAGAGCTGGTCACTTGAGGTACAATCACTTCTTGAAAACAAAGATCTCGGATCACAGAGCGCGTTGAACTTGAAAGACTCGAGATAGCGGTGTGGGTATGTTGACACTCCCCGTAGCCTTACGTATTGATGTCTGCAGATATCTCGGCTTCATAGTTACTGCAAAGTCGACATCCCATCGCGATGTGACACCGCGCCATGGCTTTCGACTGTCATGAATCGCATAGGTCCTAGCCTCCAAGCGCATTGTCGTGCGAGCTCCCGGGCTGACAAGTGAGGGCAGCAGGAGAGCCGATTCGGCATGGGATCAATTTAAGATCTTGGTTACATCCAAGTTCGTTTGACTCGGAGAGCGATGTCGGCTGAAAAAATGAATTGCTTCCTGTTCGGCCAACGCCGGAGTGTCACTCATGCTGGATTCGAGCCGTCTAACCACCTTCGTTGACGTGCGGACCGCGTAGTACGACTCTTGATGACTCTTGACGATATTGGCCTTATCTGGCCCCGAGACTAGCAAGTGCCGCCTGCAACTCCTTCACGGCCGTAGGGACATCCTCAAAATTCAAGGCTGATATGGCCCACTTGGCATGCTTTTGCGCCTGTACCATGGCCATGTCGTCGTCGTTGTATGGACCCGATGTCCCTCCACTGTTGCCGCCAAACTGTTGTGCCGGTGGCGCAGACGGTGCCTGAGGCTGGGGAGCCATTGGTTGCGACGGGCGAGGATAGTAGTTCTGAGTCGCGGGAGGAGCCGGAGGTGGGATGAACTGTTGTTGCGGCGGAGGCACTATAGGTGGCGACTCGGCCCCTTTGTAAAAGTCCTGAGGCGTACCAGGAACGTTGGATGGAGCAGATGGTGGCATGGAAGGATCGTGGGTGCTTGGGCTGGGTATAACTGGCGGAGAGGGTAACGAACCCGGAGCGGGCATAGTGGTTGTGGACGGAAGGTCGAGAGGTGTCTGCGTTGATTCCGGCCCCGGCGCATTCGGAAAATAACTTCCTGATTCCGGTGCTTGCGTATCCGGTGGTGCGATGGGTGAGACTTGCTCGGGCGCTGGCGGGGCCGAAGGTAGGGGTGAAGTGGGCTCAGATACTTGAGCTGGTGCTTGAAGGGAGTATGAAGAGGTGCTATGGTGTGGCTTTGCACCCTCATCTGGGACATCCTCTACCGTCGCAGGTCTCGGTTGCGTAGAGCCCAGCATTTGCACTTCGGGATCGTTGGGGTCCAGAGCGGGAGCACTATCCTCTGGCTGTGGCTCCTCTTCTTGTTTTGGATTGGATTCATTGGGATCCTTTCCTTCCTTGATCGCCTTCAGTATACGGGCCGCATTCCATTTGCAATACTTGATCTTGCCCTGGGTCTCAGCGTCTGGCTGGCCCCAGATGTTCACCAGCTGAAAGAAGGTGGCGGCAGCCTCAAACGTGCTGGCAGTTTGCCTACACAGCGCGTTAGTGAGTCTTAATTCCTCTTGAGTGTATGGCAACCGAAGCGTACTGGGTGACCTTGTTCGCCTTTAGAGGTCGCAATGCTCGCTCAAACGTTTCTTGGGCAAATTGCTCAACATAAGCTTGACCAGCAACATCGTCGTGGATGGCATCATTGCCAGCATGCTCGGTTTTCGCCTGTTGTACATCATGATGTATCAGTATGAGTTCTCCAGGGCAACATGAAAGTACGCAGCCGGCCGTACCTGTTCCAACTTGTCCATGAGAGTGGTCGTGTATTGGAGACATTCTTGGTCGGTGTTATGAAGTTGTTTGGCCAGAATTTGATTTACAACCCAGTAATTACCTGTCATACAGTAGTGTGAGTGAGCTATATCAAGACCATATCCAACAACCGGGACAGAGTAGTGGCAGTGAACATACACCAGTAGGCGATGACAGGTTTCGCGTTCTCCAGCTGGTTGGCACGCACGAGAAACGGAGTGATGCCGCTCTGTTTGAGACCTGCGGGAATGTTCGCCGCCATGATCGCAACGTGTACTGAAGAATTTCTCCGTGATGTCGTATCGTATTAGGGATCGCAAAGCCGTAAAGGCTGCTGGAGGAAGTTGTTCGCGCAAGGCGCGTATGGGAGGTGAACTCGGCTGTGTTCCAACCAGCAACAGGATCGATCTGGAGTATCGGTGTGTTTCGTTACTTGAGATTCAATATCGCTACTTGGCTTCACTGAGATGAGGTGTCGTCGAGAGGATAGGAAGGGGGGCAGGTACGTTCGTGGTAGTCGGTTGGATCGAGAAACTGGAAGGCGGCGTCGCAAGTTCGCAAGTCCCCGCCAAGTGCGTCAAACAGGCGCCAGCGACCGGAGGTTGAGGTAGAATCCCCGCCGAAGTCGATGGTCCCCGGCCCCTCCCGTCTCCACTGATAGCGCATGCTCCAACACCTGCAACCCCCGGGGCCGCTGAGAGCTCGCGCCACAGATGACGATGCTTGGCACCAGCTGTCAGCCACAGGAAATTCACCTAACTGGCTATTGCTTCGTTACATGAATTTCCACCGTGGCCTTTTCTCCAAATAGGCACAACCTGGGTAGCAGCAAGCCTGAGCCGTGACCTGAACGGACAGATCGCAAACATCTAAATTCTCGGGGATTCTATCTCCAGTTGCTGAAACTGCTGCAACCTTCCAGAGCTCTTAAGTCTCTTGGACTGCTATTGCAAGCTTCCACGGTTTGGTACCAAGCTCATCGGCTGACACTGGACCTCCGCAAAGATCGTATAGCTACGTGATCGATAGACCGATTCAGCGGCCACCATGCATGTCTTTTCTAATCTCAACCCTTCCGTGGCCCTCGCCGCGATCGCCTTTCTCTCCGCGTTGCCTTCGGCCCAAGCCGGCTTATACCTGAAGAGCTCACCCGTGCTCCAAGTTGACACGAAGAACTACCAGAGCCTAATTGCTAAGTCTAACCACACTTCTGTGAGTAGCATGACAAGACTTCTTCACCTAACAGCTATTCCCGTTAGAGATCTGTACTAATTCGTCGCCCAGATCGTCGAGTTCTACGCGCCATGGTGCGGGCACTGCCAGAACCTGAAGCCGGCCTACGAGAAGGCCGCGCGCAACCTAGACGGCCTGGCCAAGGTCGCCGCGGTAAACTGCGACGAGGATGAAAACAAGCCTCTGTGCGGCCAAATGGGCGTGCAGGGTTTCCCGACCCTCAAGACCGTACGACCCGGCAAGAAGGGCAAGCCCGTGGTTGAAGACTACCACGGGCCTCGCACGGCCAAGGGCATCGTCGAGGCTGTGGTCGACAAGATCAACAACCACGTGAAGCGAGTGACGGATAAGGACATTGACGAGTTTTTGGCCAAGAACAACGAGACGGCCAAGGCTATTTTATTCACGGAGAAAGGAACCACGAGCGCGTTGCTGAAAAGCCTGGCGATCGACTTCCTCGACGTCATCACGGTGGCACAGGTACGGAACAAGGAAACCAAGGCGAACGAGATGTTCGGCATCGACTCGTATCCTACGTTGGTACTACTTCCCGGTGGAGACAAGGAAGGTCTGGTTTATGACGGCGAGATGAAGAAGCCCGGCTTGTTGGAATTCCTATCGCAGGCCGGCCAGCCCAACCCTGACCCGGCACCGAAGAGTGGGAAGAAGGCCGACAAGAAGGGCAAGGCTTCCTCTTCCTCCAAGACCAGCTCCTCTACGGCAACTGAAGCTACTGATGTCCCGGAGTCCACACCTCGGGCAGCGGAGGTCATTCCTCCCATCCCAGCCATCACGTCTGCCCAGAAACTTACCAATGAATGCCTTCACGCCAAAGCGCATACCTGCGTACTAGCTTTCGTTCCTTCTGCCCATGGAGAGGTGGCTGAGAAGGCATTGACCAGCCTGTCCGAACTCGCCTTCAAACACACTCAAGCCCAACGTCACCTGTTCCCCTTTTTCGAGGTCCACACCGACAATGACGAGGCATCGCCAGTTTTCAAGGGTCTCGATCTATCAGGTGAGGTGGAGATTGTCGCCGTGAACGGGAAGAGAGGCTGGTGGCGTCACTACGAGGGTGACTTCAGCCCCGAGAGCGTGGAGAACTGGATCGATGCCATTCGGATGAGTGAAGGCACCAAAAATAAGCTACCGGAGAGCTTGATCGGGGAGGTTGTTGCGGAACCGGTTGAAACGGTCGAGGTCAAGGTGGAAGAAGATATCAAGGCCCAGGTCGAGCCGGAGACGGAGGAGTCGTCGACATCGTGGCAAGGCGCGGAACCAACCCCGGAGGCCACGGATGCTCCCAAGCATGAGGAGCTCTAGGCCGGAAAACTGGAGTGAACGTTAGCTGAGTTAACTTTGACAAATTTAAGGCGTAAGGGAACAGCACGATTCAGTTGAACGCACATTCCCATGTCTCATGCCCCGTGTCCTCTTCCCGTAAACCTCACACGTAGCCCCAAACTCATCATCGCCGACACCGCGCAGACCTCCAGGACTCAAACATCAATATCCATAGCCATATTCGCACCCCTCTCCACCGCGCCCTCTTCGACCATCCTGCGGCCCTTCTCCCGCACGACGCGATCGAGGATCGCGCGAATGCCCTTACACGTATCGGCGGCGGAGGCCATCATGCCCTCCAACCTCGCCACCTGGACGCGGCTCTCGCAGACGAGCACGCCGACGCGGTCGCTGGCGCCCAGGGTGGCCAGCGTCAGGAACGGCAGCTCGGTCTCCTCCTGCGCGTTGAGGTCGACGAGCGGGTCGGCGGCGTCGTCGCCCGCCGCGTGCGACGACGTCGACCCCGCCGTGCACGCCACCAGGTAGTCGGTCATGGGGACGCCGGCGTCGACCAGCGCCAGGGTCGCGGCGTTGAGCAGGCACGCCAGCAGCGACCCGTCCTGCGACAGCACGTGCAGCGAGACGCCGATCGCGGACCGCGCGTACAGCTGCGTGTGCAGCGTGGCGGCCAGCGCCTTCGCGATGGTGGTCTGGAGTTCTTGGATGCGTCTGGGAACGTCCCCCTCCCACGTCAGCTCCCGTACCCTCTCCGCGGAAGTAGAATTCGTTCGGGCCAGGCAAAACTCACTTGTCGCCCCTGCCGCGCTTCTTGCGATCCACCGAACTAAACCCCGCGACCGCGATCCCGACCACCACGTCCGCGGCGTTGGGCGCGCTCGCGGTGCTGGCCGACGACGAACCCGCGCCCCCGCGCTTCGCGTCCTCGCTCGGCCCCGTCACCACGCACATGACCTTGGTATTGCCCATCTCGAGGTAGGAGGAGCCGTCCGCCGCGGCCTGGGTGCGGATCTGGCCGTGCAGGCGGCGCAGCTCGTTCCAGCGGCGGCCGTCCACGCGCAGCAGCGCCAGGTCGTAGGTCGAGGTGTCGAGGGGCATTTCTGCTTGCTCTCGGCGTTTCCCTCTTTCGTTTCGTTTCGTTTCGTTTCGTTTCGTTTCGTTTCGTTTCGTTTCGTTACGGGGCGTGAGAGCGGCTGCGCCGGGGACGGGGTGATCACGTGCTGGTCGTGAAGTACGGTCGACAGGTAGGAGCTCTTGTTCGCGCGGAAAGAACGACTTGTTGTAGGCAGGAGGTAGGTAGGTACTTAAGTAGGTAGCTGGTAGTGGAATCAAATGTCAGTCTGGAATTTTTAGGCGGGGCGGCTGGCTGCGATCTGGGTTCCCGGCCGTTTGGAGATCGACCCACGGTAAACTTTAGCTCCGGAGCTCGTGCGGGGTCACTGCTGTACTGCATGGGATCTTACCATCACGATATCTTCACCAGCACCCTTTCTTCAAACCTCCTGAATCCCAACTTTGCCCAAACTCGACGTAGGGTTAGTTAGGGTTAGGGTTAGTTTAGGGTTAGGGTTGTATTGGTATATGGTCCTCTTGTGCTGCGGGGGATTAGCTGCGTGCCCTTACACCCTTCAGGTGAAGCTGTCGCCGTTGTCTAAGTTCACAACCCCCCTCACGCGAGCAATTCCTATACCGGAAGGCCGCGGCCCCACGGTGTCTACCTGTCCCTTACTGAGAATGAAAGAGTGCTGACCACTTTCGCGACAGGCGAATAGACCAAATGACCACCTGCGCACCATCCACAGTACTCGCTCGCCGTCACAATTTGACAGTACAGGCAATACATCGTGTATCCAGTTGCGTATCCAGTCGCGTATCCT
This sequence comes from Xylariomycetidae sp. FL0641, assembly GCA_022376655.1. NCBI lineage: Eukaryota > Fungi > Ascomycota > Sordariomycetes > Xylariomycetidae sp. FL0641. Next base: position 269,513 of record JAJJKE010000030.1, read on the forward strand.
CAGCAGGCATAATCAGAATCAAGTCAGCATTGCCAGCGTCTGGTTATCATTTGCATTCATTGTGAAAAGCGGCGAGCATCGTAACTGTAGTACAGACTTGTGAACACCACGGGTTGCGCAATTTCCCGCGTCCCTCCCAGCTCAATCCTTCCAAGTACTCCGTACAGAATCCGGACAATGCAGGGTTTTCAAACCCCCCTTCCTGAATAAACCTACGCAGCTCGTGCAGGTGGTTCATGCCAATACTAAAACGTTCTGGGCACCTGTATTGACCATCGACAAAGGTGCGAAATTCTCTGGAGCCGGTGGAAGTTCGACTTCTTCCGCATCAGTCCAACCCCTTTCCAAACCCCAAGAGATCTTCATATTTCGGGAAGCCGTAAGGTCAATCAGACCGCGCATAAGAGCTCCCGACTTCTTGACACTCGGCCAAGCATCAAATTCGATCCGTTCCACCCACGGCATTTCCTCCAGGACGCCCGTGAGCAGCGCCTTCGCGAAAGCCTCGAAGAAGCCGTTCGGTTGTCGAAATCCTTTGAAGATATCGTTACCCGGATCGCATTCCACGAATACGGTAACCTTGTTGACCCGGACACAGTCTGCCAGACCAAGAGCCGGGTTAACTACCCATCCACGGGGCGGTTTGCTCCATCCAGGGCCCAATCGTAGTTCGAGAGAGTTGAGGCTGGCTCGTTGGCCGGGTTTCATCCGAGCCAGGAGTGGCTTCTTGGTCTTGAAGAATTTGCCTGGGTGGCAAGGAAAGATGCGCACTGGGTGGCTACTGTAGAAGTAATAGGACGCCTCGGCGTACATGGTGCGACAAGTCCGCAGGATAGCCAGCTTCTGATGAATCCGCCTGTAGTTGTCTGGGTCCAAATCCAGAACATGTCCGGTGTTGGCGAAGTGATACTCGTACACCTTGACACGCAACTCGGACGGCATATCCAGAAAGCGAAAAGGCTTCTGCTTGACTCGTTTCGCCCTGGGACCGACCGGGTGGTTTCCATTCAGACTCAAAGCTCCGATCGGGAGTTTTGCCACCTCGTCGTTTATATCGTACTCGGCCTCCGAGTTGTAGGTTGAAGGGTAAGCTGAGCTGACCGGCGTGGTCAGCGCAGATGAGACGGGCGTCGGACCGGAAGCAACGCCGGAAGCGCGCGACGCCTTCCCCGTGATAGTCTTGCGTCGCATCGTGGTTGCACTTGGGCGAGTATGCAACGCTGGCAGATGGTCGCGAGCGCTTTGAACTTCTACCCCGCAAAAGTAGAAATGAGGCTCTAGGTGTTTCGATCTTTCGGCCTTTATCGATCCGCTTGATCCGTAAATGTAAGGGAGAGAGCTAGTATAGGTGGTGAAATTCGGTGCGAGGCGAAGGCTATGAATGAGTTCGGTCGTGTGTGTAGAAAGTCACTACAAGTGAGAACGAGTTGTTCAGGGCAACTGGTAGTGGTTATGTCGGAACAGGACGTGGCATCGCGAGGGTGGTGCCATCGTTGATGTTTCAGCGAGCGACAACCACCCTCTAAAATGCAGCACTCAGAGCTGCCATGGTGAACGATTGCAGGTCGATGTTGTATGCAGGTGTGTTCATCAGAAGCGCCGAAGAGAAGAGTGAAAAGGATCAGATGGGAAGCCGCGGTGAGGAGATTCCGGGAAGGGTGGTATCTTATGGCCTTCGCGCCGGGTTTGAGGTGTGGTGGACGAGGAGAAGGTGAAGGTGGAAGTTGGGCGAATCGGGCAAATGAAGGGACAGGACCGGCAGAAAGTCAAGTTAGGCTCTGGAATAGAAGGTTTATGCAATGCACTGCAAGTCTGCAATGGTGCGGCGGGTGCTGCGTCGTTAAATTGACCGGGCGGTCAACAACCAGACGAGACAACCTTGGAACCTTCGGGGTACTCGGGGTACTCGGGGATGCTGGGAACTGGAAAGCGGATGAAAGGGCGGCGAGAATGGTATCCACAGTGCACTGTTCTTGGTGGCAACAGTCTGGACGAATTTGTCACCTTCCAGCAGGTACTCGAGCGTTGAGAATCCCATTCACCGCACTCTGATTCCCCTTCTACCTTATCTTTTCAGCCCACGGTCAAAATGGAATGACGTGGGATTTGTGGCTCGCTCGCCGGGCATCGGAGCTTTGCCATATTGCATCAGCTGATACTGTTTCGTGGCTCGTGTACTGTGTAATTGCAAAAGCTCGGAGCTGAAGAACGCTAGCGGCGGCACTGTGGGGCAGTCTAAACCCACCCAGCAAGGCTGCGACTCCAGCAAGGCCGGGGAGCTGCCATCCAAGCTGCCGCTCTCAAAAATTATTTCGAGTGGCTACCCGCCAGTCATCCTCCACCTCACCATCCAGGACACGCCCATTCTGACGGCATCGGGTCCAGATGACAGTCTTGCCTTGAAAATACCAAAGACACAACTTCAAGACTGACTCGTATCGATCCGAGAGGTGGGATCACAGCTTTCACAGCTGTTACTGTCGCTGCCCGGACCCTTGCAGCCCAGCGATCGTCGCAATGCTGTCCCGAGCTATTGCGCGCTCGACGCGCCTTCCAGCTCTTCAGAGGTCTGTCGCAAGACCTTCCGTCACACCCCGAGTACCCATAGCTGCCTCTACATTATGGGCACGTGGTATGGCCAACGACAAGCGCCCGCCAAAGCCTTCTCGCAGTAATGCACCTGGCCAAGATGCACCTGGCCAAGATGTACCTGGCCAAGCCGGAGCGCCCAACTCCAAAGGCTCAGTGCCTGCTCCCGAACCTCCCAAGTCTCCCGAGTCTACTGGCTCACCCTCCGAGTCTACCGATGCTCCAGCTCCTAAGCCCGATATGAGCTCACTTCCCGACCTTACACAAGGTATCCCATCGACCCTCGAGTATGAGACAAGTGGCGCCACCAAAAAGTCAGAACTTCAAGCTCTTCAAGAAGCTGAGGATGCTGAGTCGCAAGGCGGTGGAGGGCGCAGCAAGGGCGAGTTACCCGCATCAGCCTACATGAGCTCAACGGAAAAGAAACGGGCCCAGTTAGCGAACCGCATGTATATTGCTGCTCTCGTGACTGCCATCGCCGGTATGGCCTATCTGGGGCGTGAGTGGGATGAAGAGGAGGCCCCGGCGCACACAGATATTCCCCAAGGCTGGACCCCTGCCTTGTGGTGGAAGCGAGCTGTTGCCCGTCTCACCGACGTTACCGAGTACTATCGCGAGCCCGCTTTTGACAAGCTGCTACCCGATCCGGATCCCATGTTCGAGCGACCTTACACCCTCTGCATCAGTTTGGAGGATATGCTGGTCCACAGCGAGTGGACACGTGAGCATGGTTGGAGAGTCGCAAAACGTCCCGGCGTTGACTATTTCCTGCACTACATAAGTCAATATTACGAGCTGGTTCTGTTCACGAGTGTCCCGTTTGCCATGGGCGAACCGCTCATGCGGAAACTGGACCCTTATCACTTTATTGTTTGGCCGCTTTACCGAGAAGCTACCAAGTACAAGGATGGTGAAATTGTCAAGGTACGTGACAAGGCGACACCGCTGTCCTCACATGCCAGCTTTCGGGGAATCCTACTAAACACTCATCGTAGGACCTCTCATACTTGAACCGTGATCTTTCCAAGGTCATCATACTTGATACGAAACCAGAACATGTCCAGAACCAACCAGAAAACGCCATCATTCTTCCCAAGTGGACGGGAGATCCGAAGGATAAGGAGCTCGTGTCTCTGATACCCTTCCTCGAATATGTCCACACTATGCAGTACAAGGACGTCCGTCAGATCTTGAGCTCCTTCAACGGCAAACACATCCCTACCGAGTTCGCTCGCCGAGAAGCCCTGGCACGCGCCGAATTCAACAAACAGGTCGAGGCGCAAAAGCCGAAACGGAAATCCGGTATGCAGGCACTCGGAAACATGTTGGGTTTGAAGCCTGGCAATATGAGCATGATGCTTCCCCCTGAGGGAGAACAAAGCACATCGGAGGCTTTCGCCCAAGGCAAGATGTTGCAAGACGTCGCACGTGAAAGGGGACGGCGGAATTACGAAATGATGGAGCGAGAGATTCGAGAGAACGGCGAGAAGTGGCTTAAGGAAGAGCAGATGGCGCAAGAAAAGGCCCAGGCAGAGGCCATGAACAGCGTGAAGTCCTCGTTCGTCGGATGGTTCTCGTCATCGAACCAGAACCAGTCCTCGGAGAGCGCAAACGCGGAAGGCAAGAAATAAGCCAGGTGATGCCAGGCGAACGAGAGGAGTGGACGAAGCTGTGTACCGATATGTATGTGGGAGGTGGATTCCTTGTGTCCAAGATACCTACCCTCGGGGAAACGGGCGTTGGATGTGTATGAATGTATCAGTGCTGCGAATCATGCCTGGGAACCCATACCCTCGAACTCTACTCACAAGTGGTGGCACACTGCCTTATTACGTCAATGCCGCCATCATCATCAGCGACTATCTGCATGGGGAGGCGGTCATAGCTGGCTGGCATGTGCAACAGGCTCTGGTTAGGAAGACTACGGTAGAACTTGGTCCTTACATACGCTGAGCAGCATAATACCTGTATATTATACGAAGTAAGGAGCGGCAGGGGAATGTGGATCCCTTCCAAACACATTGTAAGCCGGCGCACCTATCCGCTTCCTGATCTGAGCAAGCATACCGCCGGCGAGTGAACGACTCGAATGAAGGATTGTACTGGACCTTGACGTCTCCCAAAACACGGCCGAGCCCCCTGAAGAACGCCCGCGAAATCAAAACTACGCAACCGCTACGAGCGAGAGTCGCTTCAAGCGAGCAGTGTTCAAGCCCCGCCATTCCCACCTTCCTCACTGTCGCTGTCGCTGTCGCTGTCGCTGTCGCTGTCCGGGAACCCGCCGTTCCGGCGGCACCACTCGCAGCTGGCGTCGGTCTGGCACTGGAAGTCGCTTTTTCCGCGTGCCCGTCACGTCAGCGGCGCGAAGCTCTCAAGTCCAGGCCATCCTCTCCCTCTCTCTCAAGCCCTGGCAGACGGGAGATGAGGAAGGGGGGGGGAAGGGGGGAGGGGAGAACTCACTCTTTCCCGCAGTTCTCGCAGTAGTCCTTCATCGCCCCACAGTCGGGCAGCGCCGCGTCGCGAGCGGAAAGGGTGGACGTGGAGATGGAGGAGGCGGGGGAGAAGGGGGAGGGTGCCGCGGCGGCGAGGCCGGCCAGGACGAGGAGGAGGGTCGTGGAGCGCATTTTGGGGGTTGGTTTCGGGGGGTTAAGGGGTGGTGTGAAGAGTGAGTGAGTGAGTGAGGAGGAGTGGGTTGGTGTAGATACAAGGGGCTTTGGATGAGAGAAACAGGTGGTGTATCAGTTGCTGGGCTTCTCTGGTACCGAGCTGCTCTCGCTGGTATGTAGGTAGGTAGGTAGGTGATCTTGCCTGGCAAAGCAGTGGCGAAACCAGGATCCCGAGGGGGGCGGGCGGGCAGCGGGTTTATATACCCAGATCCCGCTTCGTCGCCGGCGAGGCCTTGGACGTATTCCTCCGGCTTGCTCGCCCGGGCCTTTCCCACACACGCGACTACCTACCTGCCTCTCGATCTTCGTTATCCAGCGGCTCGTGATCCTCGCCTGGCCTCGAGTGCCGTGGCAAGCCGTCCGCTCGCCTTCCAAGTTCATCCTTGTGCCGCGTCGGCAGGTCGTCGTCAGCCGGTGTACTGCTTCTTCGCGTTCGACGGCAACCTGTTTGGCCCCGATGCCGCGTTACACGATCACGCGGCTCGGGGATGCAGACTCGAACCAGAACGGCACATGGTTGGGCCGTCTGGACGGGAGTTGGGGGGGGGGGGGAGGGGGCTGAGCAACGACGACTCGCGATGATGATGATGATGATGATGATGATGATGATGATGATGATGATGATGATGATGATGATGATGATGATGCACTGTATCATGCCGCCGAAAGACGAGACGCGATAAACGAAGCGAGTTGTGGGCTATCATCTCCCACCAGAACTCGATCGATCCCTCTTTAAGATGACCGCCACGACGACGACGACGACTGCGAAGTCTTTGAACCGTCTAGCCGGTCTTGGACGCGAAGGCACGAGGACGCGGGCAAGGGTCGTTTACGGTTCTGCCTTAACCCGGGACACACAACCTACCAGGCGCGAGGTAAGACAAGTACTTATCTCTACCTAGATCCACGATCTGGTGAAGCATCTGGCATCACAGACGCTAGGTCAGTCAGTCAGTCAGTCAGTCAGTCAGTCAGTCGAACACACGTTCATGCAGGCAGCCTAGCACTCGGCAGCACTGACAGGACGACCGGTGCTACAGGACTCGCAGCTGACCCGCGGGAACGTGCATGATAAGGCAGGCAGGCAGGCTTCACGGGTACGACGAAGACGACGACGACAGTCTATATCGGGTTGGAGATGCTGATGGGAAGACGCTTTCGGCTTGCGTTGAGGGGATACAGAACGTCGTGTATGGATGGATATGGATGGACTTTTGCCTGTGGTGTTGCACCATCCTTCCATCGACGGCCAACATGCATGGAGGATGGCTTTGGATCACATGGTGATGCGCTAGCAGTGGCGAGATAGATCGATCTGGGGCTCACCTCGTAAGTACGTGTCGTCATTTGGACCGCTGAGGATCTCGGCGAGGACGGCCTTCGGTGGTGGCGATGACCTTGCTGCCGTGGTGTATCATCCACACCAACAGCCCAGTCCTGCAAGCCGTCCCGTCCCTTCACCGTTCGGCAACGTAGGATGGACTGCTTGACAATACATTCGACCCCACGAGTCCAGGCAGTCATGGCAGACGACGTGGTGTCCCAGCCATGATGTTCTACAGCCTCAGAGTCGCAGAGCCGGCATCAACTCGCGCACATACCGCCGAAGACGAAATATCAATCAGCATGGTGAATACTTCAATGGTCTTTCTTTTTGTCCCGCCTCGTCTATCCACCCGAGTAGTTTCCCATGCGCACAATAGCAGTAAGTAGGCTATATCTGGTTTGTATACCTAAGTATGTATATTACACACAATCGTCGCATATCGATGCCATACCCTCCTCCTCGTCAGGCCGGGGGTGTCGGCGTCGGACGTCGGCCACCTAGTAGAAGCGCACTCGGCTCTCAAGTGTGTGAAAATAAGAGAGCATATAGACAGACAGACAGACAGACAGACAGACTCCGACCCGATGAATAGGAAAAACAAAACAAGAGACGGCGCACGTCGCTAATACGATATGCACGCTTACATCGATGCAACAACAACAACAACAAACAAACAACGCCGAGGCTTGGATGAGACGGAAAATGCAATGATGACCATGACCCTCCCCTATTTCCCTTCCCAAAACGCCGCCAAACCCAACCCATGCCAGACTGTCTCCCTCTCTCTCTCTCTCTCTCTCTCTCTCTCTCTCTCTCTCTCTCTCTCTCTCTCTCTCTCTCTCTCTCTCTCTCTACACCCAGGATAGAAAAGCAACGCGAAAGCGAGAAGACAAAACGCATAGATACCGTAGACCTGCCTGCATGCATGCATGCATGCGTACCTACCGACAGCAGACCCCCCCCCCCTGCATCCATCTAAGCCCCCCCAACGCCGTTCGAAAAAAGCAGCAACGGCCACTGCATATTGGCCGTCTCGGCGCCGGCGCCGGCGCCGCCCAGGTCGCCGGGGCGCGGGTGATTGCCCCCACCGCCGGTACCCAGGGACTGCACCAGGGCGGCGCTGGCACCGTACCGGTCCTGGCCGCCGCTGCCGCCGCCGTCGACGATGGCCGCCGTCCAGTCCTGCCACGTGTTGCCGGGCGGCTGTTGCTGCTGTCGCCACAGGGTACTCAGGTCCTGCTGCTGCTGCTGCTGCGACGTGAATGCCGCCACGTGCTGGTGGTGGTGGTGGTGGTGATGGTGGTCCATGGGCGTAGAGTGGTGGACCTGGGCGGCGGCGTGGTGCACCTGGGCCTGGGCCTGGGCTACCTGGGCAGCCTGCGCTTGTGCGTGGGCTGCTTGCGCTTGCGCTTGGGCTTGCGCGTGGGCGTGGGCCGCGCGGGCTTGGGCTTGCGCTTGGGCTTGCGCTTGGGCTTGCGCCTGGGCATGGGCTTGCGCCTGCGCTTGGGCGTGGGCTGCTTGCGCCTGCGCGGCCGTGACTTGGCCGGCGGCGGCGGCGGTGGAGGCGTAGAGGAACGTGGTTCCGTCGGCGTCGTAGGGCGGCATGCCGGCGGCGGCGTCGGCGTTCGCGGGCGCGTTGGTGTACGACAGCTGCTGCTGGTAGGTCGAGGAGTCGGGAGTGGTCTCGGAGTAGAAATTGGTGTTAGTGGTGGTGGTGGTGGTGATGCTGGTGGTGGTGGGTTTGGAGCCGTTCATCACCTCCACCTCGCTGTGCGTCGAGGTTGGGTCGGACACGACAGACAGGTTCGTGTAAGGCGGCGGCGTGTGCGGGGATTGCTTCAGCATGTCCTGTGAGAGCTGCGGCGGCACCGAGGCTGCGGAGCTCTGGTAACTATCGTGCTCGATCCAGTTCAACGTACGGTCGATGATGGACCCTACGGCATCTCGAAGACCCATTCCCGAGCCTATCCCAGGCTGTTAGCCACCGCGACACTCTCACCAGAAAGAGGGAGTGAGCACTTACCCATGAGAACACCGGTTTCCGCCAGGATGATTAGCCATGTGTTCATGTCTTCTCGCAGGCTCTGCAGCTGTATGGCCGTGGCTTGGAAGCGTCTCTCCCAATGGGCTACCAGAGTTGTGAAGATGGCGGCAACGTAAACGGCCAGGCAATACCAAGTGGTGTCGAGTGACTTTAACCGGTAGAGCTGATGTAGGTTCTTTAACATGGCCGACGCCGTTTCCTCGCAGATCAGCGTGTTGGTGGCGAGTAGCTTCGGTTCGCTGGATGGTGTGACGGAGGGGTGCCGGAGACACAACTGAAATTCCAAGGCCATGTATTCCGTGTAGAGGGGGAAGAGCTGGTTTCTGCATTCGGAGAGGTCCACTTCCGACCACTTGAGACTATCTGGAAGATTGTCTTTCCAGAACTCAAGTTGCTCCTCGAGAGCCTCCACGACGTGAACATACCTCTTGGGATCCCTTTTGGCGCAGTACACGTTCGCGTACATCTCCAGGAATAAAGTCGACATCTTGAAACTGACCACGCCAATCTCATAGGTACACTCGGCTGACTGGGTCGTGTCCACACCATCTTTCGTTAGCAGCTCATCAGCGATCAGCTCGGGAAACTCGACGTCGATTTCTTCCAGCCGAATGGGCATTGGCCTTCCCATTCGACCGTTCAACGTCACAGCCGTGGCGAGTATAGCCCAGAATGTCCTCTTGCGGATTTCGTTCTCGATATTGGTGCTTTCGCCTGGCTTCTTCCAAGCCCGGTGCAAGCCAAGCTCGAGAGCCATAGCCATTGAATATGCTGCTAGTCTGCAGCTGGTGTTGGGCTTGGGAAAGCGCATGGTATGGACGCACAGCATAGCAAAGGCTTGCAGATCGTACAGTGTACGCGAAGTGATCAGGTCGAAGCACTTGCTCAAAGCAAAATGATAATGTTTGTTGGAGAGTTCGTTCAACCGAGCCCGCTGCTCCGGCTGTTCTCGGTTGCGTATGCCGTATTGTAGGTAGATGGAGGCAAAGACCATATGAAACATGGCCGTTTCGGCAACAGTGGGACTGTAATTGAGGTCATCGTACAACGAGGCCAGCTGCGGTACCGAGTCAGTCAATTTCGAGTTCACTGCTTCCAAGGATCAAACCGCGCGAGCAGTCTTGTGACTTACGGAGCTCATGAAGGTCGGTTTGTGCAGGATTGGAAGGAAGGGGTGAATCATGAGGAAATACCACTCGGCATACGTGAAAGCATCGGATCTCGGAGGATAGTCCACGTGAAGCGGCGGATTCACGTTCATGACGGACTGTAACATGGCCTGGACGGATTTGTTGTATAGGGGTGAGCGGGCCTGGGCGGCCGGGGGAGGTTCGTCGCTGTCCGGCGCATCGAAAGACCCTATGTCGATGGTGCTGCCGAGGACGGAAAGGGTAGTGCCCTTGATAGAACTCAGGGGCGCCTGATCGTTGTTGACACCCAAATGGGTGTCTGGGGGTCTCGGTTCGACGATATTGTGGGATATGCCAGCGAATGGCAGTTTGGAAGGAGGGTTCTTGACCCATACAGACGAAGACGAGTCGAGCTTCGTCCATTGATCGTCTTCGGCCGGTTCCATGTTGAGGCTGGGTTTGATTTCAGGCTCGGGACTCTCCTCGGCACTGACATTGGCGCTGGTGCTGGCCTGGGCCTGGGCATTGGCAGGATAGGAGTCGGAATGCCATGGCCTAACCTCGACGCCTTTGCTCTGTAGCAACTTCTCGAGGTCGCGTATATGGCTGAGCATATCCAACTTCTCGCGCTCGAGCTGCTGCATATAGCCTCGGCGTTCGGTGCGGCCGGTGACTCGGTCGGTCACGTAACACTCGAGGTTCTGGTTGATGCAGTGGGAGCAACCCTCGGGCAGGGCATCGCATCGAATCTTGCGGACCTTGCAGCGATCACATGCCTGGCCGGTGCGAGTGTAGGACTGCAGCTTGCTCTTGACGACACTCGAAAAGTCGTTGGGGGCGTTGCAGGCGCGGTCGCGCTCCCGTTCCCGCTCCCGTTCCCGTTCTCGCTCGCGTTCACGGTCGCGGTCCAGTCTGGGCAGCTTGCACTTGGCAGAGCCATCGTTCGAGGCGCCCTCGACCTCGGGCTCTCCCGACCGTTTAGGCGCACGGCCTGGGGGCATGGCGATGGCGACGACTCGAAGACGCCGCCGACAAGGACGTGCGAAGGTTCGCCAGGGTGGTCGGTGTGGAGGGGCGTTTTTGGTGAAAGTGGGAGGCGAAAGCCGTTGTTGGCGCACCGTTGGGCGAGCTTGTTTTGCGAACGTTAGACCAAAGCTGCAGGCAATTGACGGGACACGGTCACACGGGGAGGCGGACGGGAAAGACGGCCTCGGGGGCGGGACTCCAAGGCGCTGGGGCTGCAGCTTCCTGCCGAAGAAGTGCAGGGTCAGGCGTGTGTGAGGCGTGTTAGCCAGGGTAGTGCACAGGTAGGTGCAGGGCAGTGCCGGGCATCGAGTTCGGCGGCAGGGGGGTTCTTGCAGTCCGTAGTGCCGTAGTGCCCTGGGTGGATTACCACTAGCAGATAGATGCCAGCAGCCAAACAGCCTGAAGGAAGGCAACTTTGCTCCCATATTGGACGGGACCTACCCCTTTTACGATGCTCAACAAGCCAGATTCTGCGCAGACAGCTAGCTGTACGAATAGATTCATGAGTAGAATAGATTCATGAGTACAGCAACCAACACTCCGAAAAAAAAAAAAAAAAAAAAAAAAAGGGCGAGAAAGGTAGAAAAGAGCAAGCAACCCTCCCATAAAGCGCACTCGAAGTCTTCATCGGATATGTGTCGATCTCATCCCGCCAGCCAGGTACTGTAGACTAGGATTCGCAGAATGAAAATCATCAGAACAATACCCAAATCAGCCCTATCGCGCTAACTAGACCCCAGACGCCACTGAGCTGCCCGTGCGGCGTGTACAGAAACGAAGCCGAACGGGCAGTGTCGCCGGTAAATCGATCAAGAACCTGGCAAGCCTGGAGAACGCCCAGTTGGCGTTTTGTTGTGTTACCTTGCCGGAGACCCAAGCTCCCGATCGCCGTTTCAACATGGCAAGGTGGTGGTGGTAAGATACCTTACCTACCTACAATAAGCTTTCCGCTCTGGCGCAAGCCGTCAACGAGATTTTTCCATAGTGCGATAGCGTTAGGCACCTGGCACACAGCTGGGTGCCGTGCCCCTCCATCGGGCGGCGTCGGGTCCGTCCCGTCGTCGTCCAGTGCCCCTCAACACTTTCCTCCGTGTAAACCGTACACCACCACCGCCAGCGGAAAGATGTCGTCGTAGCCTCCCGTCCTCTCACCATGGCGGCCCCTTCCCCCCTTCTACACACGCCGGCGCTCGAGCACCTGCCGCCGGGGTACCGCGTGCACGCGGCGGCGTTCCGGGGCGTGACCAACGCGGCGACCCTGCACGCGCAGCTGGTGGGCCGGAACGCGGCGTTCGAGTACGCGTTCGTGGACGCGGGCGCCGTGGTCTCGCCGCGCCAGGTCCTGGCCGCCGTGTTCCGGGCCGTGGCCGCGGACGCCGCCGGCCGGCTGCGCACCCCCAACGTCCACGCCGAGACCGTGTGCGCGCTCAGCGCGAGCAAGAACGTACGTGCGTACCGCTGTCCCTGTCCTTTCTTCTCTGGTACTCGCAGCCCGGCGAGAACGCGGTGCGAGAGAGAGAGAGAGAGAGAGAGAGAGAGCGCCTTCCCCCCCCCCCCTTTCCCGTCGCGCAAATCGGATAGTAGCTCACGCGCACGTCATGGGTACCTACCCTTAGATCGCGGAAGCCTACCGCCGCTACGGCATCACGCCCGCCACCACCAACCTGATCGTGGTCAAGATCCTGACGCCCGCGTCCGCCACCACGCCCCAAGAAATCGAGGCACACCTGCGTGAGCACGTCCACGGCCAGCCGGTGCCGTTCGCGGACGAGGTCCTGGCCGGGTTCACCGACTGGGCCCGGGTGCGCAAGTACTACAAACTCAACGGCATCGGCTGGCTGGACGGCATGAAGGACGAGGCGCGCAAACGGAAGGAGTTGGAGGTGTTGGTTTTGGGGAGTATGGCGTTGCGCGGGTTGTGATGTGATGTGATGTGATCAGGGTGATAACTCATCACAATGGCAACAGCGAAACATCGTGAGAGTCGGACCTTTTCTCATGCTGATAATTCATTCATTCAATAGAGCTACTCAGGATCGGAAGGTACTTCATGTAAGGTATACACGGTCCAGGGCTCTCCACCTCACGGTAGCCTCGGTCTGACATCTGTCTGTCTCCCTGCTTAACTCCCAATTTCCACAGTAGGCGCTTCATACCTATACACAGCGCCTCGTCATAAGTCATAATCTCATAGGCGTTCTCCCACCCCTCTCATCTGCCCAACCCCTACGGCAACCCCAAGCTAGCGCGCATGCGCCTCTTCAGCTCGGCCCAGAGGGCGTCGCGACCGCTCTTGGTGCGGGCGACGGCGTCGCGGTTCTCGTGCGCGCGGCGGAGGAGGTACTTCATGCACTCCTTGGTGGTGCCCCAGACGATGTACTTGTACGCGCGGGGGGGATCCCATCTCCTCGCCTCACCAGCACCGCCACCTCCCTCACTCCCACGGTCATGCTCGCGCGCCGCGCACACGAGCTCGCAGCTGACCTCGTCGGCCATGCCCTGGAGCTGGGCGATGGCGAGCTCGAGGCCGGGGGCCTTGTGGGGGAGGGCGCGCGCGCGCCGCACCGAGTCCAGGTTGTGCGAGCCCAGGAGCACGGACACGGGCGGGAAGGGTACGGCGACGGCGGGCGCGCGCAGTACGTCCGACCACCGCCGCTGGATCAGCGACGCCGCGATCCCGTTGTACGCCGCGTCCGTGTCCGCCTTGGTGTCGTGGATGATGTGCCGCGGGTCCGTGCCCAGGTACGCGCCGCGCACGAGCTTGACCCCCAGGGTGAAGCCGTCGCGGGCGGCGGCCGTGAGGTGCGCCGTCAGCGTTGCTGGCGTCGCTTTCAGGTACGCCTGGTACGTGCCGTAGATGATGGCATGCCCGGGCGTCGTGTTGTATCGGCGCTGGTAGTGCAGGGTCCAGTCGTCGATGCCGGCCTGGATGATGGTCTGCTCCGCGTCGAAGAGCAGTGGGACGTCACGTTCCTTGGCCAACTGGCAGATCTCATCGATGGCCTGGGTTAGGTGCTTGGAGGGCATAAGACGGTTCTTCAGCGCGTAGAGCGCCTCACGTCCGGCGCCACTGAACTTGAGAGCCACAAAGTCGCCCGGTTGCGCGATGCGGACCGTATCCATGGTCCCCTTCTTCCAAGGGATGACTTCTTTGAGAATGGTCTCTTCCGCCTTGTCACCAGAAGCTGCGGATAGGCTGCGCTCCTCCGCCTCGGACAGCACAACCTCCTTGGCATATCCCAGGATAACCCCCGTGAAGCCAATCTTCTTGAGCCCGTCCACCGTGCGACGGACTTCGAGGGCATTCTCGCCAGCGCAGAACTGAGCATAAAAGGTCTTCTTCAAGAACCAACGCAAGAAAGGGTTCTTGTCAGGGTTGAGAACGCTGCGGTTTGTGTACGCCAGCGTCGACATGATAGCCAGTGAAGGAGGCAGCAGTCGCGGCGATGAAGATATTGTGGTGGTTGTGAGGTTCCGGAGAACCGTGGCGAGGGGAAGAACGGACAAAGGTGCTGATTTCGTCATTGGAGCTGGTTTGACGGGGACTTCGGGGGTAAAACTATCAACTGAGGACGTGGCAGCGGTAGAATATGACTCTGTTTGGGAGGCTGGTCGTCTTGTTGAGGTTTCCATGTATCTGCGTGCCCCTGACGCCATTCCCGGGCGTACCAGTGTTTGGGCATTGTGACGGCTGACATAAAGACCACATGACGGATTCTTTATCGTGTTCAGACAAACAGGCAAGAGCAAGCGCCTGCTCGGGACGGAAGCTTTCATCATCTCCGATAATCCACCGCTATTGCCTTGTTAGAGCAAACTCGGGAAGTAGAAGTCGATGTAGTCGATGTGTATGGTAGGTAGAATATGTCCGAAAGACGAGGAATGGAGACACAAAGGGAGCGAGTCGGGTACACGGGCAAACAGGCCAGGAAGATCAGAACCTTATGAAGAGAGAACAGACACAACAGGGAACAGACAGATGGTAGGGAGAAGAGTAGAAGGTTGCTCCAACTCAAGAGGTATCGTGAACGTAAACATATGGCCACCGCCACCAGGATATACACAGCGCGAGGCCAGGCTTAACAACTCGTCGCCGTCCCTACTAACACGCTTCTTTATCTCCGGAATCGCAGTCGATTCAGCATGTATGGACCCGGCCCATGGATAAGGTATGCAAGGCAAGGCAAGCCCGACGCATCCTCCAGCGCCGAGCACTCACCGTACGAGTGGTCTCGTACACCTTATCCACCCGCGCCAGGCAGATAGATATTCAAGTAGGCATTCTATGACATGAACATGCGTTGCTGGCCATTCGGAAGCTTATCATGGAGGATCACGTGGACCCCTACCAAAATGCCGCCTATAGCCGTGAGGCAAAGAACTGGAGTTGCCGGCGGGCGTGGGCGATTGGCCAATCGGAGAGCGCACATTAGGCTTGCCGGCGCAAAGGAGACGGGGTGCACGACTAATAAACTCTCATTAGCGACCTCTAGACTTTAGGCCAGCGGCCAGAGCAGCGGCGCCTGGCGTGAGATGGACATGAGATGAGCATGATGCGTGCCGGTCGGTCACGTTGGCTCCAGGGGCTCGTTCCCAGCCGGCTCAGGAAACGGTAGGCCGCGGAAGGCCACGGGATTTCGTGGGGCGAGGTGTGGGCCGAATCGAGGATTCCCCTTCCTCAGCGATTGCGAACATGGCCGGGATCGCTGGCAAAGGGAGGAAATGGGCTCATCCAGGTCCGTCCATCGTCGTGCATATGATCAGGAAACCATCATGTAACACCCCGCCTGTCTCCCTAGACGACGTTGGCGGGCGAGGCGGGGTTGAGGGGTGGCCAGGTGAAGATACAGATCCAAGGCCCCGGAATGGCACTAGCTTGACTGCCTCCGCAGGGTGAATTGTCTGGTAATTCGCCGGGAAGGTTGGGACGCAGCTGCAGGAGCCGATGCGCTGCAACGTCGATAGGCTAACAGCGACGCGCAGACGATGCGAGAGGCTTCTGGCGTGCAAGCGTGCGTGGGTTGACCTCGATAAGACGTACATGCCAGACATGCCAGATCAGACAATCACGAAAGACGGAGGCCGTAGCCGCGAGAGCGGGTTTTGGGGATCGCTAGGTATCACACGGACTTGGCCTCGAGCTGCGTCGATTTCCCCAGATGCTTCCGGATGAAGTCAACGTATCCGACGGGGCGTCCCTTGGCGAGCGAGATGAAATCCTGAATGCCGCCATAGGCCAAACCAAACAGGAGGCCCTTCCTGGCAGTCCTGGCCGTCTCCGCGGCAGGGAAACGATCTGAACGAGGGGCAACGGAGCACGATCAGTTATCATGCACGCGGTCAGGCGGTCCTCCCCTACTGGAAGTTGACTTACTCCACAGACTGAAGCCGCCGGCGATGGCCAGACTAGCCATGACGGTGTTCAGGAAATCCTTGGTGCCGCGATAGACGTCGAAGAGGTTCTCGGCGCAGAACATGGCGGTACTGAGCACGCTGAGACGAGCTCCGACTTTGACGCCCTCCTTCAGGCCACCGAGAGCGAGGTGGTAATTCTTGGTCTTGTGATACAGATACCAGCCTGTGGTAGAGGTGGGAAGTCGATGCGCATGCTCGGCTCGGAAGCGCAATCCCGCCATCTTGCTACCGTGGGCCAGACCCAGAGACATGCCGATGCCGAAGGCAGTCAAGGCTGCGGCGGGGATTCGCAGTAGCGGAGGGATGGAGAGGCGCGCATCCTTCCACAGCTGGTTGTATTCCTCGCGGGCGAGGCTGGGCTCGCGACGATCGACTCGGTTGATGGGCTCCATCGCGAAAGCTCAACGTATGCGCGCACTCACTTCCAATGTCCGGATGTGCCGACCGGATGCCGGATGAACGGCGGCCGAGTGGTATATCTGGCCCGGTCGAGGCGGGGACGGGAGTGACGGGACTGCAGCTACGTTGGTGTGGAAAGTACGTGGTCGAGCGAGCAGGAGCGACGGAAAAAGGTGACAGCTCTGGGAAGGCTGAAGTGCAAATTGAAGCTCCAGCTGGCCAAGATTATCGGCCACCGGGCGTGCCAGGGTTGAGAAATACGCATTCGCACTGTACAGTCACAGCTGAAAAGCACTACCATCACCTAACGAATTTCCATCACTGGTCGGAGAAGCTGATCGGCAGCACCTGTTCATGGCAATCTGCACAGTAAAATCATACAATACCTTGATGAAGAGCTGATACCAAGGCCCATTCCGTACTTCCTCATTACCTACACGTCTTCACGTGCTCTCGCGCTCTTCTCATCCCATGCCTTCTCATCCCATGCCTTCTTTTCCCATGTCGTGATGTGATTTGATCCCAATTCATCAGGGGTGAAAACCAGATGCGAGCTCAGTTCAGACGATCTTGAGAACGCGGGCACCTGAATACCTTCCCAAAAGCAGACGCACAACGCACCAGCATACACCATACCTCTCACAGCGTGCAAGTTACATGCTTCCCAAACTTAGGTGCTTTGCGCAGTCATCAAGCGTCGAACTTCAGGGGCATTCGTATCGACAACCCGAACCCCTGCCGCCTCGATGGCCTTCTTGCACTCCAGCCACTTATCCGCGTGAACCGGCCGCGTACAATTGTCAATGAGGTAGGTCCTGAAGCCTTCCTTTGCAGCATCTACAGCCGCACTCTTGACGCAGTAATCGGCCGCCAGCCCCACCACGTACACGTCCGTGACGCCCTTCTCCTTCAACACGCCCAGGAGGCCGCTGTCGCAAACGCGGGGTGACTTGAAGGGGTCGTAGAACGGACTGTACATCTCCACCCTGGCGTCGGTGCCCTTCTCGATGATCTTGTCGAACACCTTGGCGTCCAGCTCGTGCACCAGCTCGGCGCCCTCGGTGCCTTGTACGCAGTGAACGGGCCACAACGTCGACTCATAGCTCTCGCTGGCATTGTTAGGGTTGACGATCGTGACCGTGTCCGTGTACGGCTGCTTCCCTTCATGGTTCTCTGCGAACGATACATGATCACGGGGGTGCCAGTCCTTGGTTGCAATCTTGACCACGAAAGGAAAGGCCAGAAGCTTGTTGACCTGAGAGATGATGTCTCGGCCCTCAGGCACCGCCAGTGAACCATGCTGTTTGATCCCATCAGCGAGGGTTTGCTCTACGCAGGAATAGAATGGCAAAACCAACTCACTGGAGGGCAGAAGTCTTCCTGTAAGTCCACAACAATCAATGCAGGTCTAAAGGGGCCAGCCATGGTGACAGTTGGATTGAGTGATAAGTAGTAATAAGTACCTAGGTAGGTTTATGGGCTCTTCAGGCAATCTGAGTTGGTGTTAGTTGTTGTTTGTGTTGTTTGCTCGGCCGTTTCGTTGCTTTCTTGCAAAGTGGACTACTTGAGTGGATTTTCATACGAGAAAGACGGCCATAGGCAGACTGTCAGCTTCTCGAATTCGGCACTGAGGGGATTGATGGTTTGACGAGTGTGCAGAGGTGCTCAAACAGAGGTGTCATCGTGCATGTCTTAAGGTACCTTATGACTGACTGTCTTGAATGCCTGGGAAAGCGCAAGGCGGCATAGGCATAACGCGCCTTTGGCGCCCCGATAAGCAGAATCGGCAGCCTGGGCAACCTTTTTCAGTGGGGACCTGAGACCGAGGCCGAAACCACAGCGAAGCAACCAACGGTGCCTGGGTGACGTTCGTTAGTACCCAGATCTCAATCACCACACTCACTACCCACCTTGCCTGACCGGCTTCAACCAGATATCTCTTAATCACTGCAAGTAATGTGCAGTGTAGTCAATTACAGGTAAGGGTTATCCGGTGAAACTGGCCTGTTGAAGCTCACTTCTCATCCGTTCCAGCGTCCGTCTACCCAAATACCCACCCACACCGCTGTTGGTACACAGGCAGCCCAAGCAAGCCCTTCAATTCGAGAATCATGGTAAGATATCTGTCCGTTCTGCAACTGTCACCTGCCATCCATCTCATTTTTCATCTTCCATCCACGTTTCCTGCTTAGCTATCTTGCTCACTTCATGACAGGTTCAACGTGACAATATCAGCGATGTTGACTTGTCAATTCGCTTCAAGCATGGCAACCAGACAGTCTTTCTGTTTGTGGACCCGACTCGGCCATTCAACCTTGTCCGTGAAGAGCTCCTGGAGGTGCTGAAAGAACGGTATCCGGGCGGGCTCATCTCCAGCACAGCGACTATGCAAAAGACCAGCCTGCCCAAGGACCCTCAACAGATTGAATTCGCCGTACCCAAGGTGCCCTTGGATCTGACCCAGGGCTGGACGCCTCTTCACATCAAAAACAAGGACACTCCGGCTACGTTGAAGGTCCAAGACAACAGCATGGTAGCCTTTGCTATCCGACCAGAGGATGCCGACGAAGACGAAGATCTAGACTTTGAGGTTGATTTCCCGAGCTACGAAGAGGAGGAAGAGGAAGCCTGATACCATACGGGCAGCTAAACCCAACGAACAGACACTCGCTCAAGCACAAACGTAGTCCCATGACAGGCGCATCAGAGGGGCAAATAGACGAGAGACTGCTTCTTCAACTTGGCGACCCTATACAAACGGGCAATGAATGACTGGCAAACAACCGTATGACTTCCTACCACTGTACTCCATGCTGGAAACTGTCTTGAGCTGGTATACAAGGCACACTTCACTTGCATTGAAAGCCTGTCAAGGTGTAGTGTTGTACATACGTACCTGGATCCACTGTATCCGCACCCATTCGCCGATGCAGCCCCTGGCCAGCCCTGTCCATGTCCGCCCTGGCCGCCCTATCGGCACCGGCAGCCCCCACCCAACCGAAACCTTAAAGTCCTTGTTGACCTTCGGCAGCTGCCCGATCTACACCCCTATTTTCCTACCACAACACGGGTACCAAAC
Organism: Xylariomycetidae sp. FL0641; assembly: GCA_022376655.1. Lineage (NCBI taxonomy): Eukaryota > Fungi > Ascomycota > Sordariomycetes > Xylariomycetidae sp. FL0641. The sequence goes on from JAJJKE010000030.1 coordinate 289,191, forward strand.
CATACTTCCACATAGCCTCCTTCCTTCCCTTCTTTTCGCGACACTCTCTTCTTTCCGGCGACATCGCGACATCAGGTTCGCTTCAAGCAGGGGTCATTCCGGTTCATCAGCGGCACCGGCTGCATGCCGCCGTCTACATGTCCCCCGCGGCGCTTTTTCGCAACGCGCTACACATCCTACTTCCTATCGCGGTAGCGTCTACCCTGTATTTGTATCTTTATCCCGTTTTCCTGGGATGCGCCTTTCCTTTACCTACTTCGGCTGTCGCGGGAGAGGGAGACCATAGCCATGCTGCCTTTCGTGATACCATCCAGCAACACGTGTTAGGTTCCAGCCATGCCGCGCCTTTTCGCCTTCTTGCCCTGGGCGACCCCCAGCTTGAGGGCGACACATCCATTCGAAACTACAACCGACCGTCCTTCCCACACCTGACCTCGGCTTTCAAACATCTGTCTTTCCAGACGGACCATTCTTCACTTCGAAAACGCCTGCGCCAGGCGTCTCACGACATTGTCGACTTCTACTTCGATGACATTCCGAATACCGCCGAATCCGTACGCAAGCGCATCGATCTGTTCGGCAATGACTTCTATCTCGCGCACATCTACCGAACATTGCGATGGTGGGCCAAGCCTACTCATGTCAGTGTATTGGGTGACCTTCTCGGAAGCCAATGGATTAAGGATCCCGAGTTTGAGAGAAGGAGCTGGCGGTTTTGGAACCGTTCATTCAAGGGCGGCGAACGCGTCCCAGATGAGGTTGCGACTGAACCAGCCGAAGAATACGATCTGGCCGGCCTACTCGGTGTGCAAGATGAGAATGCTTCCGCGTGGGAGCGAAGAGTCATCAACATTGCCGGAAACCATGATGTTGGGTATGCTGGTGACCTGACGATCGAACGACTGGAACGTTTCGAACGCGTTTTTGGCAAGGCTGCATATGAGCTTCGCTTCGAGCTGCCGATCACGAACTCAACCGTCAATGCGACCGTTTTTGATCCCGACAGTAACCCCGAATCCGACCGGCTCATTCCAGAACTTCGAATCGTAAACGTGAACAACATGAACTTGGATACGCCGGCTATCGACCAGGGCCTCCAAGACAAGACATACGGTTTCGTCAATGACGTGATCAATACCGCTTCGTCTGTCGACTACAAGGGCCACTTCACCCTGGTCCTCACCCACATTCCACTGTACAAGCCCGAAGGGGTTTGTGCTGATGGCCCTTACTTCACCTTTCACTCATCCGGCGGGGTGAAAGAACAGAACCAGCTTTCGATGGATGCTTCTAAAGGCTTTTTGGAGGGTATCTTTGGATTAAACGGTGATCCCAATGCGGCTGGGGGCGGAAAAGGCAGAAGAGGCATCATCATAAACGGGCACGACCACGAAGGCTGCGATACCTACCATTTCATCAACCAAACCTTGGAGGGTGATGAACGTCAATGGCAGGTTACGCGATGGGAGACTGCCATGAAGGATGAGCTGCCTACCCGACCAGCCTTACCAGGTCTACGGGAAATCACGCTTCGAAGTATGATGGGAGGGTATGGTGGCTACGCTGGACTGCTGAGTGTGTGGTTCGACGAAGAGAAGTGGGAATGGAACTCCGATTTTCAGTACTGTGCTTTGGGCACACAGTACATTTGGTGGGGTATTCACCTCCTCGATCTCATCACCCTGGGGGTCGCGCTCGCATATGGCGTTTCGCGAGGGACCACGCGCGTTGGTAACGTGCCCAGTGCGCCCTCACGATCGAAAACACCACAGAGCAACGGCACTGCAAGCGAGATCCAGGGCAAGACCCAGAAGGCCGTGATATTGTAACTTGCCAGTACTGGGAAAATCCATGCCATTTTCACGACTGTCACGACCTCGTTTGTATAGAAATCCGGCAAATACCCAGCGCTAGCGACTGAAAAGATAGTGTAATATAGCAGCAGAGATGCGTGATTGCGGTTGCGTAGGACACGCCAACCCGGCAAGAAACGTCACCTTTTCGAACCCGCATGGCGTGGCCTACTCACCAAAGCCCGATGTCTTCGAAGGCCGTGTATCTTCACACACGACAGGCCCAAGCCCTCGCCACCACTTCCGGAGCCCCCAGCACGCGCGCCCGCGCCCAAGCTCACGCGCCGCCGAGGTCGAAATCCAGCACCACGACATCGACATGGTCACCGGCCCCGGCCTTGGTAAACACCGACAAGACGTCGTCGTCCTCCTCGTCGAGCCGCGCCTTGTCGACCAGGGGCTCGGAGGGCGGGAACCCGCTCCCCTTCCACACGACCTCGTACTCGGCGTACCGCGTCCCCGGGCTCGCCTTCAGGATCGTCAGCTCCGGCGCCTCCGCGTCCGGCAGCACGAAGTACACGTCGTCGCCCCGGCTCACGCACACCTGCCCCCGCTTGCCGCCGTACACGCCGCGGACGTGCGGCAGTGCGCGCTGCGTCCAGGTGCCTGGATTCGTTGCACGCGCGTCAGTCGGTCAGTCAGTCAGTCTTGGCTTTTCAACCTTTACAAAAGGTGGGAGAGGGAAAGGGGTAGGGAAGGGGACGTACCATCCGGCGCGCGGTAGTAATGCTTCCAGCGCTGCACGCCACCATCCAACGCATCGCGATTCAACACATGGACGCCACCGGCGCGATCCACGGCCTGGGCCTCCTGGTTCGCCAGCCCCGAGCCCTTCGGGATCTTGAACGCGGTGATGCCGGGCGAGCCGGGACGCACGCTCCCGCCCCGCCCCAGCTCCGCCACGACCGCCCCGCCGCCGTTCCGCCACGTGCGCCCCCCGTCCCCCGACCACGCGAAGCACAGGTCGTGGTTGTTGGCGCCCGAGTTCGGCCCCGCCTGCGCCTTGTGCTGCGTGTCGGCCGCGTCGTCCCACCCGGGGTAGGCCACGAAGCCCCGCCACACCCAGCTGGCGTAGAGCGCGCCGCCGCGCGCGTCCAGCCCGTTCAGGTACGGGTTCGCGCCCACGCCGTGCAGCGGCGTGCCCAGGAACGCGTAGGCGTACGACGATGAGGATGATGATGGCGCGGACGAGGAAGAGGGGGTGGATGCCGAGTACACGCACAGGTGGTCGTCCCCCAGCCCCGCTTTGCCCGTCCGGAAGCTGAAGAGTAGGTTCGACGATAGCCGCACGAAGCGCGGGTAGGTTATGTAGCTCAATAGCGAGTCGGTCTCGGGCGTGGCGAGACCGGGGAGGCGCGAGAGTGTGGACGTGAAGAGTGTGCGCGCCCAGCTGAAGTCTGAGGGGGTGGTTGCGAGGTTCGGGATCGAGTGTCTGTACCGCAGTCTGGAGCTGGTTAGTGTGGGATCGGGGGTAGGGTGTGGGATGGGTCTGTTATCTGTGTCTCTTTGCAATGGGAGGAGGGAAGGATTGCGTCTTTCGCTGAGGCTTCTTGCCCCAATTCGCCACTCGGCGGCGACGGCGTTGTGTCCTGACAATACTATCCCGGCAGCTTCACGATGCCACGGGAATTCGGACCGAACTTACACATCGCAGTGGTGGTCGTAAGACAAGTGGATGGTACCATCTCCCGGGCAGATCCCAAGCTTCGCAACGTCAGTTCGCACGTCTTCGTTTCGGTCAATGGGTGAGACGATACCTGTACGGTGTTGTGGCCATCGTCTACAGTCTGGGGGTAGTCTTCAAAGACTATCGTCTCCCAGTCTCCGCCGGGAAGCTTTCGACGCGATAGATGAACATACAGCGGTTCGGGACCTTTGTCAGGAAGGGAGCTGTAGAAGCACGCGTACTGCCACCCGTTGAATGATTGGATGGCATCCTGCTGGAAGGCATATCCGTTTATACTGCATTGCCGATGCGTTGGGTCACGGCCCAGTACTGAAGTTGATGGTTCAGCCAGCATCCTATCGCCGGTTGATCTGCCACGCTCTCTCGACAGGCACGACAGGGCAACGTGGTGAAGCAGGGATTCGGTGTCAATCCGTCAATGCGTACACGACAGCTGGTTTCCAAGAGATATCATAGGTGGCCTACAAGTTCACCTGAACGCACATACCGCTCGCCTTACCGACTGAGCCGACTCTACCTGGTCCTATCTATGTCAGGTGGACAAGCGACAAGATACCGAGGTGGCGGACAGGATGACCTTTTCTGTCTGTTTCCCCCGTATACCCCGTATTGTCGGGGTAAGCAATGAGCATTGGCTTGGGGAGTCGTGGGGAAGTGGAATCGAACGATTCAGAGGCCTGTCAGAGCCCTGCCTTGCCTGCTTTGCCCTGCCCTGCCCCTTGTCCTGATCAGCGGTCAACTGAACGAGCCCCCGAGTCAGCAAATACCTCGGGCTTTTCTAACAGCAGACGACACTACTACTTATCGTGGAAAAACGACTACAGTACACATCGAAGGAAACAGACGTCCTATCCTTATCGCAACTCCAAGCCAGAATGGTGAAACTCCAACACCACATCCACGAATGAAGTTCCAAAACCAAACTCTGTCGAGAAGGCAGTGGCTCAGGGTGACACGGGGGTGGGTGCCCCAAGTCACCTCTGGCCTTTCACGCTACAGGCAAATTGTCCCGCCCCCGCATTGAGCCTAATATGCGAGGAACAATCTGTGGCACCTCTCTCCGCACCTGGGCAGTGGGGGAGGGGGAAGCATCGCCGGTTGGCTGGAGAAACCGAGGGAAAAGGCTTGTCCTTGCATTTCCCCAACCCTGCTTTCTCTTCCACAGCGAAGTATGATCGCGGAGCACGAGTCGGCCCTACACTACAGACGGTACCGTCCAGCGAGTCGACGATGGCGTCGCGGTTCCCACCGCTTCGCAGATATGATGTCAGCCATCTGATACCGCTATCGAGTCTGCATGGTACGGATACGTCAGGTCGCGGTCGAACTCGAGATAGAATGATAGATCGTGGGAGTAAACGGGCCGTTGTCAAGGCAATGAACAGACGGATGCATGTGAATGCGGGAGACGGGGATCCACGATCGAAGAACACGCGAGCCATACAGAGGAGTGTCACTCGTCTGTCTATACGGACCCGACGAACTACACAGGCGACCTTTTTTTTTTCTTCAGCCACCGCGAACAGCCAGCAACTGTGAACTGGCGGGCTGACAGCCGTTGCCGTAGCAGTACCAGATCATCCCTATATGATCCTGGCTACCACCCGGAGTATTGAAAACCAGGAGTATGGCTCCTTCAAGCTGACCACCAATGCTGCGAACGCCATGCGAGCCATACCGGCAGCCAGCCAGTCAGCCAGTCAGCCAGCCAGTAGTCGTCGGTTGCCGGCCCTGTACGTACGAGTGAGCACTTGCCTAGGTATGTATATTCCAAGACCCTCGACCAGTTCGGTTGGTGGAATGGACCAGGCCTCCAAATTCCACCCATCACAAGGCCCTTCTCTTCCCCAACGCTCCAGGCCCTGGATCTCCAATTTTGCCAAGAATGCGGGATGTGAACACTATAGCCCACGGTAAGTACATACATGGGTGTCTGCTCTGCGCTGGGGGGGTTGAATACGGGTTCCCGCTCCAATCAGACGCCGGCGAGGCCATGTGCGGCGAGAGGCAAACGTTCAAGGGTCTGTCTGTCTTGTCGGTCCGTCAGCGTGACTTCGAATCGTATTAAGGCGACGGACACCGCGCACGTCTCTCCTCCTCGCCGTCCCCTTCGTCTTGCTAGCTTTTCCTCAGCTCAAGACGAAACGGTTCGAACTCGGAAATACTGAGACAATCGACGGCAGCCTTGCGTGTGTGTGTGTGCCTCGTCTGTTGTTCAGAGAACGACGGAGTTTGGAGAGATCCCTACCGACGACGGTTTCCCGCAAAGGTACTTAGGTCTCAGGGAGGGACAAGCCCCCGACCAAGCCCGCCATCATGTCGTACCTCTTGAAGAAGATCGTCCGGAATGAGTCCATGGTCAATGATCCCAAGGAGATCTATGGCTGGAGAGTATATCTGCTCGCCTGTTCGGTACGGTTTTCGCGGATCCAACCCTACACTTCGTCGCATTGCTGATGAAAACCCCCTAGGCCTGCTTCGGCGCCATGTCCTTTGGTTGGGATAGCGGTGTCATTGGTGGTGTGATCACACTCAAGCCGTTCTTGGAGTAAGCCCAGCCCAGCCCAGCCCAGCCCAGCTTTGCCATGGCACCGTTCTTCTCACTGGCTTCGTGGATAAGCTGACTCTTCGTTCCAGTGATTACGGCCTGGGAGATGAGGACAGTCCCGCGACCACGAACCTGAAGAGCAACATCGTCTCGGTCTTACAGGCAGGATGCTTCGTCGGCGCCATCGCGGCCTACCCCCTGACCGATGCCATCGGCCGCAAGTTCTGTTTGGTCGGGGCTGCTTGCCTCACCGCGATTGGCGTGGCCATGCAGGCTGCTGCGTCTGGCAACCTCGCGCCTATGTACGTTGGTCGTTTCATCGCCGGTTAGTTTCCCCTCGCATGTTCACAATGGGAGGCTCTTACAAGGCTAATTACCTCGCGCCAGGTCTCGGAGTTGGCACGTCTAGCGTCGTGAACCCGATCTATGTCACCGAGAACGCCCCCCGAGCCATCCGCGGCCTGCTGACGGGCATGTATCAACTGTTCATCGTGACCGGTAGCCTGATCGCCTTCTGGATCAACTACGGCGTCAGCCTGAACCTCACCGGCTCCAAACAGTACATCATCCCCCTCGCGGTCCAGGGACTGCCGGCGGTCTTGCTCTTCGTCTTGATGCTGGTCTGCAACGAGTCCCCGCGCTACCTGGCCCGCAAGGACCGGTGGGAGGAGGCGAAGCAGGTGCTGGTGCGGATCCGCAACCTGCCGGTCGACCACCCCTACGTGCAGGAGGAGTTCCGGGAGATCGCGGACCAGCTGGCGCACGAGCGGCGGCTGATGGGCGACGCGACGTTCCGGTCGCTGCAGAAGGAGATGTGGACGGTGCGGACCAACCGGTACCGGGCCGTGCTCAGCATCTTCCTGATGATCTGGCAGCAGATGACGGGCACCAACGCCATCAACGTGTACGCGCCCATCATCTTCCAGAACCTGGGCCTGACCGGCACCTCGACCTCGCTCTTCAGCACCGGCATCTACGGCGTGGTCAAGGTGGTCTCGTGCCTGATCTTCCTGGTCTTCATGGCCGACTCGCTCGGCCGCCGCCGCTCCCTCCTCGTCTCCACCGTCGGCCAGACCGTCTGCATGTTCTACATCGGCCTGTACGTGCGCATCTCCCCGCCCCAGGAGGGCGCCGCCGTGCCCCCCGCCGGCTACGTCGCCCTCGTCTGCATTTTTTTGTTTGCCGGCTTCTTCCAGTTCGGCTGGGGCCCCGCCTGCTGGATCCTGATCTCCGAGATCCCCACCGCCCGCCTCCGCCCCATGAACGTCGCCATGGGCGCCGCCACCCAGTGGCTCTTCAACTTTGTCGTCTCCATGGCCGTCCCTACCATGCTGGAGACGTGCGGCGAGTCGGGTTACGGGTGAGTGCTTCTGCCCGCTGGGGTGTCTGTCCGCCCGAGTACTTGCAGTCGGCTAACATATGTGTGGTGTAGGACGTACTTGATCTTTGGCAGTTTCGGCGTCATCATGTTCTTTTTCGTCTGGTTCCTCATCCCCGAGACGAAAGGTTCGTTCCCCGCATACTACCGTACACCCGGATGCTTGATCGACCGACTGACGTGTGTAACAGGACTGTCCCTCGAGAAGATGGACGAGCTCTTTGGTGCGCCGCCCGTGGAGCACTCGGAAGACGATGACCACAAGCGAGACACTTCCCGGGTCGAGATCGAAGAGCAACTGAGCGGTAGCAAAAGCGTTTGAACTGTCTTGGACCGGTCTCCTTGATAGATAGATCTTGGTCGGCAGGTTGAGATGTAGCCGCTGGAATAGGGGTGGTACCGGCGTGCTGGAGATACCCAAACAAGTAGCCATGAACGGAACGTCCTTCTCAATTGATTAGCTCTGCGCGTCAGTTGTTTGAGGACCGTACAGTACCATTGTCTTGTCTTTCCCTGTCATCCCTTCGATGGACGGCATTCCCACATGTGCCGCGACTACGCCAATTCCCCTGTGGTCGTGGGCTTTCTTGACCCTCGAATACCGTACTGATTCCAAATGCGTGAAGCCCGAACCTTGTCAACCTGATGTTATACAACAGCCACCAGGAACGGATCTGCCATCCCCCTTTACCTGCTCGTGCCCCTTAAAGGCGCCAGGCTGACGGCACCACACTCCCGATTCGCTCGATCCCATCCCACACCGCGTCAGACCGCGAATGAAACCGCTGTGGCTTGCATGAAGGGGGTGCGGATGAGAGAACCACGTCGAGCCGCACGATTATCTCCAGCTCAGTCGACGATATCCCGCGCGATGAGGCTCAATGCGCATCCCACGCTCGGGCGGGCCATTGCTTTCTTTTGGAGTCATTAGTTAAGCAAGAGCCGGCAGGGGTCGTCATGTACGTAGGATTCGCTCGCTCGCTCGCGCTGATCGGAACGCTTATTAGCCGGGAGCGAAGAAGACCCCGTCGGTATTAAGCTAAGCTGGTCGCTATCTCCTGACGGCTCTTCACGCCGGTCCGCTTGGGCACCTGCGGTCCACGGTTCTCAATGGACGACGTGGGTCGGGTCATACGATTAGGCATGCAGCGTGGTTTGCTGCAGGATCGAGAGCTGGATGAGGCGTGGCTTTGTGTCGATCTGGGTATAAGCCATGTGCGATGCGGCTTTGTGCAGAAGTTGGCTCGGCCAGTCGTGGACCACGGAATCGGGATGGCGTTCTTCGATCTTGGTTGTTTCGCTGGAATGGAAACCGCCTGGCTACCTAGTTGACAAGGACGCATTGGATCCGCCAGGCTTGACTCGTGTAGCATACCGTATGTAGGTAGATACGGATCATTGAACAGGGCCGTGTAGAGAAGAAGTTCGCTGCTCGTCTTCTCGGTCAGTTCAACGACAGTGAGCATAACCAGACGGGTGCCATCCCTTGCTTTCGGCCATCGTACGGTACAATCGCACCTCCAAAGCTGTCAGGCCCTCCATTCACCGTTACATCCAAAGTAACAGCCTGGCAGCATACGCGAAGCGAGACGGCGACGCAGCCCAGGGAACCTATCAGCAGGGGACGATCGTCAGGTCGGCATTCGGGGGCACGGAGACAAGTGAATACACGAAGCAACGAGGACCGTTTCGTTTTTTGGCTTGAAATACCTACCGGTGCGACGTGACCGACTCTCGCTTTCTCTTGCCTACCTAGCCACAGAGTGTACCTCCCGTCATCCATCATGAGCGCCGCGACCCGGTTCGTCGACACGTTACCACCGCCGGAGAAGGTCCGGGAGAAGAAGGTGATCACGCTGAGCTACAGCCGGTGCGTATACCATGATACCTTTCCACGATACGCAAAGCTCGCGGACTAACGACGAGGACCCAGATCCGGCACTCTCGGGCTATGTCAAGCCTACGAGATCCTGGGCCTGAAGCCGTAAGTCTGCTGCTGCCGGCGAGTTGTCTTCGCGTACTTACGTACTTACTTACTGACTTCTATCCCTCGCCCCCGACAGCTACAGCATGATGGAAGTCCTACGCAACGGCCTGCCTCACATAACCATGTTCCACGAAGCCTTGCGCGCGAAGTGCCTGGGCGAGGGGCAGCCGTACACGAAGGCCGACCTGGACAAGTGGCTATGGGACTACGACGTGCGTCTTGCTGCCCCTTCCCTCCATCCCATGCCATCCCATCCCATCACCGCATGACCATCTACCTACCTACCTACCTACCTACCTACCTACCTCCCACGCACGTACGTACTTACTTACACCCACTCACCCACCCCCCCGCCACCAGGCCCTAACCATCGTCCCGTGCTACCTAACCACGGAGATCGTGGCCGCGTACCCGGACGCCAAGTTCGTGCTGACGACGCGCGCGCCGGCCGCCTGGGCCACCAGCGTGTGGGCCACGATCGGGCAGCTGCACGCGCGCGCGCACGCCTTCCCGCTGGCGCTGCTGCAGCGCCTCGACGCCACCAACCGCGCCTTCTGCGCCCTGGTGGACCTGATCTTCGGGGTCGTGCTCACGGGCGGGCACGGGCGCACGCCGGCCGGGTGGGACGCCGCGGTCCGCGAGTACGCGGAGTAGTACGTGTGCCTTGCCTTTCCTTCGTGCCGTGAAGAACTAGGTAGAAAGTATCTACCGCGCCAGCAGCTACCTACCTACCTACATGGCTAACGCGACGGTGTGCCCGCCAAGCAACGAGCGCGTCCGCGCCCTCGTGCCCCCCGACCGCCTCCTCGTCGTCCGGCTCGAGGACGGCCTCGGCTGGGAGCAGATCTGCCCGTTCCTGGGCGTCGACGTGCCGGCGGTGCCGTACCCGCGCAAGAACGACACCCGGCAGTTCCAGGCGAACCTGACCAGCATCTTCGCGCCGGGGAATCGCAGGGCGGTTGCTATCCTCACGGCGGCGCTGGGCGTTGTTGTTGTTGCTTGCGGGCTGTGGTACGTGTGGTGATTTTCGGGCTTCGGGTTGGGTATTCGTAATTCTTGGGTATATGAAGTGTGCTCTCTGTACATGGATCGGTCGTCTTGGTATATGTAGTCTGTTCTCTGTACATACTGCAAGACACCAATGGACATACACCCTATTGTCTCGATCGCAGCCTCGCTCTGCAAAGCCATAACGCAACGACGTTCGCTGGGCGTATGTCTATCCAACTGCAGTGCGACGTGCCACTACAGCCTACGTCCGTACGCTGTGGTACAGCCAGGATCGCTTCAGTTTCCTCTCATATTGCGGCACGAGCACGTCTTCCTAACGGCATCCAACGCCTACCCGCCAGTGGCATTAACATGGGATGGCAGATGTGGGACCATAGAGACCGCGACATGTCGATTTCGATACCCATCTTTGCAAGGGCTCCCATTCAAGTGTAAGGTAGGTATCACACCGCAGAACTCCAACTCCGTTTAACTCCTAACCCCAAGCATCATCTACCCGGTGTTGGTTGGCCCTGGCGATATTCAACATTACCCAGTAATAGCCCTAGCAATCTTCAGCATAGACCTAGCCTGACTTCCCGCGTCCTTCTTCTTGATAGGCATAGGCATAGGCACGGGCACGGGCACGGGCACCTTGACCTCGTCTTCTTTCAGGGACAGCCCGATCAGGACCATGCGCATGGAGCTCTCGGCGGCGTCCCGGAGCAGGCGGTCGGCCTCGCGCAGCGCGCGCTCGAGCGACGTGGGGGCGTCGAGGATGCTGGCGAACGAGGTGATGCCCATGTCGTACAGACAGGCGGCGCCCTCGCCGATGGTGCCGGCCAGCACCATGACCTTGGCGCCGCGGCCCGTCGCCCGCCGCGCCACCTCCGCCGTCATCTTGCCCCGCGCCGACTGCGAGTCCAGGCTGCCCTCGCCCGTGATCACCACGTCCCACGGCGGCTGCGCCTCGCCGAACACCGCGTCCAGGCCGAAGTAGTCGTCCGCCGCGTCGCTGCGCGGTCGTAGCCGCGCCCCCAGCAGCAGCAGCCCCGTCCCCAGGCCACCCGACGCCCCGCTCCCGGGCCGGTCGCCGATCTCTTCCCCCAGCATCTCGCCCGCGGCCTTGGCGAGTCGTTCCAGTGCCAGCGACAGCCGCTCTACTTGCTCGGCCGTCGCGCCCTTTTGCGGTCCGTAGACACGCGCCACCCCGTTCGGGCCGCAGAGCACGTTCTTGATGTTGCAGACCGCTTCGATCTGGACTTTGTCTTCTGGTAGGCCCCTTAGTACATTCCTCAGAGTACCGGAAAGGAAGCGCACGAACCCGAACTGCGAAGCCGCGGGTGTATACCCGATAAGTCTATCCGGTCCAATCTCTCGAGACTGGCGCCACCTCCCGCCTCCGGCAACTCCTGGCCCTGGGCGTCGAACAGGCGGGCGCCGAGCGCCTGGAGCATGCCGGCGCCGCCGTCGGAAGTACCGGAGTCGCCGCAGCCGACGACGACTTTGGTGCAGCCCTCGTCGAGGGCAGCGGCGAGCAGCTGGCCGACGCCGAAGGTGGTGGTCGTCGTGGGGTCACGGGCGTTGGTGGGCACGAGGCGGAGGCCGGCGGCGGCAGCCATGTCCAGGACGGCAGTCTTCCCGTCATCAACGATGCCGTAGTGAGACGGTACGGGTTCCCGCACCGGCCCCGTCACCGTCAGCTCACGGATCACGCCCCCCTTGGCCGCCACCAACGCCCGGCTGAAGCCCTCACCGCCGTCGTGCAGCGGTACCTTGCGTACGTGCGCCGCGTTGGGCGGCAGGATTCGCCGGATGCCCTCTTCGATGCAGTCGGCTACTTCATCCGGACCTAGGCTCTCCTTGAAGCCCGAGGGAGCGACGAGAATGCGCAGTGGTTTCGGCATGGTTTGTTGTCTGGTGGGTGTGAGAGAGCGGAAGAGACCGAGTGATGAGAACGCGTAGCTTACTGAACGTAGTGTATGAGAAACGTGAAGCTCGGTGACTTCAAGTGGGGTATGAGAGCTTGAGGGAGATATGAGAGAGGTTCTGTCGTGGTAGCTTGATGGAATGGTGTAAGCAACTTGCTGTGTGTAAGTGGTAAGTGGTAGGTGGTAAGGGGAGAGTTTAGTTGACGTCAGGGGAACTGATGAACCCCTGAACGGTAACCTTGGACGTAAGAAAGTAGGTGAGATGCAGGAGTGTATCAGCAGCGAGGAAGATGGAATCCAGGTAGCAACCGTGGGAACTTGCTGTCAGCGCACCCATCATACCACCTTCAAGACCAACTGTAGCACGAGGAACCTGATTTATACCTGCCGTACTTGCAATGTACGCAGCCGACATACACGCGGCAGTATACATGATCTAGCAGACGAACCAGTTTCCATTGATTGGGTTACAGCTGATCCGTATCCCCGCCACGTTGTGTGCATTGCCGTGTGCGTTGTACACCTTAACGTCTCCTGTTTGGTTGTGAATACCTCGAAGTCACTTATTAATAGTAACCTCTTAGGGTTGAGAGCTCCGTCTATCGGTGATACTTGGAGCACCGACGTAGGTAGTATTACTGCATGGTTCAGCTTGTGAGTCGACGCGTAAACACACAGCCTGCTTCCACCCTACTTGAAGGTGTGTACTTACTTACTGACAGCAGCGGAGCAGACCCATCCTGCAGGGATCTCTCGGCAATCGTGCTGACGTGACGGGAGAGTGGGTGACGGGTTCCGAAGCGAAGGGTTCCGAAGCGAAGAAGGGTGACACGCGACTTCTTGCTAGTTACGGCATAGCAGCCGACGTGGGCCGGGGCAGAACAATGCACCGGCCCGGATCGCCGCGTGGTAAGCGAGTTTCGGTAGTCATGCGTGGGAAATAAAGAGTGTAACGACTGGCGATGGATGCTACGACTTCGGCAGAACTGAGGCACAATGAAAGTAATACTAGTGATGTCAACAGTACCGCACGGCACGCAACGACATCGGAGCAAGCCGAGCAGTGAACAGTGAACAGCGAGCAGCGAGCACTAAGCGGCATGCCAGCCGACGGTCAAGCGCCTGACGTCCGAACTCTATCGCACCCTTGAGCAGCTGAGGATTTCTGGAACAGGCCACCACAGTCGACAGGTCATGAAAGGTTAGCCGCTGACTTGTCTGTCAAGATCTGTCAAGTTCTGTCATCAGCGCGATATCGAGAGTTTCCGAAGCTCGTTGTCAGCCGCTGCTTTCAGTGAATCGGACCAATGGGACCTAATATTTGACACACCGCCGCGTACCTGTGAATCGGTATGAGCCGCCGGTTGTCGGCTACCGAGAGCCGCCAGTCCACTCCGGACAACGGACAACGGACAACGCCAGGGTGGAAGGGATCTCGGGACGGCGATGAGTTGCAGTTGCATGACTGACGAGACTGACCGAGAGGGTCCAGGTCCAGCCCGGCACTTTAGGGTCTTGCTGGGGGGGGCCGCTACACGTAAAGACCCTGGAAGAGCTGAAAGCTTGCTTCCAGACTTCCACCCTGGCAATTGCCGACCTCAAGTGCAGCCCAATTTTGCAATTTAAGCAGGTTATCTGCATGGCCAAAAGAAATATGAAGGCTGAGCACGGCTAATCGGCACAGAGTCGAGAGTGTCGATGTGTCGATGTGGTTGAAGGCGGCATGTGATACGACGACGGTATGCCTGAAGGTCTCCTTCAGGTTGTTTTCGTTGTGATGGGAGGTATAGGTTTATGGCCTCTGATTGGTCATTTTATTTTTGATTTGATTGGTTCGATTAAGGGACACCTCCACTGGGGCTAGCCCCCTAGGGCCACCTGTCTGCTGGTCCCAGCCGGGAACGACTGCGACCTTTACCTTACCCCCTGTTACCTATACCTATAGGTACCGCCCCGACATAAATACCTGAAGGAGACCGTTCGTCACGGCGCAGGCAGATAGGTAGTTGGCGAATTGCTTGCGCGCGCACGCGCGCAAGCAAATTCGCCAGCTAGCTATCAGGGTGATGGGTTGGAAGGGACGTGACGAACGGTCTCCCGGCCTTAGGTGACCTAGGCAGGTACCTAGGTAAGCCCGGGCCGGAGACCTTCAGGCATGTTTTTGGAGCGCAGCGACCTCGAGTACTTAGACAGCTTGCATCCAGTTTCGACCAATCACGTACAACCAATGCCATGGCCAAGGTAAGGAAAGTCCGATGTCGTGTGCTCCATATCCTCTTTCCGTCGCTGATGGAGTCGCGCAAGGCTTAACTGCTTAGCTGCTTAGCTGCTTACCTGTTGTGCTGTCATGCCGGCCCCGGGGATCGACGTCACCGGGACTCGGAGCCGCCTTGTCCTTTTTCAAAACACTACACTCTCCCTCCAATCGCTAATAGAACCTACAGATTGCCAAGAGTCGCCGAAACTTGGCGGTGACCTTGTTGAAGTGAAAGATTGACGGACAAAACTTCCTTGTCGAGCAACTTGCCGCTGGCCCTATCATCCCCCATGGACCCTATTGCTACTTTTGGCCGCTTAACAACGCGCACGTCTGCCGTTTTCATGCTCAATGACGTGAGATCGATTGAGATGTTCCTGGAATACTGGGACGTCTGGGCTCTTGGTAAGCGGTAGGTAACGTCGTCAACCGCTCACCAGCTGCCGTACAGCCGTGTCTGTTTCGTCTAGAATGACACCACCAGCTAAGGTTCCTCAGTGAGGATACATATGTGCCAGTGTATGGCCTGGGCATCGCCTTGGTATGGCGGTAGGGTTCATCCGAAGAGATCTGATAACCACAAGGCCACTCGGTTCGGCTCGCGTTGTACTTCACTGCCACCGTCAATCTGCTGCTCGTCACGGTGTCACCTATACATCCCCAGTCTTAAGGAGGCACTGCCACGCACCGCTAGCTGAATCATAACCCAGCTAGCTTGTTCTGCTATTAAATTTGAAGTATTAGAGCTTCTGCTGGGCACCGGCGAGGCTCCCGATCCCGACGTACGCGGTCCCCGCCATACGGGATTCTATGAAGTCTCAACGCTATGGCGATATCCAACTTTCTTCAGGCGCTCTCGCGCAACGCCCCAACCCCTACGGAGAAGGATGCTGCTCAGCCGCCGCACTCTGGCGCGGAGGGCAAGTCGCAACATGAAAACAGGTTCAACCAAGCGTCTGGCATGGAAAAGAGTAAGCCGAGCGGAGAAGGTTCGCCGACGCCCCTACTGAAACAAGCAGCCGGCAATGGCAGTGAAGAAGACCAAAGTAAAGACCCCAACGTGGTAAGTTGGCCACCAGCAGACGCCCTTCTTCAAAGTGTACCATAAAACCATTAACATTCGCGAATTAGGTCACCTGGGATGGACCTGACGACCCAGAGAACCCGCTGAACTGGTCACAGCGGCGGAAGTGGACGGCGACGATCCTGGTCTCGTGCTTCACCTTCATCTCGCCCTTCTCGTCGACCATGGTGACGCCGGCGCTGGGGGAGATCGGCAACGACCTGAACATCGCCGACGGCTTCCCACAGAAGCTGGTCATGTCCATCTTCCTGCTGGGCTACGCGCAGGGCCCCTTCGTGCTGGGACCATTGTCCGAGGTCTACGGCCGCGTCGGCGTTTTGCAGATCGCCAATCTCGTCTACCTGGCCTTCAACACGGCCTGCGGCTTCGCCACCAGCCATAGCCAGATGCTGGCGTTTCGATTCCTTGCCGGCGTCGGGGGGAGCGCACCGCAAGCAGTGAGTCCAGTCACGCAGACCCGAACTCCTAGTCTTGACATTGTTCTTTTTTACTGACCACATCACTTTTTACAGCTCTGCAACGGCGTGCTGGCAGACGTGTGGCCGAAAGAGGAACGCGGCAAGGGACAGGCGATCTACGGGATGCTCACATTCGTGGGGCCGACGGTGGCGCCGATCGTGGGCGCCTTCATGTCGGAGAACGTGTCGTGGCGCTGGGTGTTCTGGGCCGTCTCGCTCTTCGACGTCCTGGTCCAGGTGACCGCCTTCTTCTTCCTGTCCGAGACCTACGCGCCGCGGCTGCTGGCCAAGAAGACCGTACGGCTGCGAAAGGAGACCGGAAACCCGGACTTGCGGTCCCAGTACGATAATCCCGACAAGTCCCCTGCTGCCATCCTTAGACGCCGCCTCCTGCTCCCCTGGATCATGTTCGTCGCCCATCCGGCTTGTCAGGCTCCGTCTATCTATCGCGCGTTCCTGTACGGTATCATGTATCTTGTGTAAGTCCAGTCATCCAGCGTCTATCGATTTATCTACCTCACCCTGCTAACACCGCGCGCGCACCGGCCAGGCTTTCCACGTTCGGCGACGTGTTCGACGACCGCTATCACCAGAATGACGGTGTCGCGAGTCTGCACTACCTGGCGCTGTGCATTGGGTTTCTGATCGGGCTGCAGATCAGCCACCCCCTGATGGATGGCGTAAGTACACACCCTCTTTCTCTCCCTCCCTCTCTCTCTCTCTCTCTCTCTCTCTCATATCCACACTCAGGCACCATCTTCACTCCACGACCCCTATCTATCTATTTATGTGTCCGTCTCTGCTCCTCCTATTCTTTACTAACACCCCCCGCAGCTATACGCGTACTTCAAGCGCCTTCACAACGTGCGCGACGGCGTGCCGGAATGGCGGATCCCGCCGATGCTGCTGGGCGGGCTCCTGGCGCCGGCGGGGCTGGTCCTCTACGGCTGGAGCGCGCAGTACGCGCTGCCGTGGGTGGTGCCGGACCTGGGGGTGCTGCTGCTGGGCGCGGGGCTGATCGTGGCGTTCCAGAGCGCGCAGGCGTACGTGGTGGACGCGTACGGGGCGCGCCACGCCGCCTCCGCCGCCGCCATCGGCGCCTTCGAGCGCACCATGGCCGGCTTCGCCTTCCCCCTCTTCGCCGACGCCATGTACGACGCCTTAGACCTGGGCTGGGGCAATAGCCTGCTCGCCCTCGTCACCCTGGCGTTGGCCCTGCCGTGCCCGCTGTTGTTGTGGTGCTACGGGCCGAGGTTGCGGGCCATGAGTACGATGGGACTGTAGAGTTGGGGTGCTGATAGATACGGCCGGTTATGAAGAGATAGATACACATTTGGGGATGAGTTATGATAAAGAGCGAGCGAAGATACCTACCTACCTTCCTACCTTAGTCATGAGATACGAGTTGATACCAGGACAGCAATACATTCACGAGTTACGACCTATTCCTTCGCCTTGCCATTGTAAAACTGTCCCATCGCTCGTACCTCTCGCTGCGCGCTGCGGCACTCGGAATCGCTGCAAGATGACACGCGCGTATAACCCGTAGACAGTCAGTCAGACGATTTATTGAAGGACCGTACGTTGCACCGTCCGTACGACGGTCAATCACCAGACCGTCTTCAAGACGGTCTGTCACTAGACCGTCAATAGACGTCTGTCACTAGACCGTCAATAGACCGCTGGAAACCCGTCACCAAGATAGAGAGGTACCGGTAGCTAACTAAACCAATCCACAAGAATTCACCAGACCAGGACCTATCACAAGACGTAGGCTGAGTTGGTCATCCTCAGGTAATTCAATCTACATCTCCGGCCGTCGTAGGTCATCGGCGGATGTGCTCTGTTCCCGGAAGCTTCTGGGCCGGCATCGGGCTGCACGACCGACCATGCTCGCCGCACAACAGGAACGAACCGAACCTGCGAGACAGGGTCTTGCCTTGGTTTACTACTCGATCAGTTTTGAGCAAGCTGATAAGTCAAGGTCTCGTCAATTGATCGTTGGATTGCTGGAGTCTTTCTACCTAGGTAGATAGTGACTGTCCAGCAAATCCGTCGTCACCTGAGGGTCGGTCTATGGAGAGACCGTCGATTTAAAGACCGTCTACAGACCGGTCACCGTCAGGCGTACCACAAGCAAGAAGCCAGGGAACCGTGTTGTGCAGGGCACTGTAGTTCGTGAACATCCAACCGCAACCGCAGCGGACCCGGGGCACGAACCCAGGCTCAATCACGAACTGATGGGGCCGATGTGCAGGAATTCCTCTCGATACCCCTTACTGTGACCACGAAAGACCTCTATTCAAGCGTAACAGACATCATCAATATCCATTCTACTGGGTTAAACAACCTCCCTCTACCGGGTTTCCGCGCCGTCCACCGTGCCGCCACCCACGCCTCATCCCCTCCCCTCCCCTCCCCTCCCCGCCCCTACCAGGTACTAGGTACCGTATCTAGGGTACAAAGCGGCGATGGTACCAGCCGCGGACGTACCAAACCGTCATGCAGGACACGGACAGGACGAAGACCCAGGACAGCAGGCCGGCGACGATGTGGTCGCGGAAGATCTTGGTGGCGTCGCTCTTGTTGTTGTTGTGGGGGAAGGGGCAGTCGGGGACGGGGACGTCGAGGATGCGGCAGAGGGGCTCCCAGCCGTCGGCGACGTTGTACCAGAAGAGCTGGTGGGCGGGGACGACGGCGCGGAGGTGGGCCTCGTGGCGGCGGAGGGTGTCCTCGGCGATGCGGTCCTGGGCGTAGCGCCAGCGCAGGACGTCGCGGAAGCGCTTCTGCCAGAGCCCGTAGACCTGGGACTTGTGCAGCCACAGCACCACCAGCGGCAGGTACCAGGTGGCCAGCAGGCCGTTCATGTAGCGCATGCTGCGCCACCACGAGGCCTGGTCGCGCGTGGTCGCGATCACCACCGCCTCCGGGTACACGCGCAGGATCTCGGGCGTCAGCGTCGCCGCCGGGCAGTCCATCGTGCCCACGTACCCGTCCAGGATCTCGGCGAACAGCCAGTCCAGCTTCTTCTTCTCCGAGAACGACTTCGCGTGCGGTGCCAGCTCCATGATATCCAGCCATGTCTTCATCTGGTTGACCGGTCCGCCCAGCGACTGGATCCCCGAGTCGTGCACGGGGCCGTCCAACAAGATGGTCAGGGCTTCGTTGAGCGTCTTCGTACCCGTCCGGGACCTGTCTGGTGTCAACGTGACGGTTCGTTCGTGCCACTTGAAATCATCCAGCGTTTAGATGTGTAACGCGGAAGGGCCGGTACTTCGCGACGCATCTTGCGGAAGCGTGACACTGCCGCCAACCCAACCGAACATGGTGAAACTCTTCCAGCAACTTACATGCCGGCGCCGATGACGCGGAATTTGGTCCCAGGCGGACCAGGCAGAGACGGACCTTGGCCCATGATGGCTCGGACTCGTGAATCGATGCCGGTGCTGGGCGATTCAAGGGCACTGTGGCAGTGTTCCCGTCACTCGACCAGTTCTCGCTCAACCAGTGCTCGTCGTGGTCAGGTGTTCCCGTATGTGCCCCTTTTCTGGTCCCGCGAACAACCAGCAATCATCCCCCCAATTGCGACAAGCTGCAGCTTTATAAAGCTACCGACCATCGCGTGAGGATCTTCGTCATTGTGCGACGACCATGATATAGTGCCAAGCTGTGCTGAAGCATGTATTTGACACATGCTATCCCGACCGGACGCCCAACGGTTTTTGGCCATGATTACGCGGAAGGCCTTTGAGCCTAAAGGCAGCTCTCACAGAAAGAGGCTGGCTATTCCCGACGACGACGCGAGGACTGCCATATCCGGCATGCGGCAGGCGAAAGGCGACAGGCGACAGACGATAGGCGATAGGTGACAGGGGGTTTTCGGGGCCTGTCCGTCTTGTCCGTTCGGCGATGGCTTCTCCAACCTTTTGGGGGTCCTTGTTCACCCCCAGAATCTCCAACTCTCCCCGGGCGCCTCGCCTTGCCTTGCCTTGCTTCGTTTCTGCCTTGCTGTCCTCATCAGATGCCAAGCCGGATGAAAGACGAATGCAGGAACTGTCTGTTGGGTGTAAATCGTAATGTTTGCTCGCGGCCCGGTTGTGTTTATGTGTCTCGACAAGTATATGAATGAACAAAAGCCGAGGGATCGCCAGATCAGCGACAAGTGCTGCGGAAAGTGGATGTCTGTCTGTCTGTCTGTCTGTCTGTCTCTCTGTCTGTCTCTACCATTAGAAAGATCACGACAGTCGACTCGGGCTGCAGTCCCCGAAACCCCGGGCAGGGCAGACCTTGGAAAGTCTCGTCCCCATAGAAAGGAAGGGAAACATCTCGCGGAGTACGCAACAGCTCTTCGCAGATAGCTAGATGGAGCAAAGCGAGCAAACACCGAATAATAATAACTGAACAAGACGAGCTGCCATGGAAATCAGGTGCTTAAGAGATCCCGGCCGACTGGCAAGACCCTTGCACACGGGATGGACTCGGATGGAGCATGGAGGATTTCTTAGGTCCAAGACTATTGGGTGTTCCCCATCCCCTAACGCAAGCTCTATCGCGCGGGCGGGCGGGCACAGGCGGGCGGGCGGTGGAGTACTTAGACCTAGGTACGTACGATAGGCTGCCGACTGCTGGGTCTACCGTCTGTCTGCTTTGGTCTGTTTGGTCTGTTTGAGGAACCTGCACATTTCCATGAGATATTGGTCGACGGACGCGTATGAACAGCTGCACTGAGAGCAGAGCAGAGCCGCACGCACGCCCCCGACCATATGGACATGACCTGGAAATGACTGACTGACTGACTGACTGACTGCTGGCTGACCAAAGCGGATCCCCGGGCCATGTACGAGAGGGGAAAGGGACGGATGATGCCGGCCGGAAGCCCGCCGGTCTGCACTAAATGACACTGACTCGCGTCCACTAACTAAGTAACGTTAGAGGTGCTCAGAACTCCCGACTCCCGAGTCCCGACTTGCCTTGCCTTGCCTTGCTTGCTTCCACCATCAACCATCCCGCTTGCCGTTTCTCTGTCAAATTGGAACCTTCACCCGCTAATAAGCTACGGTACTTCTCTTAACTCGAGGGGTGACGACAGAGGAGTGACAGGTCCTTTCTTCCTGGTAGTATGTAGGTAAGTATTCATCCCATTGGGCGGCGACTGGAAAGCTCGATATCGGTCGAAGAGGTATCGTGGTCTTGGCTGCATCTTTTTATCGCCAGGTCTGCCAGGCTATCAACCAGCACCATGCCGTCGCAACCGATTCTGAGGGGTCACACTTTCTTTTCTTTCCGACTCTTTCATGTCCGTCTGCCAGTCATCAGTTCTCTGCCCCTCTCCCTGCCCAGCCTGCCTTGCCCAGCCTGCCCGCTCAAGCCTCACGATATGCGAGTTATGTTTGGCTCGACACCTCCTGGTCGCTGTTCTCTGGCCGGGGTCGAACGGGCCCCACGCCGGAAACGTGGACGACTGTTGTGTGCCGTTCCCTCGTGCCCACAACTTCTATCAACCCACACCACACCGTCTTTGGCACCTCTTCTTCATTGCTTCAACCGACTGGACCCGTTTCCCCCCTGAAAATCTGAGAAGAGTGGAAGCTCGAGGGGAAAAGAGAGGCAAGACTGAAGCAAGACCGAGAAATCGACTCATTTATCACGATTCACTCCACCCCACGATCACATAGCGTCCTATGCGCAGGTGACGATAGTGGGGGATTGCCCCCCTCTTGACCACCCTCGACCACCCTCGAACCCCCTCGCCCCCCCCCTCGCCCCCCTCCTCCCGATGTATTCCTGGTCCTCCTGGTCCTCCCTTGCCGTCCATCATCATCCATCACGGAACTATTGATTACTGCATTAGGGCCAAAGGGTCCTTCGGGTCTCTTAGATCCAACGGATGGCTGGCCCGCCCAGGGGAGGTCCCAGAATAGCCCCTCCAGGGTCCATTGATAAGTTTCCAGATCAAAAAATGCCCACCTCTTCTCTTTTCCGTCTGTCAGTCTGTCAGTCTGTCAGTCTGTCAGCTCGGAGCGAGCACGGCCTGTGCCCTGTTGTTTGTCTGTTCTTCGACCTCACCTTCACCGTCTCCGTCCCCGTCCCCATCCCCATACCCAGACTAGCCAGACCAAACCGCACCACATCCGTCCTCTGCCGGCCTTTCCTGACGGCCCAAACATCCGATATCGTTGCCTGACTGAACCTGCCGCCTGTCTTGCCGCCTGCCAGCCCTAATCCGAATCCCAAGCCTACCGAATCCCGTGAGTTCCGTCTCGTCTTTGCTGCTTGCCCTGCTCGTTCCCGTTCTGTCCCTGCTCTGCTCTGCCTGCCTGCCTGCCTCTTTCGTTTCTGTTCTGTCCGTGACAGGAGAGACCGTCTCCATCAACTACTACCTTTTACTGTCTTTACTGTTGAGATCTTGACTGCTGACCCGCGTAAGATCATCACCCAAACATACCAGACCGGCCGAGCAACGTCCCCCTTTGACAAAGCTCTGCAGCTTCAGACACTCGCTTGACACGATGCATATGCACAAATGTTGTAACTGCGGGACGGAGTACACCTCAGGAAGCTGCTGGTACTGTCATCCGCAGGGCAAGATCTAGCGCATGGTCGCAGAATGCAGAATGCAGAATGCAGAATGCAGAATAGGGGGAGGGGAACCAGAAGGGAGACGCATGCAAATGCAAATGCAGATGCAGATGCAGATGCAGATGTCAGATGGGTGATCGACACAGATTGACGACCCGTACCATCTTACAACCTGTCGTCTGTCGTCTATCGTCTCCCTTCAACTACCATTTCAACTGCCAACCCTTATGCTACCTACCTACCTACCTACCTACCTACCACCATCACGACAACGACGACTCCTACTGCCACCACTACTACTACTATCGCTACCACTACCACTACCACTTCGACATGCACCCCCTCTTCAACTGGGCTGCCCTGGCTTTGGCTTTTGCGAGATCTTTTGCGTCTCTGTCTCTTTCCTGTCCGACATGGACGTGAACGCACCCAACCGGCGGTGAACGATCCTCTATTCGACGACTATCTATTTGACCACTGTCTATTCGATGACCGTCTTATTTGAACTTTGATATTGCGCAGGCCTTCGCCTACACCACACCACTTCACACCACTTCACACACCACACACCACACACCACACCGGGGCAATGACTGCCCACTGTCGCCGCCGAACCTTTCCTGGGAAAGATTGAGTCACATGATCACCACTACACCTACTACGACTTGACGATTCGATTGGCGTTACTGCTTGGGAAATAAAAGGAAACATACGATCATCGATGGAGTTTTGGGGGGGGTTAGGGGAGGGAAATAATATTGCCGACATCTTCTGCGAATCGACCGTATCGTATCGTATCGTATCGCAAAGAGTCAGGAACCGAACTGGGGGGACCATTTATCAGCTGCTAAAGAAAAATGACCCATTAATTCAAAGACGGGCGGAGACGTCTTTGTCTTTTTCTTCTCTTCTCTTCTCTTCTCACACTCGACCGACCTTCAAGCTATCCGGTCTTCTTCTTCTTCATCTTCTTCTTCCCCTGATCTGATCTGAACTTGAAGAAGAACAAGGCACCACCAACTTACCCAGTACCGATGATCCCGAGGAGCTTTACCTACCTCCAACCCATCCTGTCCAGACGTACAAACGTCGCACGCGTCGAGACCGGCTCGCTTCGGCATACAGCACGAGATCAAAGCACGAGAGTACAATACATCAGAATAATACCTACCTATGTATCTAGCGTTCATCCGTTCGTTCGTTCCTTCGTTCGTTCGCTCGATCGTCCATGTGAACCCCAAGCTCACCCACCCCGTGATGATGATGATGCCCCGCCCGAGCTGTACGTAGGACCTTGCAGGACGGTCTCGTGTTGTGTGAGCCCTCGCCCCCTTCGCCGCCGCCGCCGTCTTCCCCGGCCACGAGACCCGGACATACATGCATCGCCCCCGATCCATGGACTGTGTGTATGCGCGTGCCCTGCCACAACGGAGTTGGCGCGTGACCTGACAATGGACCAACGTGCCGTGGTATACGACAAGCGCGCCACCCCCACCGAGGGAGGAGGCAGCGGCCAGAGAGCAGAGGACCAAGACCTGGCTACGGCGTCGCCCTGCCCATCCATCCATACCTCGGTCTCCTCGGGCCCCGACAGCGTTCTACCGACTTCTATATAGCAAGCGGGCCTTCCGCGAAGACCTTCGCCACCCAGCCCCAAACACCACGCACCAAGCACCACGCACCAAGCACCGAGGTGAGAAAGCCGCGAGTCTTGGACTTGGACCCGTCGATCTTCGGGGCCCTCTCGTTACTCACTCACTTACTCGCTTCCTAGTTAGCCAAGTGACCACCGCATACCCGGATCCCCTTCAACACCACCAAGGCACTGCTCAATCGTCAAATGCAGGTGCTTAAAAGCCCGTATTCCCTTGGACCTAGCAACGTCATTATCAAGCCCCCCTGTGTCCTCATATAGGTATCTATGTATGTATGTATGTATGTATATGTACACACGTGCCCGTACCTCGTATCCCAGCTCGTCAACACGTAACCGTCCTCATCCCGTTGGAGCTGTTGGTACCCTGTCTTGCTTGCCTCCGGGCTGGCATACCTACTAAGGTACGTAGAGTAGCTGCTCAGCCCTGTACGTCGCCGGTTCTTCGTGTATGTCGGTACCGTCGCGAAACCCTCGCTTTCATGTTAACCGCCACCGCTTCCCGCTTCCCGTGGATGGTATCTCATCACCCGGTAGGTAGTCTGGTCCCTCTCTCCCTCTCCCTCTCTCTCTCTCTCTCTCTCTCTCTGGAGGCGTACACAGCGCATGCCATGTCGTGCATCGATGCCACCACCTCGGCCCCCTCTTCCTCTTCCTCTTCCTCTTCCTCCTCACCACTACTCTCCCCCTACTCTCCCCCTCCGTTCCAACACAGCCTGTACCTCAAGACGGCGCTATGCCGCCCGCGTCCGCAATCCCTCTCTTCTCCCCCTTCTTCTCCTTCTCCTCCTCCTTCCCACGCCATCCATTCTCATTCCCTCATACCTTCACTCCCGCCCTCATTCATTCATTCATTCATTCATACCCCGGCAACCCCTCCCCCTCCCCCTCCCCCTCCCTAACCACAAAAACCGCCGTCCCCAGCACCAGCACCTGCGCGCACCCGGCAACCACAGGTGCATCCTGAAACGCGACGGCAACGACGGCGTTGGCGCCGCGGGCGACGGCGTCGCGCAGCATGCGCTCGAGCGCGCGGTCGCGGGCGGCGTAGACGGCGTGCGTGAGCGCCCTTACCTCGCCCCCTGCCCCTGCCCCTACTCCCACGCTCTTGGAGTGCGCTTTTGCGACGTCTTTCGCCACCGCGTACGCCGTCGCCCCGTACACGGCCCCCAGCACCCGCGCGATGCGGTGGCCCGGCAGCGTGGCCGTGGTGCTGGACAGCAGCGACGGCGTCGCGCTGCGCGGCTCGCGGTCCGGCGTCGCGCTGCCCAGGGTCGGCGGCTGGGTGCCGGGCGGCGGGTAGGTCGTCGGGCGGGTGCCCAGGCCGGCGCCGAGCATGGTCGAGCGGCGGTTCGAGAGCATTTTGGGGGTGTATGTGTGTGTGTGTGTGTGTGTATGGGTGGTTTGGGAGGTGGCGGTTCGCGTTGGTTCGGTTTGCGCGGCAGGGAGGTGGTGCTGCTGGTGGTGGTGGTGGATGATGTGAGGAACGATAGACTGAAGATGGATGTTCGATGGGCGATGGGCGATAGTCGATGGTCGATCGGCAGGTTGTGGAAACAGATAGACGGACAGACGAACCGGACGAACCGTGGGTCCCTGAGCGTGCGTGCGCGGGCGGGATGGACGATGGTGATGAAGAGGATGAAGATGTGTGTAAGGTACAGTACCCTAGCTAGCTAGGAGGTACAGATGAATAACAAAAAAGGCTTCTTCTCGAAGAGAAGCTTGGCACGCAACGACGACAGAGTGGATGGTGTTTTCAAAACGACAGCCACGAAAACGAATGTATAAATCGCACGTACAACTTGACAAGTGTGACCGAACCGAGTGAGGCCTCACGGCCGCTTATGTCGGCGTCGGCGCTGCACGAAGGAAGCAAGCAAGCAAGCAAGCAGGGAGGACCAACGAACGAAACGCGTGGTGCGACACGATATCTACAGGTTATGCCACGACGGGCGTTCTTCTTCTTTCAGCGCATTGCTGTCCGGGCTCCGCGTTGGCAAAGTCACCATTTGCATGAAAATTCAAGTTCATACACCAGGAGAAGGTGACCGGGGGATCGACGCAGGGGTTATGGAACGTGCCAAGACCCTGGGCTTCTTGCGATCGCGTCACATTTCCTCATCTTGGCTTTTTCCCACCAGTACCGACACACCGTGTATGACGCTGTGGTTTCGGCTCAACCTGACCTTGGTCTGAGCAAAGCTCGGCCGACAACTGGAAAACGGCAGGCTTTGCCGTCTGAACCAGGTGATTTGGTTTGTATCAAGTCGTAGATCACAACAACCTTCCTCCGATAGAAGCGAAAGGCCGAGTGGTCAAGGTGGTGGTGTGATTGATAATAATAGCTGGAGGCCGCCATTCTTGTTGCTACTGGTACGAACTGTCCTGTCCGTCCACCTGTCCACTTGCCAGGCTTCCGGCTTGCAGCATGCAGCTTGCAGCTTGCAGGGCTTCCCTTCCAGGGTGGTCAACGTGGTATTTCCCTAGATCTGTTACCCCTTGGTCATGTGCATCGGTACCGCATACCCGGGTCTCCCTGCATAATCGTGAATCACAACATAAACCAGGACAAAACGCATCGCTTAGCTTGGATATTTCAGACTTGGCGCACATTGACCACGTCTCCGAACTCGTTGATACCGAGCTCCTTCTTCTCCAGCGATTTCTTGACTGGGTTCTCGGACTTGAAGATCTCGTCCAATTCCTCGAGCTGCAGACACCCTCAACATCAGTTCAAGTTCGACGGCCAAGAAGGCACCTTGGCGGGTGACAAGTGGATGATTGGCGGTGACTTACGGTGCGTCCTTTGGTCTCGGGCAGATACCTCCAGATGATGAGGGCTTGGATAGCATCTTGAATCGTAAAGACGATATACGTTTTCCAGCCAATGTTCTGCAACGCGACCGGCCAAGCGAATTGATTGAGAAGTCCTGCCGCACTCGTCGCCAGAGACGAGAATGCCATGCCCTTGGCGCGCATTTCAAAAGACAGCACCTCGACTGGGTAGAGCGCTTGCAACGGCGTGATACCGATAGAGTAGATGGAGCCAAAGATGAAAATCAAAGCCAAGGAAGCCTTGGATGCTGCGCCATTGCTGCCTTGCCGAACCGTACCATCCGGATTCATGCCGCCCCCGGACTCGGTGAACTTGGCCGATGCCACTGTCATGCCGAGCCAAACGACGCAACAGCCGGTAAAGGAGAACAACAGGAGAGGCCGCCGACCGACTTTGTCCACCACCAAAGCCCCGGCGATGGAGCACAAGAACTGCTGACAAGAGTTGATCAGGGTGATGTTGGCCTGTTCAATGGTGTTGGTGTAGCCCGCGGATTGAAGGACGGCGCCGAGAAAATACGACAGTACGGCATTGCCGGCCCATTGCCCCATGATGGCTATGGAAAGGTTGCAGCAGAGGCGATACCTGGAGGCTCGATCCCGGAAGAGAGCGCGGTAATCCCACCACCTCTTGTCCGCCCCGTCCATGTTCAACAAGTCTGCATACTCGTCAAGTTGCAAAGTCACCCAGACGCTGTTTTCGTTGCCATTGCCGTGGTATTTGGTTAGTACCTGCTTGGCTTTCTCTTGCATATTGTTGACATAGAGCCAGCGAGGAGATTCAGGTAAGAGGAGGCAAAAGAGCACGATCATGCCTGAAAACAGAGCTTGCAGCCAGGTAATGAGCCGCCAGGAGTAGTCACCACCGGTATTCAAGCCACCTCGCGCAGCACCAGCAGCAATAATGGAACCGGAAAACCACAAGGTGTTGTATAAGCCGCCAACGACGCCTCGGTAGGCAGGATGGTTGATCTCGACCACGTACATGGGACCTGCGGCCGCGCACATGGAGACGCCAAACCCGAGCAGAAATCGACCGCCCATGAAAGCAGCGACGGTGGTTGAGGTACCCTGGATGATAGTACCGACGATGATGGTTGTGGCACCGAGAAGCATGCCAATTCGCCGTCCCCACGTATCGACGGCCGGGCCAACGAAAGGAAGAGCAACGACACCGCCGATCTGGTACATGGATGAGATGATGCCGGCCCAGATACCGGCGTTGTTGGCCTTGTAATAGTCTAGGAACCAAGGATTTTGAAGAAGGTTGTTGATCAGACTGCCATCGTAACCATTCAAGGTACTGCAGAAGAAGCCGACGAGACTGAACAGGTAGACTAGGATCTGCTGTTTGGTCCAGGCCGAGGGAGGTTCCTTGATCATGGCTTCGTTGAAAGCCTCATTCCCTTTGACGACTTTGGTTTCTTGCTGGCCCTGTATATCTGTCGGTTAATGCTTGCAGGGTTGCGATAGGTAGCCAACAACTGGAACCCCATGTTGTTGCGTACCTGCAAATGAGCAGCGCCGGCGGAGACTGCTGTACCCTCGTCTTTACCCATGGCGATAGCTATACTAGGTAATTGTCAATGAAGAGCTGTAAGGGAGGGTCTAGGAGTTAGGAATGTACCAAGTGCTAGAATACCGTATCACCAGAATAGCCTCAAGAAGAATGACTTGTCAAAGGTGGAGATGAGACTCAATGTCAACCAGCACAAGGACGGCACGCGGCAGACGGGAAAACAGGGGAAGGGAAAGAGGTATCGTATCGAGAGCAAGGGCCACCAAGTCTAGTGTCAGCTTATATGCAGTTCGCACCTGATCAGAAAGCATGCCGGCATCGTAGTACAGTCTAGCGGGGTGTGGTGCGGTTTGATTTGGTGTTTGTTGGTATTGTATCACCGACCTCGAGCCAGACCTCGTCCCCTGTCGCATTGTTGCTATCGAGCTTCCGGATTTTGCCATGATCAGTCGTGTCACTCATGTGGTGCCGGGCAAGATGAACCGTGAAAGGTGGGATTCAGAAATGAAGAACGGGCCTTTTTGACTCTGGAGACGCTTGAACTCAAAGTGAGTGAAGTGAGGGCCGGAGTGCGCGATGGCGTTTGCTACCAGGCCGGACGAGACACGGACGATGTCACATGGTAACTGTTTCTTCAAGCGCTGAACACCGAGTAGAAGATTCGGCCGAGATTGATGTGTGTCAGGTTTCATATAGGTGTATTGCCATAATGAACCTCTGGTCTGAGCCAACGAAGGACATATTCGTGGTGAGAGGCGAGGGGGCCTTATTCGATGGAAGTGGGTTACGCTGAGGTACGCTGGGATACGCTGATATCCAAGCGAAATACGCAAAAGGATATCTTGAGTAGACGTAACACATAGAACAATCGGTTCCTGACAAATCTCGTGAAGGTTGTGCCCGAATATGCGCCATGAAATGGGGATTTGGAATCGAGCTTCAAGATGTCGGTGGCGTAGGTGGACAGGCGCCAGCGATCAAGTCCAGTCAAACCAGTCCATGTGAGGGTGGACGGGCTGCGACGGGCCGGCGGTTAGTGGGCTCGCCAGCTCGGCAAGCTTCCAAAACGATGAAACCGAGCACTTAACCCAACCAGGCTAGGGCGGGGTAGTCTGGCGTCCCTACTAAGTACCTACATTTGCTGAGGTAAGGCAGGTAGCTCTGCCACCCCCGAATCCCGATGGCCGCAGCCCGCAGCCCGCACGTCTCTCGGTGGCGTGCGCGCCCGAGCCCAGAATAATTTGTCATGGTCATCGACCTTGTCCCTTGAACGATGAGGAATCTTCGAAGTCGATCTCTCTGTATATATTGGAGGTTTCTCTCTCGCCGTAGTCTGTCGTAGTCTGTCGGTCAGCAAGTGATCAATCCGTCTTACATTACACGCAGCAAACAGAATACGCCGACGATACCCTACGATACCCCTCAACGACCTGGCTGTAGCTCCGGGTAAAGCGCAACCCTTAGCAGCAGCACCTCAGCACGCCCGTCGTCACGTGCCTTGCTCGCCAGCACTCCTACGCCTCACCCTCTTCCTAACTACTCATCACCATGGCCGCCGCCTTCGCCGGGATGCCGAACTTCATAACGCGGTTCTTCCGGCCGCTGACCTCGAGCGCACGCCTGGGGATCTCGTCCGATACCGGCAGCGGGGCTGGCCGCGTGGCGATCCCGGACGGCGCCGAGAAGGCCACCATCGCGGCCGGCTGCTTCTGGGGCGTCGAGCACATGTACCGCAAGCACTTCGGGGGGAAGGGGCTGTACGACGCGCGGGTGGGCTACGTGGGCGGCGACGTGCGCAACCCGACGTACCGGGCGGTGTGCACGGGGAAGACGGGGCGTAGGTCTTGTTCTTCTCGCTTCTTTTCCCCTCCCTTCTCTTCCCTACCCTACCCGTCCCCTTCTTCCCCCCCGTACGCCGGTACTGACCGACGCAACAGACACCGAAGGCCTGCAGCTGCACTACGACCCTTCGCGCATCACCTACCGGCAGATCCTGGAGTTCTTCTACCGGATGCACGACCCGACGACGGCCGACCGCCAGGGCCCGGACGTGGGCTCGCAGTACCGGTCGGCCATCTTCCCGCACGACGCGGAGCAGGCGCGCGTCGCGCGCGAGGTCACCGACCAGGCCAGCGCCCAGTGGTACGGCGGCAAGGTGGTGACGCAGATCGTGCCGGCCTTCGAGGGCGATGACGATGTCCAGTGGTGGGACGCCGAGGACTACCACCAGCTTTACCTCGATAAGAACCCCGCCGGCTACGAGTGCCCTAGCCACTTCTTGCGCTCGTTCGAACCGCTGAAGTAAGGGGGTTTTTGGTACGTCAGTGAGGGAGGGCTCGCCGTCTTTTCTGGACGAGCGGAGCCGTCTTCCTGGATGAGATGACCTGGTCACCTGATGTTTCGATGGATTTGCAGCTGGGAGGAGAGCCATGGCGGTCAGAACCACTTCGAGGCCGAGATCACGATGGATGAAGGATCCTCGCTCGTTGAGGAAGTGTAGGAGGTTCACTGGAGGCCGAGCCATCCGCACATAACTTGATGCCCAGGCTCGAAGCAAGGCGAAAGTGTACGATTAGATGGCGTACTCATTCATACTTGTTCGTCAAGCATATGTATGAGAATTGCAGCCCGCAGTCTCTACCCCCGAGTCTATCAATCCCATATTGGATACATGAAATACCTTGGCACTTTCAAATCAACGAGCAACCCATTCAAGGCAAAGAAGGTATTCATTAGCAATTCAGCGGAAGGTAGCCGGTCTATCTCGGAGCTAGGTACCTAGGTACACCCCAGAACCGTCGAGCACGTGAAGATTGGCTGCAATCATAGCTTCCCCTCCTTATTCCTATAGTCATCTGACCTGCGAATCAAGCAACGCTGTATAAAGCAACGCTATACGAAGCAACGCTGCGAGGCTCATCCATTTCACTCCTGACCAACCAACTTTCGAATGTCCACCTCAATAATCCGCCTCCTCGAGGGGATCGGGCCCATTCAACCTCCCAGTTGCCGGATTGCATTTATGGCCACGACTCCATGCCTCATATCTGTCAAGGCCACTCGCCGCACGCTGTCCCCACCCATCAGCACCCATCCGGGCGAGGTTCAATTCACTGATGACCGGTCGGAAGTTCCGCCACTCGCAATCCTCGAAGCGCTCACAGATATCCGGCTGGTTGAAGCTGCGTCGGAAATCCCGGCCGGGACGCAGATCGCGGTGGCTATCCCACTTGGGGCAGAAGTCCATCGGGCCCAGGTCTAGCCATGTCGTCAATACGAAGCCCCAGTGAAAGGGCGCAGGCAACGGGATCACATCCAGGCTGAAGTCTGTGGTGCATCGAGAACAGAGGAGTACGTTGCCCAGAAGGTCCGGTACGTCGGTCGGCTTGCCGTGCGCACCAGTTACCACCATCCGGAGCCGTTCCGCCACCGTGTGTGTGCTTTCCATCGAAGCATCGAACAACGTTGGTTCTTTGAAGCAGCTAGGCTTGTGGTACCCCACGCAGCCTCGATTGCATAAGGCGTCCGCCCATCGCTTCAGGTATTGTCCATAGTACGCCGCGTTCCACGTAAGGTGATTGCAAATCCTGTAGACCTTTGGGGTCGCTATCGGCACGCATCCCGGGGGTACATGGTCCTGCAGTTGCTGCCCGAAGATCCACAGAGACAAAGGCGTTTTGTCGATGGAGGATATGACTTGCTGGCGCCGCAGTAACAAGTCGTTGTTGCGAAAACGACAACGCAGTGTCGTTTGCGAGAGTATGCCGATCTGGTGATAGATGGTTTGCGTGTTGTTGACCTCCTGAAGCAGGGATCTGTACTCGGCACCCGCCCTGCGGCGCTTCATGATGCTGCGCAGTAACTTGCGTGTGGCACGGGGTGGCATGTGGTGTTCGTCCGGCCAGTCCATACATCGCCTAGCCTTGGTGGGATGAAAACCACGATCCTTGAAGGAAACGAAGGGGTCATGCAGCGTCTTGCACTTGTAGCAGTAGACGAGGTCCATGACATCGTTGTCGACCAGACTCAGAAAGGAACCGCGGACCTTAGCCTTGGTCACCTCGGCGCGTCGGATGAAAGGGTTGAAACTTCGTTTGGAGGCCTGTACCAACAAGTTGAAAGCGACGTTCTCTGCCGCTGCGCCGGCCTGCAAATCGGATAGGTGGTGTTCCTCACCCGTTTCGGAATGTACAAACCGGCACAACAGCTCTTTGTTGACGAGGGCGAGTGACAGCACGTGAGCGGGGGCGAGGTAACTTATGATTTCATCAAATATTTCTTGCGGTAGAAGCAGAAGCCGCCAGACGTCCGGCCGCCAGTTGTCCGGCCGCCGACTGCGCGGTCGTACGGCAACATGACTGGCAAGGTCTTGCTGGGCCATTGGGGGCTCGGCCATTGGGAGCTGATGCAACAACCCCAGATGGAGGGGGTAACCAGCCTCGGTGATGGGGGGAAGGGCAACGGGGGGAAGGGCAATATCGTCGCTATCGCTGCTTCTGTCGGCGCCGGCGTGTGGGGTGGTCAGCTCGTGCACACCGGAGTTGTTCACGTCACCAAGCAAGGGCACTACCAAATGGCGAATCCCGGGCTCGCTGGTCTCGGCAGGCTGCTGGTGGATAGGCTGTTGGTGGTAGTGAAAGCTCATGGTGGAAAGCTTCCGCACAATATTGCGGAACCGCACCTGACCGAGTTTCAAACGAGAATGCTGGCTATGAGGTTGCGCGCACGCTGTCAGCAACGTGGTGATCGAGAGCGTATGCGGGGGTGATACGGGGCGTGCTCGGTAGGTAACCCGTAAGCTGTGTTCCAGTGAAGACGGGTATGGGTACGTAAGATGAGGACACCAGGCCAGAATAGGCACTGCCGCAAGAAAAGAAAAGGAAAAGACTGGCAGGGACCGAGAAGACTGTGGAATGCGTTTGGGGGGATAACGTGGTGATTGGAATGGAGATGCTGCAAGAGCCGAAGATGGACGAATGACTCGAGACGGTGTGAGTGTGTCTGTAAATAGAAGACGGGTGATTTCCTCGGACACCGACACCGACACCGACACCTCAGCGAAATGGCAACAACGTCGATTCGAAACCCGCCCCGATGCGCTCATACATGTCGTGATGGGGCGTGACGGATTGGAAGGTGATGAAGTGTACTCGTACTCTCTTTGTTGGCAGTTCTGACCGCCCCTCGCCGGGAGCTTGGAAGCCAAGTACCTTGTCAAGTGGCCCTAGGAATGGTGAACGAGGCACGAGTCGACTTGCTGCACTATGCGTGCAAGAAACGGCAGACGAGGCACGATTTCTTACCTTGCGGATTATGAGGCGCGAAGTGAGAGGTGGCAGTGAGAGGTGACAGTGAGAGGTGAAAGGTGAGGGGTGTCAGGTGAGTCAGGTGAGCCAGATAGGAAATCGACGGAAGACGGAGGTGGAATGGACGGCGGGGTGAGGCTCGGTCGCGACTGCACAACTCCATGCCTCATGACGGAAGTAGAGGGGTAAATCAAAGCTCGCGGATCTCCATTCATTCAATTCATCGGGCATTGCCGTTGATTCACTCACCTGGATGAAGCAGTGTGCTTGTCTCTTGTTGGCCCTTCCACTCCTGGCGATCCAGCATCTTCGTCTCTCCCATCTTTGCCGTGCTCCTGATGACCTGCACGCAAAGCATCGCCGGCGTTCGTACTGCAGCGAGACATCTTTCACATCCAAGAGTCTTCCCACGCTGGCCTCGTCTTCATTCGTCTTTCTTCTCGGCCCTGTTTCGCTGGTTGGTCTGCACGCGATTGACGTGATCTGGCCAGAGTCGGTCGTCAACTGGAAGAAATCTCAAACTCCGGGTGGTTTATTCGAAGTTGGTGATGCGGACAGGCCCGTTCAGGCCGAAGGTTCATACTAGGGACCGCAAGTAGGATGGCGGCAGGCTGGGTGAATGAGCCAGCCTTGAGAACTCAAAGTTTACAACCGAAGATGTCCTAAGGTATGTGATGAAGAGAGAACCTCTTTTTGGCTTTACGTGGTTATGTACGAAGGCAGGGAGGCAAGAAAGGAGGAATGGATGTCAATATTGAAGACGACTAGCGAAGATACTCAGACTAGGATTGGAAAAAACTCAATAGACGCCGCTTCGAAGGCAGCCAGACCCGTGATCTATCAATGCGCTGTCCACGGCAACATGGGCGATTTGGTGATGCTTGCCGTGTAAAGTTGGGAAAATCTTGCCTTTCTGTTAAACTTGATATGTTGAAATCAGGCTTCGCTCTGATTTTGGGAAGGAGACCTAGAGCGCCACAGCCAGCTTGAGAGACGAAGGAAGCAAGGACAGGTGACAGGCACTTGGCACGTGAGAGAGGGAGACACGGCAACCGGAGGGAAGGGAAGGAAGGGAAGGAGGGGTGGGAGCAGCTGGGAGGATCCACCACCTTGAATTTACTTGAAGAAGCGTGCACTCTGCAATGTCGAGCTGCTTTGTACCTTACCAAGCAGCGACAATACGCTCGTGGCGTGTGGTTTGCCAAGCATCCATTAAAGGGCGACCTCACCACTCGAGCAATTGACGCGTTCGGCTTGACTCACCTGCCAAGGCATTCAAGGGAGGAATAAGCATGCAGTCTCGCTACCTCAATTCCATTAGCTGTCCCGCCTGTCCCGTCTGTCTGGTGCATCCAATACAGATGCACGTCCGCAGCCTGCCAGTACGTACTTGACAGCTCCAGCTCTTGTCTTGCGTTGATGAACGAATAAATGCGTACTGCTCCCGTCCGAGCGGTTCGCGACGCCACGCGCACTCAGACATTGTTACAACCACGATCACAAACACATACGTCATAGAAGCCATATTATAACCGTCCGATTCGTTTGGTTCCCTATGAATAATAATACTACAGTATAGACGTGCGCCTCTCTGCAACCATTTGTCCGGCGTCAATGAGAGAGGAGTTTCTTGATCCTTTCATAATCACATCCGAAACGCAGAGGCCTCGGACGCACCACTGTCAACTTTGCAAGTGACTGAAATTCACTCACTGCCATGCCTTTAGTGATAACACTCATGCGAGTTGCTTATCTCCGGCGGTTGCCCTGCTGCATCATCAAGATCTGGACCATCCGGACGAAGATGTTGAGGAAGTCAAGCTCGAGTGAAATGCTCTCGTTGACCGGGTCCTTCGCAATGATACCCCGCTCAGCCAGCCGGGCATGGTGGAGGACCTTCTGCACATCGTAGAGGGTGAAACCGCCGAAGACGGCCAGACCACCGTACAGCCAGATGCTCTCGGTGAAGGCCAGCGTCCGCATAGCCGTCGCGGGGACGACGAGCGGAGCCAGACCAGAGACGGCAACAAGGGCGGCACCGGCGAGAAGAGGACCACCGATGTACAGGTACTTCTCCTGCTTGGCCGTGGCGCCAACAAACGAGATGGATCCCATCATGGCGGCCGTGTACAGACCAGCACGGGCGATCAGAGCACCGGGCACAAACGCAAGGAGAGGGGCAACGAAGGCGGCCTGCGTAGCATTGAAAGCAGTCCAGAGAGCGTACTTGGGAATGTAGCTGTGGTTTTCCGGTTAGCATAACCATAAACGTCCGAAACTCGGAAGGGAAGGTGCTCACTTGTCCGGCGAGACGGAACGGCATCCGATCATGGTACCGAAGCTCAGAGCCAAACCACCGATGGCAACAACCCACGGGTTCGTGACCATGATACGGTAGACGAAGCCAGACTGGATCATCTGGCGCGCAGTGAGACCGATAATACCAATACCCAGACCAGTGTGCATGAAGGTCTGGTTTAGGTAAGAGCGCTCGAAAGCCGGCATACCGCCATCCTCGCGGGTCTCACGGTTGAACACAGCGTTGAGGGCGATGATAGTACCACCGAAGATGGCGCCACCGGTCAACAGCTTGCGCATCATCGTGCCGCGGTCAGTCGCGGGAGCCGCGGACTGCTGAATGTAGGATCTCGACTGCGAGAAGGTTCGGGATGTCGATCGCAGGGCGGCAGTGGGCGTGACAGCCGCGCGAGATGTGAAGAAGCTGGAAGACTTGGCGGACGACTGGTGAAGGGCTCGGAAGGGAGCGGTGGTGCGGAGGGTAGATCGTGACTTGGTGGTGAGCTCTGGCAGCTTGGTGGCCAGGCGCACCGGGCCCTGACGGACCATGACGGTGAAGGCCATGTTGGCGACTGGCGAGGTAATTGTCGACAGTAAAAAGGTATTCGGGTGTAGGTATCGCGATGGTGTAATCGACAAAAGAGAAGAGGACGTCGGAAGCGTTGATGAAGGTTGAGGTGATGGATGAGAATGAGAAGTGGATGATGTGAATGGCGGGTCGGCGGGAGGCAAGTGCGAGCTGTAGAAATGACGAACTGACTGCGTTTGTGCCGCCGGCCGTTGTTCCCCACTGGCAGCTGATGTGAAAAGCAATCAGCTCTCGGCTAGTGGCTGACATAATCACAGCTTCAGCGGTGGCTCGTGCCAAAGAGACAGCAAGAACCAGCTGGAACATCCGTTGAAAGTGGGGCTGAACCTCGGAGCCTCCCGCCCGGCGCGGGTGACACTGACAGACCGAACAACGGACTTAAATCCGATACGTCCGAACTGCCTCACCCCGAACATCATTGACACTTCACTTGTGGGGTCGGGAATGACATGGAACCAGGCGTGAGTACGACGTAAGCATGATCTAAGTTACCATGTTTACTATCATCTGGAGTCATAGTCTTACCGAGGAGTCCAGAGTACCATTCAACCGCTGCAGAGAAGACGAGCGGACATATGTTATTGTATGCGCCAGTACGTGCGCCCTTTCGATAGCCAAAGGCTGTCTGCGCCACTAACCAATTGCTCCCACGACGCCCGAACATGGTGAGTGAGATGACCGAGGCACTCACCAGCTAGGGAGGCAGTCGAGGGACCTTGACGGTCAGGTATCGTGACGGTCAGCCACCATGCGAGCTCCCGCGTCCCGCCACCCCAGAGATCCCCATGTAGTCCACGGTCTACGTAGGGTTAGTTAGGGTTAGTTAGTGTTAGGGTTAGTTTAGGGTCAGGGTTGTCTTGGTATCTGGTTCTCGGTATCTGGTTCTCGTGGTGCCTAGGTTAGGATTGGATGTTTGTAGCCACGAGAGTGTGGTGTCGCCCAGGACTGAGTTCATGGTGGACTGTCTAAGAAAGAACCAGATACCGCCCTCTGCCGAAAGCTTCAGGGTTGGGCCTTGGAGAAGTACTATGCAGCCTTCAAATCTGGGAGACTTCGCCGCCAGTCGATGGGGGTCTACTTACCGGGACGGACAGAACCGCTGTCTGGAAGATGGGCTCGGCGCCACGGCAGGACATCACCACGGCGGGATCTCACCACGGCGGGATCTCACCACGTCGCTGTATCTCGGCATCTCTCGCATACTCGTCCCCGAACGTACGTCAGGCCACAGCCGTCGATCCCGAGAGAATAGGCGTGTAACAGTCGGTAACACGCCCAGGCTTGGAGGCACTTCGCAGGGCAACAGTCCCTAGGCATATTTGTACTCCGTATGCTCAGACTGTGAACGGCATCGAGGCCACTGGCACTGTGTTAGCGATGGGAACCTTAGGAAGACGGTCAGACGAGGGATCTACCAACAGCGAAACCGAAAGGGCAACCTCCTCGCTGCATACGAAGCGGACGAGCCTGCATCTTGACGTGTCGGCGATACCTTGCGAGTAGTTCTCTCGCCCCTATCAAGGGGTATCGATGAGGGATCGACGGTTTATATGCTTCTTTCTTTCCCACCATGCCTCCTCGCAGGATGGCTGACGTGTCAAGCAGCTGCTTCTCCTGGCAAGTGATCCGGGCCCGTCAGACGGCCTGGTCTTTGAAGTGAAGACCGAAGAAGTACAGGAACATAGGGGTTGGAGCAACATATGATTGGGAGGGACGGGATGGCTTCCATTTTGGCCACTGCTGTTGAGAAACGCGACTTTGCCGTTACAATGGCAACGTCATGGACACGGGCTCTACGACCTCATTCCGGGAGAGTTCATCCATATCAGAGACGATGATATGTGGCTCTATGCCAAGGTCAAGGTTGATGCTGCAGAGTGTTGCTAGGGTAAGCAAAGGCCGAGCCAAGGTGCGTTTATCTATCTGCAAGTCAGTAAAGAAGGTTGAAGATACACAGCAGGTGTGGGGGTCAGGGGAGTATGCAGACTTGTTCGGAAGAAGACGTGTGTAGTTGACTTGAGATAGCCACGAGGGTAGAGTGTATGGAAGGTCCTGGGTGTGAGTGTAGCCCCAACCCGCATGATGTGGCGGCTGTATCCGGGTGTATGATCTTGGGAATTCGAAGACGAAGTGCCGACTTGGGTTTCACCGAGTGAGATCAGTGAGGTACGGACAAGCATGCTTCTTGTGGAATGCGCGAGGGAATGGATATATCGCGGCAACGTACGGCGGGATCACCTGACTTCAATGGTAGGCCATACAGTCATAAAGTCCGGAGTTCAAACCGGCCAGTTGGAAACCATACTCACACAAGAACCACTCTCGAGAAATCACACTGCCGACTCAAGCAGTGACGAGCGAACTGCACCATTGCCAGCGGCAAACAGTACGTATCTTGTCGGAAGCATGTTCGTTCGTGGGCTGTCTGGCGTACTGCTTGCATACGTCCCTGTAGACGGTCTGGCAATCAAATAGGTATGCAATGAACAGAGCCAACGTTTCCGATGATATGGAATGCAGACAGTGGCATAAAGTCCTCTGTGAGTATACTCACCTTCCCATTAGATATATTGAAGTATTTGCCGTCCATCTGCCGGAGAAGACGTGGTGTGATGCCGGACACAGCCGACGAGAGCTGAGGGCAGGTCCAGACGCTGGCATACTCACGCCTCCAGCATTTCGATAGCCAGAAAATGACGTAGAAAGGCTTCGACAGTTATGCGGGCCTGGTGCAGCTGCATCAGTAAGTAGTAGGCAGAGAAAGAGAGGCCATCGGGAGCGGTTTCTAGACCTTCACCTTCCTGTTCAAGCCCAGAAGAACATGAACTGACCAGTACGACGGCAGAGGCCAGGGGTGTCCCGCTCAGTCGACTGATAAGAACATGTGCCTGAAGATCGCATCGGCTGTAAAGCGAGGCCTTCGAAATGCAGCTGCAGCATTATGGTTCAATGTGACCCTGGACGGCCAATGCTACCCGGTAGTGCTGCTAGCGTATGAGGACCGAAAGTTGGGTAGAAGCCAGCCAAGGATGATGAAAACGGTCCATGGAACTGGCAGGAATTGCCAGTCACTGCCAGTCATTGCCGGGGAGGTGAAAGAAAGAGCCGGAGAATATCCAACAGCAGAATACCCAGTGGCATATCTGACAATAGTGAGTTAGCCAGCCATCGGTTGATAGAGATGGATGCCACTCGATACCTTAAGGACTCGCCCAATGCTTTCGGCGATCCTGGCGAAGCACCCTGTCCGAGTCAACGCGCAGCCATAATAACCTGGGGCTTAGCTTCGCGGTAACGTCATTCCAAGACTATCAAGTGTGGTGCTGGGAGATTCGACGCCTGCAGGTCTTCTACTCGAGAGGACAGACGCGAAGAACAAACAGTAGACAGCATTGACAGCATGTCTGACCAAAACTTCCCTGCGGAGGCACACAGACCTCTGGAGAAGAAGCTGAATACGACCCAAGCCGGGGCGAATGATGCAAGGCGACACTGGGCGGCCTAAGGCGGCATGATGGTGGTGGGGATGACGGACGCTAGAAGCCTTCTCGAAGGTGTTCGAGTAAGCATTGGGGGCCCAGCTGACAGTCAGTGGAACAAAGGAACATCTCCAGCAAGCTGTACTCCGTAGCTCGGATCGAACAACATCGAGCCGACCATTTCCAGCCCTATCACGACGATGACTGGTTCAGGTGCCATGGCTGGATGGCTGCTTGGCTGCATGCCATGGACTGCGAGGCCGGATAGACTTTCATCGTCGCAGGCTGTGCTGGTCCATGGGTCAAGATCGTTTCGAAGACGGTAAGTACCTAAGGTAGGCAATGAGTTCGTACGGCTGAGACACGGGAAAGCCTACCGAAGTCGTTCTTCACCGGTTCTACCCGTCTGAGTACTTACCTAGGTCCGCACACGGGAAGTGTGCGCATCCACGGTCAAGCTGAAAAGGCCGTCTGCAGGATCGAAGCTTGGGGCCGTTGAGAGTTTGCACTACCGACCACATCCCTCCGGCAGGCACCCGGTACTTGGCAAGAAAGTAGACGGAATCCAGGATCTGGCTTCGAATCCGGGAAATGGTAATCGTCATCCTGCGTTGTTCGGGGTCTTGCCTGCGCTTGGTGGAAGTACGATCAAACGTGTTGGTATCGTCCCGTGTCGCAATGCTGCGCAATTCCTCATCGAGATGGATATAAACGAGGTGATCCTTGGGACCACCATGTAGCTGTCATTTGCGAAGTTGTCAAGACTTCCCGAGGCTTCTCAAGGCTTCTCAAGATCCCAAGGGCTGAAGAGGAAGAGCGAAGGTTTGGGGGCCCAGCACCATCACCACGTCCGTGTCCCCGTCCCCGTCTTTCGGAGCGCCGGCCAGTCGAGGTATACTCGCGAATCATACTCGATTGCCGCGCTACCAAGCAGTCCACAACATGCTACATTGGTAGGATCTGACAAGAGGCGGGTGATCTGAGTGTGAGAGTGAGTGGGAGTGTGAGTTGGGACAGTCGAGGGCGGCATGAGGCTGGCAGGCAGGCGGTCTCAGCCCCGTTGCAGTGCTTTAGGTAGGTATCTGGTACTGCCTTGCTGCTTACCTTATCCGAACCTTGCCTTGAAAAGGTTGTTCGCCTGAGACACCGGTAGACCGCGCCTTCCTGCAGAACACCCAGAATACCTTCTTAGGTAATCTGACGACCTTGTTTTGACATGAATGTATTTCGAGCTTTACGATCGGGCTAGCCGTCTTGGCTGTACCTTACTTACAAGTCAATCGCGAGTTCGGTAACGGTTCGAGGGAGACAATGGTCATGATCCCAAGCCTGACCGACGTACGGTGCTGGCCGTGAAGTTAAAAATAACACACGCGGCATTCTCGTACCTTATGCGCCATGCGTGTGAGCCGTGAGCTGAAGATCAAGAAGAGGATGAAGAAAAAGATGCAGGTAATAGTGGGCGTCTGCCGCCGTGGCCTATCAAAGACAACTCCCCTGAAAGCCCCGAAACCAACCAGCCAGGTGCCGAACTGCTCTCCAGCGCATATCGACCGACCCCATCGCCCACTAGAAGCTGACCGCATCACAGGCTAGAAAGCCGTCAACAGCCCACCACAGCACGGTCCATCCCCCCTCCGCACGTCCAAACACCTTATTCCCTGAAGACTGACAGGACTGACCCCCCTGGTTCTGCCCTGGTCCCCCCATCAGAGCGCCCCCATCGGCCCCCAGAACGCCCCTCCATCGGATCGGGTGCCAACCTGCGCCCTGTGCTGAAGCTGTCTCTGGCCTGTGTCGCTGTTTCGACTGAACGCGCCGTCTTTTTTCGGTTCTGCTTTCCAGGAGGTTTCCTTGCGCACATCATTCGGTCATTACCCGTCGTGCCGTCGCCGCCATCGCATTGTCCGTTCCGTCTGCTGTGCTGCAGGACCTGCTGACCAGTAAGTAAACAGAACAGAAACGCCTCGAAAGCGAAGTAAAGAAAGGCCTATTGGGAGACGGACATTCACCAAGTGTACGTGGGATCTTGTGTGTGTAGGTGTGTGCTTTTGCTCCCTCTTCCGAACTCGCAATACCTTATTCTAGTCCGCTAGACTACCTTTACTCCTATCCGCCAATCTTCGTATACCGTTACCGCCTTTACCGCCCTTACCGCACCATTCTGGTTGGTACCTTGACCTTTCCCGATCCCATATCCTCGATTCGGCACCTCAGGTACTTCCCAGCTTGTCTCAGACACGGGCGGGATGGGAACGCCATCGGCACCGATCCCCTACCAGTCTCGCAGTACCACTACCACTACCACCATCACTACCACCACAACCCCTCCCACTTGCCGCGATATCGATACTCCCACTACCACCACCCAAACCTACAGCGTATCCAGGCCTCGCTCTTCATGTTCCCTCATTGATTTTCTACTCTTCGTCTTCCTCCGTGTGGATGCGATTGCCACTTCCTGCCTATCAATTGCCACGGACAAGCCCCTGACGATCTGGAGATCAGTTGGCAGTTGATATCATCACTTCCCTGTGCCATTGCTTGAGCTTGCTAGTGCTTGTTCCTTTGGTCCTACTGCCCCTCTATCTGCGTCGATCTAGCGTTGCGCACGTGAGAGACAGGAAATTACAAGAATCGACGCAGGACCCGACGCATTGGCTGACGAAAAAGAGAAGAGCAGGCCAGGTCGAGAAGCAAGCCGACCTCGTGCGGTGTGTGTGTGTGTGTGCGCGCGTGTGTATGTGTATGTGTGTTGGCGATTGCGCGCTTGCGCGCCCACAGAAACGCGTCGGTATCTGCGCTTGGGAATAAAGCAAGACCGAAGAAAGAAGAAAGCCGCCGTCTACACCCGTTCACGCCGGCATCGCATTTTACGCGCCATTGGCTCTACTTCGACTTCCCGGTAAGGTATTCGTCTTCTGCTACCTTCCGACAGTTCCAGAGGCACCTGTCGCCGATGCGCCCGCGCTTTGCCTCCCTTCCCGTAGCCACGCTCACTGTCAGCTTGGTACGCGAAAGGAACAACGGTAGCTGACTGAGCATTCTCCAAGACCAGACCGGACCAGACCAGACTTCGCCCTGAACGAAACTGGCTCATCCTACGTCGAGCAACTCGAATAAGCTCTCACCCGAAGCTTGCGATCGCCCTCCCCGCAATGCGCCCGTCTTCCTCTCCCTGACAGCTTCTCCAACCCCAACATCCTTGGCTCCTTGATTCCTTGATTCCTACCGGACCGCCAGGGAAGACGACTTCTCTCCATCCGCAGCAGCTTCATCGTACTTGTCGATACGCTTCATTGCCGGTGCTCCCGTTAGTCAGCGCGCTACTTCGGTCTGTTCTCCCACGTTTGCCGTACCTGCATGCCACAGCCACGATCTGAACTGGCAGGATCTAGCATGAAGCTTTGCTTACTGCACTGCTTTGCGACCTCTTCCTTTCCCCGGCTTGGGCTGACTAGGACGAAATCAGACGACGACCAACACCAAAGCCTACCGAACAAGCGCATTCTCGACCGGAACACCCAACCGCTGCGAACGAGAAGAGCATCATAAGAAAACACTAGCCGCCAGGGGCTTGTGGACAAGATGAGGCGGAGCAGAACGTCGTCTTCGCCCTACCGGGCTTTGGCTCAGCGTCCGGCAAATGGTCTTCCCGACTCTGCCACGCTGATTCGTTCTTTCAATGTCGAGACAAACCCCACCCGGCCCATACGGCCGTCGCCGTTGACCGCTTCCACGATCCCCGACATGCCGCTGGACATGCTGGATCGTATGAGATCCTTCCCGCTCTTCATGTCCGCCCCCGAGGAGTTTCTCGTCGCGATAGGGAAACACTTGCGGCCTCAGATCCACTCGGCCCATGATCACGTTTTGACCGAAGGCGACGAGGCTCGTGCCATGTACTGGCTGGTTCGAGGAGTCGTCGCCGTTACCTCGAGAGATGGGGAAGCCGTGCACGCCGAGCTCAAACCCGGCTGCTTCTTTGGCGAGATCGGAGTCCTCATGAACATGCCGCGGACGGCCACCATTGTCGCGCGCACCAAGTGCCTCCTGCTCGTCCTCAAAAAGGAAGATCTTCAATCGGAGCTACCCAAGTTCCCGGAAATGGAAAAGGCCATTCGCCACGAAGCGCATGAACGTCTGGCTATCCTTACCAAGAAGCGTCGTGAACGCGGACAGGGGTTGAAGTCTTCCAAGAAGTCGGGAACATCACGTGAGGTCGCTCCCGGGGAAGTATCCACGGGCGAGGTGGGCGTTATCAAGGAAGGAACGGTGGTGAATACTAAGAAGAGGAAATCACCGAGTCCCGGCGTGATTGAGGATCCGAGTGCCGGCAGTGCTCTCGGGAGTGGTCTGGTGAACGTACGGCAAACGCTTAAAGAGCTTCCGTTGTTTTCTCCCCTCTCTCCCGATATACTTCATTTCCTGGG
This sequence comes from Xylariomycetidae sp. FL0641, assembly GCA_022376655.1. Lineage (NCBI taxonomy): Eukaryota > Fungi > Ascomycota > Sordariomycetes > Xylariomycetidae sp. FL0641. The sequence goes on from JAJJKE010000030.1 coordinate 334,059, forward strand.
TATGAGTGCCCAACCGAAGACGTTCCCGCCGTTCACCGACATCATCCGGCAAGGTACGTCTGGGAACGAGATCTACTTCGTCGTTCGCGGCGAGGCAGAGGTGGTCCACGAAACACCGGATGGACAGCCCTTCAAGAGGGCAACACGTTCGCAATCGCTCGTACGACCACGTCTCCGGCAAGGACAGTACTTCGGAGAGGTTGCCAGTCTGGGTCTCTCACTCAAACGAACCGCAACCGTTCGATCGATCACGACTGTCGAATGTCTCATGATCAGTGGTGAAGCTTTGGAGGAACTTTGGAAGCGATGCCCCCCTGGGATCCGAGAGCAAGTGGAGGATACGGCACGAGACCGCATTAAGAAACCAGATGAGGATGTTGAAATGGTGGATGCTGATAAAGCAAGAGATGCCGGACTACCCCTGACACCAGTGAGGACCGCGCCCCAGGTGACTTTCACCACCCCCTCGAAACCTGCATCGCCGGTGAAGGATGAAACTGATCAAATGAAGCCCAAGGACCCGGACCCCTTTCTCAGCGTCGACATGGAGAACCTACGGAACCGACGAAGAGGATCCATGGCCCCTCCGACGCCCCCTAGCGAGACGCCTGCCACCGGGACGCCCCTGAGCAACGGTTTCCGTGTAACGCCCCTCGATACGTTGACACCCGTCAAGTTCACCTTGCCTACGATGATTTCGACTTCTCCCATCTCTGAAGGTCCGACCAAGAAAGCCAAGCTATTGCCAACCCACTTACACTCGGACGCAGAACAGCCAGTACTCCCGGACGACGTGATGCTGACCATCTTCCAGTACCTGGACGTCGTGGAACTCATGCGCTTACGACAGTTGTCTTCGCACTGGCGCAAGGTCGTCTCCACCTCGCCCAAGCTAGGTACGCACGTCGACTTGGCACCGTATAACCGCAGGGTGACGGACCACGTGCTGGTCAACATCATCGCGCCGTTCTTGGGACAACGGCCCCTCTGGGTAGATGTCAGCAACTGTTTCCACATCACCGACGAGGGATTCTCGAAACTGTGGAAGGTGTGCGGCAAGAACATCAAGACATGGAAGATGCGCTCCGTGTGGGATGTTTCGGCCAACCAGATCCTGGATATGAGTGACAACGCCAAGGGACTGGAGGAGGTGGACTGGAGCAACTGTCGCAAGGTGGGCGACAACCTGCTCGCTCGCGTGGTCGGCTGGGTGGTTCCGGACCACCCGCCGCAAGCCACCAAGCAAGTGGTGATCTCGAGTTCGCGGATCCGCGGCCAGAAGCCGCAGACGCAGACGATCACGCTGCCGCCGCCCGGGACGGTGATCGGGTGCCCGAAGCTGAAGCGGCTCAACCTGTCGTACTGCAAGCACATCACGGACCGGTCGATGGCGCACATGGCGGCGCACGCGTCCAACCGGCTGCAGTCGCTGTCGCTGACGCGGTGCACGTCGATCACGGACGCGGGCTTCCAGTCGTGGACGCCGTTCCGGTTCACGCAGCTGACGCACCTGGGCCTGGCCGACTGCACGTACCTGTCGGACAACGCCATCGTGGCGCTGGTGAACGCGGCCAAGCAGCTGACGCACCTGGACCTGTCCTTCTGCTGCGCGCTCTCGGACACGGCCACCGAGGTGGTGGCCCTCGGCCTCCCGCGGCTGCGCGAGCTGCGCATGGCCTTCTGCGGCAGCGCCGTCAGCGACAACAGCCTGGCCTGCGTCGCCCTGCACCTCCACCACCTCGAGCGCGTCAGCGTCCGCGGCTGCGTCCGCGTCACCGCCGTCGGCATCGAGAGCGTCCTCGACGGCTGCGCCCGCCTCCGCGAGGCCGACATCAGCCAGTGCCGCAACCTCGAGGGCTGGGTCCGCGGCGGCGGCGTCGGCCGCTGGGGCTACGACAAGCGCCTCGACAACGGCGCGAACCGCGGGGCCGTGATCCCGCCCCGCGGCGGCCGCAACGGGAACCGGAGCGCGAGGAACCCCGTGGCGTTTGTGGTGGAGAAGGGACCTGGCGGGTTGAGGTGATGGGTGAATGGATGAATTATTAGACTACCATATATGTATGTCCTTATGTACGACCGATTCCAGCTCGGTCGGTCGGTCGGTCGGTCGGTCAGTCAGGCCAGCAGGATCAAGACATCGATCGATCGATAGATACATGGAGAACCTGCTGGAAAAAGGCAAACGTTCTAGAGCTTACCTACCTACTTCTTGGGTACGCGGGATTTTGGATAGAGGGCGGGCAGGCAGGCATTTGGAGCATCGCACCGCACGCGCAAACCTGTTACATACTTACATACTACCACTTACTGTACGCGGGATGACGAACATAGCGAAGAAGACACGAATATTGAGATGAACAGCCTCAAGAGCTTCCACGGTTCTAGAAAAACTGACTGATCGGACGGCGCGCCTAGAAGCCCGTCGAAACGGTCGATCTGAACGCTAAGGTAGGTTACTTAAGTGGTAGGTACCTCGATATGCCGGGTGCTGCCGAAACCTCCACCGGTCAGAAAGTTCCAAGGTTGTGTACTTTTTACCTGCCTACCAGCCAAGTCCATTCGCGCCGATCTTGGCCGGTAGAGCCATTCTCGGCAGGCTCTGGAGTTGGTTTTCGGTGCCTGTTTTCTCACGGCCGCCGGTACCTACATACCTACATACCTACATACCTACAGAGTGAGGCGGAAAAAAAGGCCGAGGTGCGGTTTACGTCATATACCGAGGCAACCCCGACATCCATCCATCCATCCATCCATCCATTTCGAGAGTGCGGCCGCGTTCCAGTCATTTAATAAGAGTTCTCCATTTCCCTACCATTTCAGGCTCGCCAGTGAGAAAGTGAGAGAGCGGGAAATAGATGCCACTGCTCTCAACGCGGGTGGGGTGGCTGTTGACAAATCCGACGGGGCTTCTCGGCCTTTATGCCTGGTGGAGACTGGACTGGACTGGACTGGACTGGACTGGACGGGACTGGCTTGACTGGGCACGGTTTGTTGTGTTTTAACGTAAGGTAAGTACTAAGTAGCGGGCGGGGATAGAATTATAAGTATGACGGCCGGTCGCGAGCTGTTCCATATTGGGCCACTTTGTCGATTTCGAAGCCTCGTCAACGATTGACGTTTCCCCGGGAGAACACAGCCGTAGAGTGAAGAGAGATCACATCACCGACCATGAAGCAGTGGATCACCAACCAAGACGGCCTGGACAAGCTCCAGCTCGTCGACGCGCCGGAGCCGTCCGAGTTGAAGGATGGCGAGGTCCTGGTCAAGATCAACCGGGTGTCGCTGAACTTCCGGGATACCGAGGGTTAGTTATCTCACCGTCCGCGTTGGGGGGGGGGAGCACGAAAACAACGAAGCTAACGAATACCGCCGACCGACGCCAGTCTGCATGGGCGAGTACGGCCACCACAAGACGATCCAGCAGGGCAGCAACGCGATCGTGCCGTGCAGCGACATGTGCGGCGTGGTGAGCCGGGTCGGGCCGGGCGACGCGGCGGGGCTGCAGGAGGGCGACCGGGTCGTCAGCACCTTCACGCAGTCGCACCTGACGGGCCAGATCACGGAGAAGGACATGGCCAACGGCATGGGCCTGCCGCTGCCGGGCGTGCTGACCCAGGCCCGCGTCTTCCCCGCCACCGGCCTGGTCAAGGTCCCGGCCTACGTGACCGACGAGGAGGCCGCCTGCCTGCCCATCGCCGCCGTCACCGCCTGGATGGGCATCAACACCTTCCAGCCCATGGGCCGGCCGCTGCAGGGCCAGGACAAGGTCCTGCTGGTCCAGGGGACCGGCGGCGTGTCGATTTCCGGGCTGCAGATCGGCAAGGCGCTGGGCCTGACGAGTAGGTTTCTTCTTTTGTTAATCTTACCCACCGTGAAAGACTGGAAATGTCGGGGTTGGTTCCATGGGATGAAACTGACAAGAGCACGTGTTACCTAGCCATCGTAACTTCGTCCTCGGACGCCAAGCTCGAGCGCGCCCGCCAGCTGGGCGCCGACCACACCATCAACTACCGGACGACGCCGAACTGGGACGAGCGGGTGCTGTCGCTCACCGACGGCAAGGGCGCCGACGTCATCTTCGAGTGCGGCGGCGCCCAGACCCTCGACCGCAGCTTCGAGTGCGTGGCCTTCGGCGGCCTGATCAGCGCCATCGGCTACGTCTCCGGCAAGCAGGAGGCGCCGGGTAGCCGGTTGATCCCGAACGTCAAGGCCATCAAGCGCAATGTCACCCTCAAGGGCCTCATCAACGGCCCTAAGGACCGCTTCGAGGAAATGCTCGGCCTCTACGAGAAGAAGCAGATCCGGCCTGTTATTGATCGCGTCTTTGAGTTCGAGCAGGCCGATGAGGCGCTCAGGTATTTGTTTAGCGGTAGTCACTTTGGCAAGGTCGTGGTCAAGGTTCCTTGAAGGGTGGGATAGTTGAAGTTGAAGTTGAAGTCGATATGTGAAGTTCGGGTGTAGGTCGTAGAGATCTCACGATCGACCTCATTCACACCGTTTTGAAACCCAGAACCAATTCGATATAACTCGGTTGTCTAGTATAGAATACTGTAAGCTGTTGCAATGGCTTACCTTGAATGAAGATTAAATCGCAGTGGTGATCTGTTTCGACTACCCTGGCACGTGCAAGCAAGGGGGACAAATTAATTTATTCGGAAGAGAATGAGGGTGCTATCACGATAAGATGTCACTGTCGTCCTGCCGTGACATCACAGCGGGGACACATTACCCCCCTGGATTAGGTAGCTAGGTAGATTTATGTATTCTGCCGGTCGGTAAGGCAGGTACTAATGGTTACAAGTAAAAGCTGTCAGACACGATTGCTGTGATAGGTACTTTAAGTACTCGCTTGCTCCACGCCGAACCCGCATCCCGTTTGCGGGGAAGCGAGTCGTCTTGGCTCTGGACAGCGTCTCGTCCGTCCCCTCGTCTCGGCTCTGGGCTGGAGAAAGGTGCGAAGGGTTCGGCAATGCCACCTTGCCTTGCTTGCGATCGGGGGCGCGGGGCTTTTTGTGCATCCCTTTTCTCAACCACCTCTCCACGGTAGCATACTCACTCACTCACTCATTCCCTTCTTTCCTCGGGTCCATCCGTTTACTTGCTGTGCCTGTGTGAACCACCGACGCCATGAGCGAACGCCCGTTTAAGAAGGTAAGAGCCGCGGCATGCTCTACGCATACATACTTACCTTACCTACCTACACACACCTGCACACGCATGACTCGACTAACACCCGCCAGATCCTAATCGTGGGGGCCGGGCCCTCGGGTCTACTCCTAGCCCTGCTGCTCTCGCGCCACGGGATCCCGTGCGAGATCCTCGAGGCGTCGCACGAGCTGGACAAGCAGCCGCGGGCGGCGATCTACGGGTCGGCGGCGGTGCCGGACCTGCGGCGGGCCGGCATCATCGACGAGGTGCGGCGGCGGGGCATGAGCCCGACCTCGGTGTGCTGGCGCGAGTTCGGCACCCACAAGCGCCTCGCCGGCATGGACGCCGAGGTGCTGAAGGACATCGACGGCGAGGACCTGCGCATGGCCTGCCTGGTCCTCGATCAGCTCGACCAGCTCATGCACGACGAGTTCGTCGAGAAGTACCACGGCAAGGTCCACTGGCGCCACCGCGTCACCGCTACCGGCCAGGACGAGCAGAAGGCCTGGGTCGACGTCGATACCCCCGAAGGTCCGAAGAAGTTCGAGGCCGACTACGTGATCGGCTGCGATGGCGCTACCAGTCAGGTCCGCAAGTCGTTGTTTGGTGATGACTTTCCCGGGTTTACTTGGGATAAACAGATCGTGGCTACGAATGTGAGTGAGCGAGGACTGATCAATCAGCCCACTAGCCTGCCAGCCAGCCATGCAAGGAGGCATGAATGAGTGAGTTGCTTGCTTACACGACTGCCAGGTCTACTACGACTTTACGAAATACGGTTTCAAGGATTCCAGCTTCACGCTTCATCCCGAGCACTTCTACGTACGCAGTTTCATGCAACTCCACCAAAACACCCGTATTTTTACTTGCTGACATCCCCAGATGGCCGCCAAAATCACCCCCGACGGCATGTACCGGGTGACGTACGGCGAGAGCCCCGGGCTGAGCTGGGAGGAGATGAAAGAGCGGCAGGCGTGGAAGTACGAGCTGATGCTCCCCGGAAAGCCGAAACCGGGCGACTACGAGCTGGTGAACATGTCGCCGTACAAGATGCACCAGCGGTGCGCGCCGGCGTTCCGGGTAGGGCGGATCCTGCTGGCGGCGGACGCGGCGCACCTGTGCAACCCGTGGGGCGGCATGGGGATCACGGGCGGGTTCGTGGACGTGGGCGGGCTGTACGACTGCCTGGCGGGCATCTGGGACGGCAAGGCGGACGCCGGCATCCTGGACCTGTACTCGCAGAAGCGCGTCGAGAAGTGGCAGACCGTCATCAACCCCGTCTCCTGCGACAACTTCCGCCGCGTGTCCGACGCCGACCCCGCCACCCTCATGGACCGCGACCCCGTCATGCAGGCCTGCAAGAAGGCGGAAGACGACCCGGCCATGCAGAAGGAGATGTACATGGCTGGCTTCGCGGTGCGCTATGATTTCACCCAGCATTATAATAAGGCCTGAACGGGTGGGAGAAGGTGTACAATCGTAAGAGTATATTCGGTGCTCGGAAACGTGCGACAATGTGGATGGGAATGGAACAAGTGGACGAGGGCGTAGGTAGATAGGCCAGGCGTATCCGGCAGAAGGCTCCTGTACAGATTCATCTACGCTACTCGGTCGGTGTTGAAGATCCATTCGGCATACCCCATCAGCTCCGGTCTTGCGCGGTCGTTTGTGATCAGTCACTCTGGATACCTTGGACGAGAGCAAGCCAATCCCGTGGTAGCCAGTGCTCGAGTTTCTCGTTTTCATGAACTGCAAGGTACCTACCTGCTTAAGGTTAGGAACTTGACATCGGGGGCCACTCTAGCTATACCTGCGCACTCTAGCTATACCTGCGCCGTTTGGCCATACCTTTCCTCCGTGGTTCTCGCTCTGATGAACATGACGGCTGGTCAATGCTCGTCTAGTGCTACCGCTTCGGCCGGGGAAGAGCTGCAACGACAGCACTGGCTGTGGGGCTGCTACAAGGGCATGTTGGTATGAACACCGATCGGCGCTGTTGGTCTCTTGACATATGTGGCGGTGCCGTTGTAGTGACAGTCGAAGTTGCCGCTACTGGGGCTTGATGCTAGATCCGTTCCATCGCAGTTCACACTATGAGAGCGTACAGGTTATGACCGGCGTAGTAGTAGTTGTCAGAGCCCCGGCCCTTTCAGCTGCGGCAGGGACCCCGGCTGTTGATGATCCAAGCCCGGCCAGGTCAGCTATGTAAGCCTTTCGAATGGAGAATAGGTTGGCAGAACTTGAAGACTTCACATGTGAGAATACCTAGAACTCATGATCAGATACGAGGCAGCTGAGCTCACGGAACGAGCCCGAGCGATGGTCCATGGGAAGAACATCGTTTCGTGATAGATACACCGCAAGGATGTTGTTCGAACGACAGCTCCAGAGACCCGGCGAAGACACCTCCAGACGCTCGCTATCCACCCCAAAGCCAACACGATCCCTCACAAACTGGCCTTCCCCCTGGATTCGAACGGCACCGTGAGCACAATCAGGCCCGCCGCAATGAACAGCGCGCCACTAGTATACACGGGCGCGGCGGTGTTGAGATCCGCGCAGATGGCCACGATCGGGGCCATGATGCCGAAGATGCGGTTCGACGTGGCGGTGAGGGCGTTGCCGGTGCCGCGGTCCTTGGTGGGGAAGATCTCGGGGGTGAAGGCGTAGAGCACGGCGTACATGACGTTGGAGCAGAAGTTGTAGGCGCAGTTCCAGCCCAGCAGCGCCGCCGACGTCCGCGCCGTCGTCGACGCGTACAGGAACGCCCCCGTCAGCGCCGTGCCGGCGCTCAGCGCCCCCCGCCGCCCGAACCCCGGGACCTCCACCAGCACCCCGCCCAGCAGCGCCCCCGGCACCCCCAGCGCCGCGATGATCAGCGAGTTGCGGTACGTCAGGTACGTCGACCCGTCGCCGAAGTCCGCGCCCCGCGTCGCTTGGATGTACGGGAGGAAGGCGTTGTAGAGGGGGTACCTGTTTGGAAGCCAGCAGCGTTAGCGGTGATACTTACTCGCACACACACACGCACACAAACATAGCCTACGCGGAGATGGATAGAAGGAAGGAAGAAAGAATGTACGCACCCGAGACCGATCAGCCCCCACACGGCCATCAGCGCCGCGGTGCTGTAGCCGAGCTTGCGGGTAGCGAAGAGGGCGCGGACGTGTTCGAGGTCGAGGCGCCGCAGCCTTCGCCGGACGGCCTCGGCGGCGGCGGGCCCGCCCGGGCGCACGTAGCCGGGGGGCTCGCAGGCGCGGAGGTCCGCGAGCGCCAGCGCGGACGTGGTGCCGTTGCGGCGCGCGACCTCGTGGACCACGCGCACGGCGTCGGCGTCGCGCCCCTTGCCCATCAGGTACTTGGGGGACTCGAAGACGGCGAAGCAGGCGGCGCGCAGGGCGAACAGCAGGAGGGTGAGGCCGCCCATGGCGACGAGGAAGTAGCGCCAGCCCAGGTTTTCCTTACGGGGACACTCGGTCGCCGTGGACGGGCAGGTCAGGCCGCCGCCCAGCAGCGGCCACGCCGCCAGGTTCGCGACCACCTGGGCCAGGGCCCAGTCGACCGACAGCACCGTCAGCAGCCACTGGTGCGAGCCGGGCAGGAACTCGAGGAAGACGGCGGAGTCGACGGGCAGGTTGCCGCCGACGCCGAAGGACCAGAGGGCGGCGAAGGCGCCGAGGGCGGCGAAGGACGGGGCCGCCGCGCCCACCAGGCCCCAGACCGCGGTCAGGCCCAGCGTCAGGTTGAAGGCCCACCGCCGCCCGAACACGTCGCACCCGAACCCCCAGAACACCGCCCCGGCCAGCAGCCCCAGGTTCTGCGCCAGCGACAGCAGCGGCAGCTGGCGCGACGTCCGCCCGAACTCCGCCCCGACCGGCGTGAGGATCAGCGAGGTCACGATCGGCCACAGGTTGTCCGAGGCCCAGCCGAAGCCCACCACCGCGAAGAGCTGCCATTGGTACCAGCCCATGCCGATGTCTTGGATCTGCGGGGGCTGGCTGTTAGTCGTGGACGATGATGAAACGGGGATGGATGGGTGAATGGGTGGACTGGAGAACAGAGAGAAAGAGAGAGAGAGAGAGAAAGAGATGTCGTACCGCCCGGTTCAGAACCCGCGCCTTGCTCTCGTAGACCGGATCGATGGTGCCCTTGGGAATGGCGCTGGCATCGTCGACGCCGGTGATAGGAGCGACATCGTCGGGTCCGGGGGCGACGACGACGTCTTGGCCCTCTACGGGCGTCTGCTTCTCCGCACTTCCTTCGGTGACGCGCTTCTCCATGGCTTTCCTTTTCCGTGCTCGCTCGCAGATCAAACAAGAAAGATACTGGGCAAGCTGTCGACTTGGTTTACATGGCAGACCGGGAATGCCTGCAGTCAATTTGGGTGGATTGCCGTTGTCGTTCGGGTAAGCGATGTCGACCACTTAAAGTAGCAGCGAGGTTGGGAAGCCGGCGAGCTTATATGGCGAGTATAAATGCGGCGGCGTATTTGCTTCTCCAACGACGGGTCCAGTCAAAAGAAGGTAGCTGACCTAGTGAAATGTCGTGCTCAAGCTTGAAGGTACCTACGGTATTGTAGCTCTGCAGCTTTGCCACAAATGTCGCAGTGGTCGAGCACCGGCATCCCGTAAGCCTGGCTCGCCTATCCAGACCCTGTCACAGTGGCATCCTTCGGTGTACGATAGTGGAAGCACTGCAGCCATACCTACTCCATCCGGTACTGCAGCATGGCAATATCTCGGTCAGTCCGCCGATCTCCCATGTCCAACCCCTGCCTGTTCCTTTCGTCGCCTATTCCGCCTGGCCAAGCTTCCTGGGATCTACAGTGAGCGGCGATCTGCATCGCCACGGTTTTCCGAGCTATACGTACCACGACGAAGCAAGGAAATCGTCAAGGGTATACAGGATTATTCTATAGGTGTATCATACGCGAACAATAGCTGTCAATGTAAACATTCCAACATGAGCATTGGACATTGGAGCGCCGTCCCAAGAGCAAAAGATGTAGCCAGAAGCAACTGACTGACCATGAACCCGATCATCCCGATCATCCCAATAGCAACCGGCGAACGTGATCCAAGGTCCCATGAGAAGCGAAACCTATCGACCCAACTGCAAACCACCCACTGCTACCGATCGTCCAAACCCTCTGGATCTAGACACAGCAACCAATTCTCCATGTCCTGGCGGCCCGATGGCAACGGGGATCGCGCTTCACGTGACAACGCCGCATCGCCATCGCGTATCCGGAGGCCGTTGTCGTACGTCCCTAGGTTTCTGGCCAGCGTAGCGACCAGCAGAACGATCGCTCTGTATCCGAAGCCCGACGCGGCTGGACACATGTTCTTGCCGACGCCGAAAGGCATGTACGCGTCCCTCTTGGGCGCGGGCAACGGTTGATTCCTATAGGGATGAACTCTCCACAGATTGGTGTCGAAACGTGACGGTCGGAATTCCAAAGCGTCGGGTCCCCAGATCATGGGTTCCCGGTGCCATCTCTCGACGTCCGCCGCTACCACCTCTTCCGCAGTAGGGTTGCTCAGATTCCGCGCCCGGTATATACGCTTCGTGGGTGGGTATAGCCGAAGGCCCTCCTGCGTATTGTCAGTCCAGAGATAGGAGATTCCGTGCGGAAGACGGGATGAGCTTACCATGGCGAATGTAAGGGCTTTCTTCTCGAGTCTCGTATTGTTCAATCTGTGCTGGAAACCGGGTTTCTCCTCAAAACATGCCGGTACGTCCCTGAGCATCTCCTCAAATCGGGTTGCTGTTTCGTCGGTTACCTGACGATAGGCTGCAGAGATGAATGTCGCAAGGACCACGCGCCACATCGTCTCGTAAGCCGGCATGATCATGTTGATCGGACTAGATGTTCCGGTGCCCCCGAGTGCATTTCCGGGCGTCAGGTTGGCCAAGAGGTGCTGCAACTCCAAACGATCCACTTCGCGAAGTTGGCCAGGCTTATCTTTCGACTGCTGCCACAATCTATTGATGGCATCTGTCGCTCGACAGGCCTTGAAGAGGTCGACATCTGTGTGTTTTAGCCCGAAAAGGGCATTGAGCACGAAGACGAAGGTGAAAACCCGAGTGAGTGGCGCCAGGTGTAAGGCAGTTGACCTTTTCATGACGGAAGATTTCCCGATGAAATGTTCGATACAGACATCCAGGGAAGCCTGGGCGAGGTCTGAACGCTCAGTCCATCCCGTGGTATTGCATTTTAGTATGGCTTGCGCTCGAAGTAGAAATGCGCCGTGGACGTCTTCATCGCAAGTCGTGAATGAACTGTTGATCCGGAACGCTGTCACCAATCTCGTATTGGGTGCTGCCCGTAGTCGAAGTCGGTCGGTGAGAGTCTTCGCCCCAAATGCGCTGAAGTCTGCGATGCAGCGGTGCTCATGTAGCTCGGAAAGTACTCGCTGGCGCCGCCTTTCCGCGAGATCTCCACGGAGACGAATGAGGGCAGTAAGACAGAAGCCGAACAAGAGAAAGCCCGAGAGGTATAACATGGTGAGGAACGAGGCTCGGTTACTGGAAATTAGTATAAGTTGTCCTTCGTGTACTGAACGGTTAGCTTGAGTGACAGTCCTCCCGAGAAAGCCCTTGCTTTAATACATGATCTGGCTGATATGCAACCCCACGAGGCACCAAAGATGGTCGAAATTGAGCAAACAGACATCAAGTGGTGCGCGGCGAGGGGCGTATTCAGGGCGGACAACATGCTGGCATGCTCCCGTCCAGCCTATCGCGTTGATCGTAGGAAGACCAACGAGAAGGCAGCTTCTGGAGAATGACGTGGGTTAGTAGATGAGTCGAGCCCCTTCACCACCACATTCGGCGTCAGTCGTGCCTGTATGCCTTTGCTGCCTTGCGGCTACTGGCATTTGGAGGATTGGGGGTCCAGTCATGTAGATGTTGGAACAAACGGAGTTGGAGAAGAGCCTCCTGATGCTGTCGATCGCCATATCCCCAAGACCAGGTACACTTGAGCCCGATTTCGTGAGGTTTGAACGATTGCAAGAACAGAGAATCGATCTTGAAGGGTCAGACGAGCTGGATCAGACGAAATGGGTCAGATGAATTGGGTTGAACAGAGATCCTCGCGTTTGGCCATGGTCGGCATCATTCAGCTTCACAGAAAGAGATCAACGGCGGGTGACTGGGCTTCGCATTGACTATGAACTGACCTTTGCAGTTCACAGGCAGTAATCTCGGTGGGTAAGAGACGACATGGTGCCTTGCGTTTGCGTCTGCGAAGCCGTATCCTTAGGCGGCTTCTTATCTTTCTCCCGAACGCCATATCCCAGCAAATTGCAGACAAACGAACGGGCAAGAGGTCAGGCGCAGCAGAGCCCCAACTTCAGCCTCGGCCTCGTGCGTATGAATGGGTATCGAAGCAATGTTCCGTCAATTTCGTGCGCCGAAGGTGGATGCTTTCACTTGTCGCGATCGCCGCCGATCCTCTCCAGGGCTTCTAGCATTACCACCGAGTTACCTCGAATGACCTAGAAGTAACGAGTCAGCTTTCGAACAGAATGTGAAAGCTCTTCCGAAGCTGGATTCACGTACCACCATGCCTAGTCTGACCTTCTCGCCTCCATCTTTCTCCTCGACCGCGTCGTCAAGCACAATGTTCAGGAAGACCTGTTTTCGCCATTTGTCAGCAAGACTGTACGTGACAAGGGGATACAGCTGAGTTGAACATACATCGTAGCCACGGAGAATGCCAATAACCTTGCGGCTCCCGTTCAATTGTACGAACAATCTCTTGTCGAGGTACTGGAATCATGGTCAAGGTCAGCCAGTTAATACACTCAGTGGGAGTAAAGTTTAGCGCAGTTCCCGTACCTTCTTGAGTTCTGGCTGAGCGGGAGGCATCTTGTCGATAGAGAACTGTGAATATGCCGCCGATAGGGGAGGACTTGGCGACAAGAAGTGGTAGAGGTCGACGACGCGGTTGGATGTTCACGTGTTGAATGAAGCTCAACTTGATACCAGGCAATGGCAGGCGCAGGCGCAGGTACGGACGGACAGGAAGGTGAGCTAAGAAAGGCAAGATAAGATAATCAGCTTACGGCATCAAGCTTATCGATAAGACATTTCGTCAGTGACGCGATGCTCGCCTGCGCGCAAGGATGTACCAAACAACATTCCGACTGCCCGACTTGCCGATCCATTTTACGACAGTTCCCAGTAACAACCTTTACACGATGAGTTCCTTCAGCGCCAAGCGCAAGGCGCGTAAGATTGCCGTGCACAATGATGACGAAGAAGAAGAAAAAGATGCGCCGACAACCGCCTCCCTCAACCCTCCACCCGAAGCGCAAGAGCCCGCTCTGCAAGCGTCGTTCAAAAGTCGGAAACCCTTCAAGAAGTCCGGTCTACGGAAAAGCATCAACGTCGACGATCTCGAGCCCACTACCGCCACGAACGAACAAGGTGCGGGGGATACAGGGGTAGAAACAACGAAAAGGGGCAACGACCAAGATGGGAAACCAACATCACCACCGCGAATACGACCCTCGATCGGTCGAACCGCATCTACCAAATCGAAAAAGCGCCAGTCGAGTTCAAGGCTGTCCTTTGGGCCGTCTGTCGAGCCGGGGGGAGAAGAGGATGACGATTCGATCGTACTGGGAGAAGAGACGTTCACTCCGATAAAAAACAGACTGGCCACGGCCTCAACTCCCAACAAGTTACCTTCCCGACTTCCCATGCGTTCGATGGACTCCTTCGACGACGATCGACCGCGGTATAGCAAGGAGTACTTGTCAGAGTTACAATCTTCTACCCCAAACACGCCCCAGAACATAGCAACTCTGCATCCCACAGATGATGACGAGATGAATCTGGACGCTTCGGAGCTGGAGGGTGCCATGATAGTAGACAACCCCACAACATCATCTGCCCCTACAGACACCGACACGGCCGTCTTAACCGAGGCCGAAATCCGCGTGAAGAAAGAGAGGCGTGCACGTTTGGCCAAGCAAGGTGGTCAGGCGTCCGATGACTTCATATCCCTTGACGACGGCGACGGGGCCGGCGCCGACCAGCGCGGGACCGGTGATTCGTTCTTGACCGTGCTCTCGCGCCAAAACACCTCCCACAAACCCAAATCCGACACGCGCCTGGTCGCGGAAGACGAAGACCTAGGCGAAGGTTTCGACTCACTAGTCGAAGACGGCGGACTAGCCCTAGGCCGCAAAGCGGAACGGGAAGCGCGCCGCCGCCGCCGCGCCGAGATGGCGAACCTAATCACGACAGCGGAGGGGGATTCGGACGGCTCGTCCTCGGACTCCGAGGCCGAACGACGAGCGGCGTACGAGGCGGCGCAGACGCGCGCGGGCATGGACGGGCTGGCCGCGGAACGCGAGGCGCAACGACGTCGGCTCGGCGGCCTCGGCGTGGTGCAGATCCCGCCCAAGATCACGCCGCTCCCGGACCTGAGCGTGGCGGTCGACGCGTTCGCCGCGCGCCTGCGCCGGAAGGAGGCCGAGGTCGCCCGCGCCCGCGCCCGCCTCGCCGAGCTGCGCGCCGAGCGGGACGGCGTCCGCCGCCGCGAGCCCGAGGTCCAGAGGCTGCTCGACCAGGCCGGCGAGCGGTACCGCGCGCTGATGATGCCGGATGCAGCCACCACCACCGCCACGGCGGACGGCGGCTCGGCCCCGGATCCAAGAGGCGACGACGACAATGCGGCGGCGGCGGCGGCGGCGAGGTCACTGCTGGATCAAGCACGGGCGGGGGCAGCCGGGCCGGGCGAACGGGGGTTGGAGAGTCTCGGGACGACGCCGGTGAAGCAGTCACATGTCGAACTTTAAATGATACCCCAATCTACTTTCGGAAGCAGTACCTTCCATTGTTTGTTTATTTCTTGCTTGCGGCAGAACCAACTTGGATGGCAGGAGGAAGTGATGAAACAACGGAATTTGCGCCGCCATACACGTGATCGGTCCGACGTACCAAAACAAAACTGCAAAGTACATGTAGTCAAGCAAGTGCGCGCCATCACTCGCCCCGCAAACGAGTGAGATGAGGAAATGCTAATCCATGTGACGCCCCATCACCGCCTGGTATCAGATACAAGTATGATACACCTCGCCTCGCATTATCAATCGTATGCCCTCTGTGCTCAACAGGAATCATGCTCCTACTTCACCGATTCCGAAAAGCCGTTGCCGGCATCACCCCATTCGATATTCGTGAGACGATCATAATCTACTTCGACCTCGAGACACCAGCTCCGATAACCCCCGGCAACTTCTCCTCGCCCACGCTGAACAGCAAGCTGATGGAGAAGGCAATGGTGGACACAAGACCGATCGAGACGCCGGCGAATAGCCAGAAGGGCGTGCTGATGTCGCGCTTCTGGCACATGGAACCACCCCAGCGGTACAGGTGCGTGCGGCCCTTGTCATCCTCCTCCTTGGTCATCTCACAACGGCAGGAGAAGCAAGAGGCCTCGCTGTCCGTCCAGCGGTCAACGCATTCGCCGTGGTTGTAGCAGTTATTGGTGGCCGTCATGCAGGCATTCTGGGAAGTGAAGCAGGAGGGCACGACGGTCGTCTTGGCGTTGGAATCGTACTTGGGCGCGGCGGCCTCGTTGTCGCTGTATCCGTTGAAGCTCGTATCGACTTGAGCTTGAGGGGAAGATATAGAAGCCACCAAACTGGCAAGGTCACTGGGCTCGCCCATGACTTGCTCCTCGGCCGTACGTCGACGAAGCTCCTCGGTTCCGGAGCTGGATGTGGTAATGGGTGGTAGAACAAGAACGGTCAGTTCGATCTGCCCGTCACGTGCCCGACGTACTTCATTGTCAAAGCTGGCGATCTTGTACGCCGCTCCATTGTCCTACGTAAGGTAATGTTAGCATTGGCATTCCTAGAGCAGGCGGTGCTTGTGCTCGTTTATGATAAAGGCAAACTCACCTTGGAGAGGTCGTAATGGATGAAGAATGACCCAGTGCTTTGGTCAATGCAACTCTCCACGACGGATTGCTTGGGTGGATCGTAGTGACATGACATCTGGTCATTCTTGATCAAGGCCAGCTTTGATGAGCTCAAGCCGGGAGATGTGAAAGAGGGCTGTCTATCGGGGAGTACAGCGTCCACTTCGTCGCGGTACTTGTCGGTGACGCCCGAGAAGGTGATGAAACCCTGGGGCAGCTCTTTGGTATTAGATGCCCCAAAGAGCGGCTTGGGAGGGACACCAAACTGGTTGATGAAGGAAATGGCCTCATCGTCGGCCAGGGAAGAAGGTAGGCGGTTCAAGATGGATGACTGATCGGCGGAGTTTATGCGCGGGAGGAGGATGGATTCGGCGAGTGTGCTTGGGATGGAGGGAACGTCAGAAGCTGTAGCAGCATCGACATCAGACTGTCTGACGATGTAGGCTTTGGCTTCTGAATCGTGTAGCTCGGTGCTGGCGGTTGATACACCGGCCAAAGCGGATAGCAAGAGGTTGCGCAGCTTCATGATGTCGATGAGGTTGGTTTTGATGTAGCTGGCTGGTCGTCGAGCGTCCTTCACCTCGTTGCCTCTCTGAAGGGCATGTGGGTGCCGATGGAGAACTGGTGGTCGCGGTCGGTAAGCTTGAATGATGGATGAACTGGGGCTCTGCTGGGAGCCGGGCCAAGTTCAACTTCAACTGGCGGATGTGGAAGGGTTGGTGATGCTGGAATGCAATTACGCAGCTCAGGTGGAGTTGCACTATGCAAGGATCTAATCAGCACGTGAGTGTTTCAAGCGTAGCGATAAGAATGTGGGTTCATTATGTAAGCGGTTGAACGACATTCAGCCCGACTTCAGCCCGACACCGGGCAACCCGGGATCTGAGCTGATATCATAAACCCGCACTGTACCACATGCACATCCAAGCACACCACCCACAGTTGACAGTCAACCTCGACGGCTTGCATAAGGCAAGGTTCTTGACTCATTAATCACGATAGCGGGCCGCCATTCCCGATAAGGAACAAAGCTCATCGAAACCTTTGAGCCTTCGAGGGGCGCTTCCATGGTTTGGGGTCATGTACCTATTGGAGGCCAAATCTTCTAGAACAACCTTATCCATGGCTGTTTAGAGACTCCCAGGTCTGGACATACTTTACAGAGTGTGCGCCTTAGACTGTGTCTCGTGGACTTGTCTTGACATAGCTGGCATTCAAAAAAGACGGCACTCGAACAGACGGCACTCGAAAAGGTGCAAGACAAGATTCGAAAGCCTGTCACCGCCACTGCACCAGTCAACTCCTCTCTGCCCACGCTCTTCCCTTCCCTTCCCTCCCCGTGCAGCCGGCCGACTACTGCAGCTCCGTGGCTTTGCCCACGCGCCCTCAATATCACGATCGCAGAACTACGACCACAACTTTCTCGGGACTCCGCGCAAGCATTCCCACTTCTTGATCCCGAACCTGCTGTCTGCGCGTTCCCGTCGCGTTCCCGATTCCGAACTTCCCACACCACCAACTTTCTTCGCTCTTCCCCGATCCCTGATCCCACCACATATCCGACCGGCCGCCGTCTCGGGCGCGCCTCCACCCCCTAATCATGTTGCGCCTGCTACGATGGCGTCCCAATGTCATATCACTTGGTTCCCGAATCAACCGAGCAGCAATTCCTGAGGCCAAGATTCCGCCTCGACCTCAGACCCTCCGCGTACAGAATGTCAGGATACGAAGATGGTTCCGGCCCAGGAATTTCATCATCGGTGGCTGTATCTACTACTTCTGCTACCAGGCCTACGACCGTGTGGTGTTTGGTACCTTGGACCGAGCCGCCGAGAAGATGGTGAGCCAGATGTCACCAAGGGAGCGCAGCGCAAGGGAAGAGGAGGCCGAGGAGCCGATCTTCATACCCATCCCCTTCACTGCGAGGAGGGTGGATCCGGTGCCCTACCGAGGAACCGATCCCGAATGGCAAACCTTCATCAAACTTAGCAAGGACACACAGAAGTTGGCGTCCATACGCAGTACGTCCATAACGCGAATCCCCCGTGAGAACTACGACTGACAGAACAACAGCGGATTTGGCCGAGTACGTCCGTCGTTCCGCATTGGCGGACCGAGTGTATGGCAAAGATATCCAACCCGGCTCGCTTTGGCTTGATATTGAGTTCCCCTATAAAGCACCGGCCACTTTCGTACGCAAGGGGTGAGTTGCAATTCTCACGTGACAGTCTGTGTCCTTCGTGACAGCCTGTATCCTCCGTGACGGCCTGTGTGAGGACAAGGTGCGCTGACCTTTCCCAGACTGCTCATAAGCGATGATGGGATAGAAATCGGCGAGAAACCCATCGACTCACTGCATTACTTCCGAGAATCGCGAATCTTTTGGCCAAGAGAGGTCGCCGTGTCTGTGTACACTCTTCTCAACGCACTGGTTATGCAAGAAGCCGATTTCCTCGCGAGAAGTGCAAGACGGCTTACGCCCGAGCCCAAAGTAGAGACCAATGCCGTCTTGCAGCAGACTGTGGAAAAGATTAATAAGCAGATGAAGAAGAGCTCCGGCAAAACCGAGGCTCCGCCGTCTACCACGCTTTCCAAAACCCAGTCCACCAGCAGCTCCGAAACCGGCCCGTCGACTTCCAAGGTTAAGGGACCTCCCGGCACCACCACGGAACCGGCGACTATGAGTTCCAGTACCGGCGAAAGGAATGCGGATGCGTTGGCCGCGCAACTCATCCAATACCATCGTAAGGCGACGGAGCATTTCCAAGGACCCAGAGAAGCCTTTCACAAGAGGCTGGCGCGGGAATGGCGCCGGACCCGATCTTACCCGCCGCGCGGTTGCGTTATGGTCAGTGGGCTGGTGTCGCTTAAGACGCCAAAGGCCAGAGTTACGGTCGATGTGGTTGCGTGGTGGGACCCGAAGACCGAAGCCTTCCACCAGCCTTCCATGAGCCTCTCCTTGCGAGCGATTCGCATGTGGCGTCAGAGTCCCATTGGGTGATGGTTGGACGCGCAAACATACTACGGTTTCCTTCTGCATGGTATAAAGACCCTATTTCACCATGGGCGCGCAGGATTTCCGTGGCAGTATATTCAGCATCAGCGTGTCATAGCGATTGATAGACGCCTGGTTGTTTTCAGCATAATACCACGTGGGCGTTCGGAGTGTGGTCAGGTACGGTATGGTACGGTATGGTACTTGGATCTGGATCAGACTGCAAGCGAGCGAGTCGAGTCAAGACCTCGCGGGCATGGCATGGCATGGCATTCCAAGAGCGAGACCCGTTTTCGGAAACAGATATCGTAGAATTGAACTACAGAACGGCCAGCTGGATAGGCACCGTCCGCGACTCTTCGTTTTCATCGTGTGCTGCCTATTCACGAATCGGTGTCATTCTCCCGGCGACCTTTGCAGTGACCCGAACAGGATGAAGTAATGCGCGCCTGTCTGGTGTCGGTGGCAATGAACTGTCGTCACCTAACGCCCTGGTGTTTTGTCTCTCTTGTCCGCTGTCAACCCGCGCTTCGGCCCCCCTCGTCGCTGCTCTATCTTCGTTTCGACAGTGTCCAGCAGTTGATTATGTCGCTTGTAGCGCTCTGGCCTGACCGTTCGGGTTCGCCCTGTGCATCTGCCGTTGCCATCCCCTGGTTGCACCTGGCTTGGGTCCGACGTACGACAGCAACGATGACCTTCAGCACGTAGACAGATGTATCATTACCTCTGAGACGGTCCCGTGAGTAACTTCTTAGATACGCTACCCACGTGTACCTTGGCTCACGCCCTAGACGTGTGTCCAGTTCCCGAGCCCAGGCGGTCCATCTCAAGCCTACCGTCTTCGACCCAGACGGTCGCATTGCCACTGGGCTCCGGGCCGGCGTCTTCTCGCCCGCGGCAGCCGAACGCGGCGCTCGCTCTCCCAGGGGGTCTCTGATATCGTCGGGTCTTGAACCCGTACGATGTGTGAGCGCCTGGTCGTCCGGATCGTCAGGGCGGCGCCTTTTCTAGCCGATCCCCGGAGTTCCCGGTCCGCAGCCTCCAGAACGTCCAGTCCAGTAGCGTGTCTCTGCGTCCCGGTTCCGTGCGAAGACCATCGAGTTCGCCCCCCAAAGGCTGCTTGTTGTCTTGACTTGCTGCCTGAGGTTTTCGCGCGGTTCGCTGTATGTAGGCTCGTCTTCTCAGGCCTCTTTCTCTGGCCTCATGTACCTAACCCAGGTCGCAGGTTTCGCAGCGGCGGCAATCACATCGCCACTTCGGCCGTTCCTAGAGTCGTTCCACGAGCGCTTGTCCCCTGAGCGCGTGTCCCCTATCCAGGGACATACACCTCCAGCCATGCGCGCACGTCGTGACCATTCTATTCGCGAAATCGCTCTTCCATGGTCATAGCACGCCGTCTTCGTCACAGTCAACGCGACTACGCCTCCCCTCCGTGCTGTCCTCACCCGCGCGCAGATCTACGGCCGCATACTGCACCATCGCATCCACGCAAACACGAGTCGCTGGACTCACAAACCCCCAGCATCCCGCCTTTGCCCAACTCCGACGTAGGGTTAGTTAGGGTTAGGGTTAGGTTAGGGTCAGGGTTGTATTGGGATATGTCCTCTTTGCGTTGTCCCGGGGGTTGTGAAGCTGCCTCACCTGCACCGACAGCCAGGGACTGCGTACAATGAGCTGGGCTTCCCGGACCTTATCCCCAGGAGACGCCGTCACCGTCGGGTCTTCGTTCATCATAGCGGAGAATGAAATGGTTCGCTCGAGCTCAGATCAATTGATATGGCATTCGTGCTGTTTGTGCTTGCAGGTATCCCGAACAGTGCGCCTCCAGTGGAAATCATGGCGTTCTTGTCCGGCGCGGGTCAGCGACTAGACAGAGACCCGATTGAACGTCGCAACGGACGATCTCCTCGCTCTCGGGTGACTCGTAAACAAATGCGGAGTGTTCCAACCGCTTAATCTCCCTCGAACGGTCGGTGATGGATTGGGTGTGCAGTCTGTTCGTGCTTGGGACTACATGGGAGCTTGCTGGTCGGCCCAGCTGTGATATCGCCTTCGAAGGCTGCTGCTGCAATGCCTGCTCCGTCCAATTCATGCTGCCGCCGTCCACTCCTGGGGGTTCATGGTGTGTGTACGGGCTGGTCTCCCAGCGGCCACATCATACCTCACGTTCAGTGTCGAGTCGTCACACACGCAGTAGGGCAGCTGGGCGCATGTATTCCGTACACCGCTAGCGTGGAAGAGCAATCTAGGCCACCGGAGGGAAGCCAAAGCGAAGAACCTTACGGTCAGTAACGAGAGAGAGCCGCCAGAACCAAGTCTGCGCCCGCGTCAACGTGGACGATAAACCGTGCAATGGAATAACCGCGTTGTCGGCGATTATCGAACTGCTGAACCCCTAGGAAATGGTCTGTGACTCTAATCATCTTGTAGAATGTTAGCGACGAGGATACCTCTTTCAGCGGTGATTACCCATCCGGCGCGGTTGCAGGTGCAATGAAATCAGACCAGACACACTTGCGCATTCAATGTATCACAATCCTTTCGACTTACACGGATCACATACTACTATGACCATTGCATTCAAGTCCAACAACCTCGGTCTTGTTGCTTTATACACACGAGTCCATTCAATGGACTGGCAGCCCCACGGAAGCCCTTCGTGTCCCGGTGCAGCTCATGACGGCCCCCGCGTGGGTGATGATGCGGAGTCTCGGAACATAAATGAACACCGCGTCCGGGCTGGTGTCCGATGGATGCAACGTGAAGCCGGGGCTGTGAATGTTGGATGCCGAGGTCAAAACGCAGTCCTTCAATGAAACAATCTTGCGTCATGTCTTCAAATTGAAGCTGTCCTTCTTTTCCCCGACGACGAGGATCTTCTTTTGAGACAACAAGGTAGCTGAGTATCGCACTGTCGCACTCCTCTCGCGTGGTACTTACCGGTCTTGCCTGTCCTTCTGCCCGTCATTGAAACACGGGAACCCCGCATCGCGGAGAAACCAACCGAGGACCAAGGGAGTACTTACCTTAGCATGATACCATAGATCGACTTTGGTTACTTGCAGCTTGCGTCGTCGTTCCTCGACATTCACGTAATAATCAAGCGAGCACTCACCTCGAAATCGTGGAAGACAGGACCGGTCCCATCTTGCCTATCGCCAACCAACATCCACCTGACCTCCACCTCACCTCCATCTCACATCCACCCCCTTCGCGATGGCGTACACCGAAGCGGCCTTGCGAGGGCGACCGCTCGTCTCCTACCCGCCGCTGCGATTCCTGTACAAGCTTCTCTACCTCAGCACCCTCCTCGCACGCCTACCCCTCTGGGTCCTCAGCTACGCACTCCTGCGGGGCAGACGACTGCATCCCTCCTGGACCCTGCGCCAAACCGTCATGGTACGACTGACCAAAGCGATGCTGCACCTGAGCGCGCGGGCCGAGACGCCGCAAAAGCTACGCCTGCGGCCGGGAAAAGAGGGGGCGCGCTTCGCGACCCTGGCCCCGTTCGCCTCCGACGTATACCGCGGGGTCCTGGCGGAAGGGGACGTCGCACCGGCCACGATCGGGGGGACCTGGTTCCCGGCCAAGCCGAACGAGGCGCAGCGCGTTGGACCGGGGACGAAGACGCATGTCGTCCTGCACTTGCACGGAGGGGCGTTCGTGCTCGGCGACGGCCGCACCGACGCCGTGGCCTTGGCAAGTTCGCGACTCCTCGCGCACGCGGGGGCGGCGGCGGTTTTCTGCCCGCAGTACCGGTTGTCGAGCCGGCCGACCGCGGCGCCCTTCCCCGCCGCCCTCCAGGACGCCCTGACCGCCTACCTGTACCTGGTGCGCACGCTCGGGGTGGCGGCGCGCAGCGTCACGCTATCGGGCGACAGCGCGGGCGGGAATCTGGCGATCGCGCTGCTGCGATGGCTGGCGGAACACGGCGATGCGTTGGGCATACCGCCCCCGGGCAGCGCGGCGATCGTCTCGGGGTGGGCGGCGCCGGTCAAGAGTCTCTGGCCTGCGATTTGCACGACCAGCAACCCGCACTACGGAATCGACATGCTACCCGCGGAACTGCTAGCCTGGGGAGCGCGCGCGTACGCCCGCGTGGTGCCGGCTACCGACCCGTATATCACGCCGTTGGGCCACCCGTTCGCGACGCCGGTCCCGCTGTTTTTCACGTTCGGGACGGCCGAGATCTTTGCCGTGGACGGCCGGCGCTGGGTCAGAGAGATGCGCGAGGTCGAGGGTAATGTGGTGGAAGACAACTGGGAACCGGGTGCACCGCATGATACCCTGCTGCTGGGGGATACGTTGGGTTGGAGGGAGAATGCCAAAGAAGTGGCGCGACAGATCGGCGCGTTCGTCAGGAAGCACCAATAAGGGAGGCCTCAAGAATTTTTTTGAAGATAATCATGCGATGCGGGCCTGTTTGCTTGTGTAGGACCGCCAACTGCATGCATTGTACGGAGTATCCGTACAGCTGCAGGTATTCTCCATGGAATATTCGAGCCGACTGTTGTGTTCCTTGGCGGCGGATCCCTCAGTGAAGAACTGACTGACCTTTTGCTGGTGAATCTGCATAGGAACAACAGCAAACACTGCAACTATCCTACTATGACCATAGTTGGGAATCATGAGAATACCGCCCTCGTTTCCTCTGGGCCTCGTTCATTCGGAGCCTCGTTCATTCGTGAGCAAGACGTGGTGTGATTGTAACCGCTCGGTACCCCTGGTGGCGAATCAGAAGTTGGATGTAGACTACTGCACGATCAGTGTAACATGATACCAACACAGGATTGATTGTGGGATTGTATTGCCTTTAGCATCGGGGTGACTCTCTTTTGGGAAATCTCCCGAAAGCAAACTGACTGTTGGCTGCGTGATGCTGATAACCCTACATACAGGCTTGACAAGCATGTGTAAGGGTCTTGCCGTGACAGCGTGACATCTGAGTTAATGGTTCCAATGACATTATGCGCAGGGTGTGCCGGGTTTGAATCCGCGAGACATGAGGCCCTTTCCTCTCTATCAAGCTAAGCTTATGGCAGAAAGGCGACGATGCGGCGAAGCGAAGTGGGAATACTTGGTGGAAGACTGTCATCTCGTCATCGTGGTGTCACGGTCATAAGGCACATGGCCAGGCAGAATCCTTTCTTTCGTCAGCGGCCACAATGTCAGCGCCGGTCAGCATTCAGGTACCTATGGATGTCGTACGGGCACCGACAACATGGAGAAACCACCGAAGGATGAGGAATGTTAGGTGGCAGGGTATATTCTTGTACTCCCTTGAATTGCGAACCATGCGCCCAGCTTTGTAGCTAAACTTGTCAACTTGACAACCATGGACACGGCTCTACCTTATGCCAGATCTGTTAGGCAATGAATGTGACTTGAGCTGGAAACAAGGCGACCAATTAAGGCGGTCTCACTCAGACAGTCTTGACCGTCTTGGTAGCTATGTTTGATTGGAACATCTGACTCTATGTGTGGTGACATAGCTTGATGCCGGTGAGATCTCTGTGGGGGTTCACCGACAAGAGAAGGCAGAAAATAAACCGAAGGCGGTGATGATTCGATGACAACCTCAGTCATTTTGGTAGGACCCTTCGGTGAGGGATCGACAATAGCTGACGTGGTTTGGAGTAGGAGGCTGTAAGAGCCTGCAAGAGGCTGTAAGGGAGGCAAGGAGGTTAAGATTGAGCTGAGGTTGGCGATGGCGATGGAAAATCGGGAACCGGGAATTGAAGGGAGAGACGATGACGCCTTGGACGGTGACAGTGACTACCAAATGCAGGAAGCCCGAAGTTCCAATTCCATTGGAGCTGAAGTGCAAGCTGAAGCATCGGGGACCGGACAGAGAACCGGAAAGGCCAGTCTCCGGTTAGTTCTGCTGCCATTCCATTCCCGGCATCGCCGTCGATGGGATACAGCGATATTATCGACAAAAGTGATATCAGAGAGATACAGTGAGGACGCTAGGGCAAGCAAGGCAAGCTAACGCGAGCGGGACCCCCAACCAGATCGATCCCGCATTCCCAGTGGGCAAGCAAGGCAGGTGGTGGCACGGGTGGGCACTGGGCAGATAGCGGCCAGTAAACCGGGATCCTAGCTCGCCTAGAGGCTAGAGGCTAGCACTGACAGGCCAGGCCAGCTCAGCAGTCTGCAATCGATAAGGTGAGTGACCACAACAACCGGCAGCCTGTCACCTCTGACAATCTGTGACCAGTGGACCGCTCATTTTGGCTGGGGTCTACGATCATCATGGGAAATTTCTCTTCACCGTCCCTTCGGGCCGCCCCTCCCCCTATCCAGCCGCAGTCGCGACCGGGACAGAACCTTGGAACCCTTTTTCTGCATCACTGCGCCGACTTTCTCACCCGAGCTTTTCTTTGTCCGTCTGTCCGTTCGTCCTTCCCCAGAACAACACGGACGACCGAGTGGCATCCTCCATTGGGCCCAGGCGCATCAGCCATCCGCTGTTGGTGTGTTGTGTATATTGACGCCAACCCTCGCTGTTGATCCGTCCATTCGACAAGGCGGACAACAACAGCAGCAACGTTTGCGACACGGTTCCTTTCTTGACCGAGGCGTGCCGTTTCTAACTTGGTACTTCCATTCGTACCTGGTACCTGCCGAAGCTTCGAATTGAAGGCAGTCAGGTGCGTTCGGTTTCCCATCCACAGCCTTCCCGCTCCTACCTCACCAAGCAAACCACCGGCCGACGACCGGGAACTGTGACAGCCGTGTTCACGTGAGACTAACCATCACCTCCGTTCACAGACATATACCCTATACCTGGTCGCAGAACTGCCAATGCCTTTACGATAGTGCGCAATACCACCATGATTGCCGCCTCGTCCTTTCTGCCGTCGCGTTTCCGCGGCGAGCAGCCGAACGGTGCTCCCAAACCACCCTCTAAACTGAACAAGAAGATCACTCCCTTCTTGCAGTTCGTTTCCAAGATCGCCTCTCTCCATCCTATCCACACCATTGTTCTTGTGGCCCTCATTGCTAGCACCACCTACGTCGGTGTTGTGAAGGAGAGTCTGCTGCAAGTCACCCGTACCGAACGAAAAGCAGAATGGTCCTCTCTGGTTGAGGGTAGTCGATCTATCCGTACCGGTCCTGAGACTTCCTGGAGGTGGCAGAGTTGGGATCCCAACGCCAAGGTTCCCAAGGACCATGATCACCTTGCCCTCGTTACTTTGGTCTTCCCGGAATCGACTGAGGACGCTGCGCAGACCGCGCCTGTTCACCATATCGTCCCGCTACCGCAGAACCTTTCTGTCTCCCATTTGCCATCCACTGCGAACCCATTGACGGCCTACTCGCAAGACAGCGCTTTGGCCTTCTCTATTCCGTATAACGAGGCCCCGGAATTTCTCGCCGCGGCGCAAGAAATTCCCAACGATGTTCCCGGCCAGGAATGGCGTGAAGATGCGTCCGGAAAGAAGGAACAGAAGATGTGGATCATGAAGGTGGCCAAAGGTGACACCCAGAGCAGTCTCGTACGCTGGGTTCAAAATGGCTGGACCGAATTCCTCGATTTGATCAAAAACGCCGAAACCCTCGACATTATCATCATGGGCCTAGGCTATCTCGCCATGCACCTCACCTTTGTGTCGTTGTTCCTGTCTATGCGCAAACTGGGTTCCAATGTCTGGCTCGCCATTAGCGTCCTGTTCTCTTCCACCTTTGCCTTTTTGTTTGGTCTGAACGTGACCACCAAGCTGGGTGTTCCCGTTACCATGGTGCTGCTCTCCGAGGGTTTGCCATTCCTGGTCGTGACCATTGGGTTCGAGAAGAATATTGTTCTAACCAGAGCCGTTTTGTCACACGCACTGGAACATCGCCGACCTGAAGAGAAGGAAGAAGGGCCTGCAGCCAAGAAACCTGCTGCGAGACAAGACAGCCTCATCCAGTTTGCCGTGCAGCGAGCCATCCGGGACAAGGGTTACGAGATTGTTCGCGACTACGTGATTGAGATCTTGATTCTGGTGGCGGGTGCTGCTTCCGGCGTTCAAGGTGGATTACAGCAGTTTTGCTTCTTGGCTGCCTGGATCCTCTTCTTCGACTGCATCCTGCTGTTCACCTTCTACACTGCCATTCTCTGCATCAAGTTGGAGATCAACCGAATCCGGCGTCACGTGGAAATGCGAAAGGCCCTCGAAGACGATGGTGTCAGCCGTCGGGTCGCCGAGAGTGTCGCTTCGAGCAATGACTGGCCACCCCAAAACGGCAAGGACCGCGTCAGCCAGGCCCTCTTCGGTTCAGGCAGCAAGGGTAGCAACGTGCCCAAATTCAAGTTCTGGATGGTCGGTGGCTTCCTTGCTCTCAATGTGGCCAACATCTTTTCCATTCCTCTTCGAACATCGGAACTCGGCGTCTCTTCCTGGTCTACCGGTCTGGGTGGTATGGTCAGCATGCCTCCTCTTGACCCTTTCAAAGTCGCTTCCAACGGACTTGAAGAGGTTCTCTTCAACGCCCGCAGCCACAGCAAACCCACTGTCGTCACTGTCTTGACTCCCATCAAGTATGAGCTTGAGTTCCCCTCGGTTCACTACGCAAGCACAACTGGCTTCGATGGGGGTGAGTTTGGTGACGGTTCCACCCCACTTGATGGGTATGGTGTTGGCGGACGTATGGTGGGTAGCATACTCACCAGCTTGGAAGACCCTATTCTCTCCAAGTGGATTGTTGTGGCTCTGGCTTTGAGTGTTGCGCTCAACGGATACCTCTTCAATGTTGCTCGGTGGGGTATCAAGGATCCCAATGTCCCCGACCACCCTATCGATCCCAAGGAACTTGCCCAAGCCGAAAGATTCAACGAGGCACAGCCTTCGCCTTCTAGTCTGGTTCAACCCAAATCGAAGAAGCCTGGAATGCCCGTTACCCCCGCTTCCACGGATGATGAGAGTTCCATGGTTCCCCCCGCTCCCAAATCACTCCAGCCACTCACTCCCTCGGCACCTGACACCGTTCGCGACTATTCCGAACTGGACGTTATGCTCAAAGAGAAGCGGGCTCACGAGCTGAATGACGAAGAGGTGGTGTTCCTCTCGTTGAAGGGAAAGATTCCTGGCTACGCATTGGAGAAGACTCTCAAGGACTGTACACGTGCCGTCAAGGTTCGTCGATCTATCATCTCACGGACACGCGCCACCGCAGACTTTACCGGCAACCTCGATCGCTCGGAACTCCCTTACGAGAACTACGCCTGGGAGCGTGTTCTGGGCGCTTGCTGTGAGAACGTCATCGGTTACATGCCCCTGCCGGTTGGTGTGGCTGGCCCTCTCGTCATCGATGGTCAGAGCTACTTCGTACCTATGGCCACGACGGAAGGTGTCTTGGTTGCTAGCGTCAGTCGTGGTTGCAAGGCTATCAACTCTGGTGGTGGTGCCGTGACGGTTCTGACTGGTGATGGTATGACCCGTGGGCCCTGTGTAAGCTTCGAGACACTCGAGCGCGCCGGTGCTGCCAAGATCTGGCTCGATTCCGATGATGGACAAGCCACGATGAAGAAGGCGTTCGACTCGACATCCCGGTTTGCCAGACTGCAACAGATGAAAACGACCATCGCCGGCACCAACCTGTACATTCGCTTCAAGACCACCACCGGCGATGCCATGGGCATGAACATGATTTCCAAGGGTGTCGAACACGCCCTGAACATCATGGCTACCGAAGCTGGTTTCGAAGATATGGCGATCATTTCCGTGTCTGGAAACTTCTGTATCGACAAGAAACCCGCTGCCATCAATTGGATCGACGGACGTGGCAAGGGTATTGTCGCCGAAGCCATTATTCCCGCCGATGTCGTCAAGGCTGTCCTGAAGAGTGACGTGGACAGCCTCGTCGAGCTGAATGTGGCCAAGAACTTGATCGGTTCTGCTATGGCTGGGTCCATGGGTGGCTTCAATGCACAGGCTGCCAACATTGTCGCGGCGGTTTTCATCGCTACTGGACAAGATCCTGCTCAGGTTGTCGAGAGTGCCAACTGTATCACCATCATGAAGAAGTACGTTGCCCTCCGTACCCCCCGTATCCCGTGTCTCCCGTGTCTCCCGTGTCTTTCTGAGCTAACCCCCGCAACAGTCTTCGAGGCTCTCTTCAGATTTCCGTGTCCATGCCATCGATCGAAGTAGGCACTTTGGGTGGAGGCACGATCCTCGAACCCCAAGGTGCGATGTTGGACATGCTTGGCGTCCGTGGCTCACACCCGACCAACCCAGGTGACAACTCTCGTCGCCTGGCTCGGATTGTTGGTGCGGCTGTTCTTGCCGGCGAGTTGTCGCTTTGCAGTGCTCTCGCTGCAGGCCATTTGGTTAGGGCTCACATGGCACACAACCGCTCTCAACCACCTACACGTACCACTACGCCAGCTCCCCCTGGGGCTATGACTCCGGTTGGTTTGGCCATGACGAGTGCGGTAGACAAAGCCGCGGGACGATCCGTTGCCGGTGGAAGATGAATGCGTCTTCTTGTACAACCAAGGCAGGCGATTACCGACATGACACGGCGTTCAGCGAATTTCGTTTGGGGCTTGCTTTAGATGATGCATACGAAAACCCAAAGTACCACGAGCCACGATTCCCCTGCGATCGTGGCCTTTTGATGGAGGATGATACTCCTTACGAATTGCCGCTCCGAACCCTTCGGTATCCCCAGGAGCATTAGAGCTATCGCAACAGCTGCGCGCCTAGACTACAGGATTCGAAGATGTAAGAGGCTCATGCCCGGTGAATGAGAAGAGTACATAGAGCTATATAATACCCGTGCGTCACAGCCGTCACAGCTCGTCACAGCTCGTCCACGGTGCCTACACGTAATACAAGTCCCAGCAAGACATACAACTTCTTTGCAATGACGATTTGCAAGTGTGTACGGTTCTTGCCAATGAAGAATGGGTCTGAGGCTCTCTGCGCCTATACGTCTGTATGAACCGGTACCGCCCTCGAGTCGCGGTCGACGAACCTACATGGAAGATGCACTGGACTTTGAGACTGTACGAGATTGCGAACCGTACCCTGCGACCGTACCCAGAAGATGGATATTCGGTATCACTGCGACCGCCCCCGATAGTCACCGAGCGGCAGGGTAATGAAGGCGAGTGAGTACTGAATGCTCTGTAGGTTCAGCGGAATGTCGCCGCCGACAATCCAATTTCACTGGGTGCGCGACAGGATCCGGCCTGCTTGCAGTTCGCCTACTACGTCCTCGGCTGGGACAACCACCACGATACCGATGATCCCAGTACTTGTCATTCCACAAGATCATCAAGGTTAACGACGATTGTCCCGTCCGGTCATCATGGTTGATATAATCGCTGCTAACGCCATTATTCCATTGCAGGCTTTACCATCCAACTCTGCTGGGACGCAGACCTGTGCGCCAAACCTATACCGTGATCAATCGCGTCGCAAAGGCCGTACCACCTCCAGGTCGACTTGGGCCATGCGCGACGACAGTATGATTTCGAAACCTACTGGACGGCCAGGGCCCTCATCTACGTTGGGCTGTACTTGAAACCTGGGACCTACACTGATGGTGGTGCGTCGATCCGCCTACGAGGGTTCTCACGGGATCGGCCAGCTCTGACTTTCACTGGCTTCCATGCTGAAATGGGTTGATCGGCTGCCTGTTTCTTGATCGCATTGATGCGAGGGACGTCCTGGTGATGACCGGCGCTTAGTCTGAAGGCTGGCTTGCCGAGGAGTACCTACCTAGCTACGCTACCTGATGATCCAAGCGGCCTGTATCCATGGGTACTCCGAAGGATATCCAAAGGTTCGTCTTCTGAAGCACGGTTTGGTTGATCTGCAGGGGGCTTTTCGCGTGCCCGAGTCGGCATTCATCCTTGAGATGTGTATACGCACGTAAGATCTGGGCGAATGGACCGCCCTTGGGAAGACTGGGTGACTGATTTAGGACGTCTTCGAGGACGTCTCTAGGCCCTCTACGTTACAGCATAATTCTGGTACTCGGCTCTATCATGCCAGGATCATAGTAGCAGGCTACCCATTCGAGAGATGAGTATCTCAATCGCTACAAGCAGGGCGAGCCGCAGACCCATACGCAGACATCTGCGCGCTCGATGCAGCTAGGGGTTGGAATTGCACCACCACCAAGGCATTCTGTCGCGGCAATGTCGCGCGGCTCGAGGCTAGGGGCTTTCTGTGACATGTTCCCGTACTCATACTCCTTGGTCCCCAGAGGAGTTCGCTCTGATGCTGTGCTTCTCCCTCGGTCTTGCCCCTCTCGTATTGGAGGCGACCATGCATCAAGGAGACCCGACAAGCGAATGTACGGACGAGGACGTCCACTCGGCGGTACGGGAGGCTAGAAGGTAGAATGCCAGCCTGGACTCTTGCTCGTTCGACTGTCAAAGAGACAGAGTGCGCCTCCATACCCTTGACCTTCTAGATTCATGGAGAATCCATCTCCGACGGGCATCCCCAAGATCATGTTGTTCATTCCCATCGACGGCCCCGTCAACAATGCGCTTGCGAGCGACGACCTTGACTGTATCGGCATGTGCTTCCATATCATCCACCCTGTCATGATTGGGCATTGGTATCTCGCAGAGCCTTCCAGGATATCCGCCAGACACCATGCTCAGTACCCCGATAGATGGATAGAAAGTCCGTACGCTGGTCATGCGCAAATCTGATCACCTTGGTAACCTGAGCTAGCAAGGAAAGCACCCAGCAGCACCCACACCTGCACACACACACAACCTACCACATACCACACACCAGCACCAGACTGCCGCACCTCACACCTCGCACCTCGCACCACGCATCTCGCATCTTCAACCTCCCAACTCTCACCTTCGCACCTCACATTCTGCATTGCGCATTCCGCGTTCCGCATTCCGCATCTCCATCTTCGGCACCTTGTACAGCCACATCACCCCTATCCACTTCCATACCATCCGCCAGCATACCACAGAATGGATGCCCGCCTCAACCGCCCGGGCTCCGTGCCCATCATAGACTATTACGTCGACAAGCCGGTGCCCGACTATTGTCAGGCCATCTTCAAGGTGATCCTCAAGTTCACCGACCCTAACGCAGCGCCTAAGGGCGACTTTCTCGTCTTCGTGCCCACCTACACGGATGTCACCTGGCTACTTCAACAGCTAACGGCCGGCATCGGCAACCTCGAAGTCGTCACGCTCCACGGCAAGTCCCAATCGCCACAGTCCGCTCGGCAGAAGCTTCAGCTGCCTGTGGAAACGAGATACGTCCGACGGGCTGTGGTGGCTATGCCGGTGCCGGAGACAACAACCACCCTCGACGGCCTCAGCTTCGCCTTTGTCGTGGACACTGGCCTTGTCCGAGAGACTGTGTTCAACCCTCGTCTCCGGATGACTCTCATGCATAAGACACTTATGTCTAAGGCATGTATCGCAGAGCGCCGAGACCGCTACGCCATCAAGGGTGACCTCGTCTACGTGGCGTTGTATACCAAGGACACCTACCTCAACACCATGTCGGCTACGGCCATCCCCGCCATCCTCAAGAAGTCCGTGGCGGACGATATTCTTCGGATGAAAGCGGAGAGCAAGACACTGGGCCGCGGGGATGAGGGTAACACGCGCCAAATGCCATGGGTTGTCGCCCCTGATCCAGAGCAGCACCTTGTCGCCCTGGTCGAGCTCGAGGCCATGTAAGTCTCTCATGTTTCGCGGGTGGCCTTCTTTCGTGAACTGACCGTGAGGATAGGGCCTATATTGATGAACCAAGCCTCTTGCCGTCTATCCCCGGCGGCCAAATCACACTCAAAGGCCTGCAGGCTGCCAAGTTTCCCGGGCCCTGCAAGTGGTTCAACACCATCCTCGTGGCACATGATCTCGGGTGTGGCCGAGAGATGTGCGCCATTGCCGCATGCCTCAGCGAGCGCACGTCCGTCTTCTTGCCGTCAGTAGACATGTACGAGGCCCAACTCTGGATCCCGAGCCCTTGGTCGGATCATATTCTGCTCTTGCGTGCCTTTTGTGCATACCTACGCTTGAAGAACGACATGGCGGCGCGGTCTACGGACAATCTTCTCAACTTCGGGTACCTGGAGCAAGTTGAGGAGACGTACAAAGGATATTGTTCGTTTTTCCAGAATCAAGGTTGTCTGGACGGCCCCTTGTCTCATCAAGGAGCGAATCCCGACCCCTTCGACGTCCATGAACGAATCCGAAAGGCACTCGCAAGGGGCCTGTTCTTGACCACAGCGATAAGGGATCCGAAGGGTAGCCGGGGCAGGGACTGCTATCGAACAATCAACCAGCATTGCTCTGCCCTGGCGGCCATTGACTGCGCCTTGGCAGGTAATCCGCCGAAGTGGGTGGTTTACGACGAGTTCCTGAAGTCATCCGGTATGCAGTACTTGCACGTCTGCAGCAAAATCTATCCCGAGTGGATAGAAGACCTCAAGTATTTTCAGCACGGGAACCTGGCCACGGGAATCAAGAGCAAGAGTAACGAACTCCGCCAGCCGTTCGTGCACGAGTCTCTTGAGAGATCCCGCGCACTGAAGAACGAGCGACCAGTTCTCCAGCCTACGGGCGTCATAGACACCATGGCTCCGGCCGATTGCCTTGATTTCTCCTCCGAGACATCCGATGTGGTATTTGTAGGTGTACTCGGACTGTCTTGTGGACGTTTACAAACGCTCGTGCTGACTTCATGCTTCAGGAACACGCTGCTCCCTGCCCTCTCGTCGACAACATGAATGGGTGGCTGGTAGTCGAGCACACCGGCACCGGCGAGATCAAGTACCTTCCCGAGGCACACATATGGGTGGCTCAAACCGAAGGCTGGGACCTGTGGCGTCCCAAGGACAAGCCTACCACGGCAGCCGGTGTTGACAAGCGTTCCTGTCAACACGCCCGCGATACGATGCGGCTAGCCGGACGTCTGCCGTGGGAAGAGATGGCGACCTGCATGGAAGCCGCAATCGAGCTCGCCCATAGCGAAGACGGGAGCACCCACTGGGAGCCCGGGATGCAGACCGTGGGTTACGAAAAGGTCCCCGATGCCTCTCCTTCTGTCGCCCCGAGCTTCGACCGACCCTCTGTGCTCACCGAGCATCATAGCGCAACCTCAATCGGTCACGCGCATATTCAACAACGACCGTCCCGCGTGGGCGCTGGATGGGGCGACTATGATGACTTCCACGCCTGGCAGTCTGCCGGAAGGGTTGTCACGGCCGATATGCTACCCGGCAGGGTCTGGTCCACGGACGTCCTTTCCGATACTCAGACACTTATCCGTGATGGCCATAGCCACAGCTCGCCCGCCCAACTCGTCATGGGACCGATTGAGGTACCCGACGACCAGAAGACGCTCCGGCGTAGTAATTTTGACCCCCCGCAGCCATTGAAGAAGGTTCTCAAGAAACAACCGGACAAGAAGAAGACCGACGAGGAGACTGGCAACAAGGGAAGGCAGCAGGCGAGATCGTGGAAGAGAGGCTCGCGTCGCCAAGCTCGCGGTGGTCGTTGAGGTGGCCCACCCGGCGCAGCATCAAGCCGCACCGCCTGATGGCATCCATTCCACCCACTATCACCTACGGGTATCCTCAACCCTCCACGCCTCCGGGCTACCATATTGTCGTCTACGGACATCTAGCTGTACTTGGGTACTATCTAGAATGGACAGATGACTATGGTGGAGACGTATATATGTATGTTTAATTGGCTCACTTGCTTTTGCTCTGATCTCGTTCTTCTGTGATTGGTGCATGAATTGTTGGGATTGGCCAGTGCAGTGGCGACGTAGGTACTCATAGTATCGGCAGCATTGCTCGGCGCAGCCAGTATACTTATCTGACATTCGAAAGTTTCCTCTCGATCTACCAGTGAGTCATTGGGATGGAATTCGCCGTAAGCGTTCACTTGCCTGGTCCGTGGTCAAGTAAAGAGTTCACTGGGCGCGCTGTAATTTGAAACTTGGGGTATAGAGATGGCCTGGTCGCTGAGTAGAACGGCAATGCGTGCGGCGCAACTAGAATCCCACGTGGACTGACTTCCCGCAGTTGGACCTCGTGAGTAGCAGTAGGTGGTGTTACAAGAAGCTCAAGATCGTAAGGGCCCTGGGACAGCCGGAGCCTGGAGGCGCTTCAGTCCCGTCCGAAATCGCTTGGGGATCCCACAGATCCTCCCTCTTGAACACCCAAGCCAAGGAAACGGAGCTACGTGCGGTCGATCGTGCGGCCAACAAGGCGGCCCGCAACCACCGTATTTAGATATGTCGATACATTACAGTTACCAACCCAATGATTGCTTATTTCAAGTATGTTTTGCCAGAATGCCTTGCCTCCGCGATCAGTGGATGGATTGTAGATATAGACCGGTGTAATGGCGACCTCAAGAACGCCCGCACTTGGCGTTTGGCGAGGTAAGGGGGTGGCTGCATGTGTGGCCGTGTGGCTGTACAGCCCACAAGTCCGTCCCGTCCCATCTAAACCTAAGCCCGACCTGACGTGGGCCTCGACTAGATAACGAGGTTGACGGACACTCATGCAGGTTATTCCGCACCAGCCTACCTATCCTAAGTAAGGTACATTGAGCCTGCAAGAGCCTGCTCCCTCATTCAGCGTTAACACCTAGGCCGATAATGGGTTGGTTACCCCAAATGACGATTGTTCCATCTGCCACTATTCCATAGGACAAACAAGTTCGCAGCAATTAACCCATGGTATAACCATGGCCTGAGATAATCGCGGATAATAGAATTATCCCATAGAACATTCCCGACATGTTAGCTTACGGAAAAAACGGGAGGGCAAAGGCCAAGTGCGTAGGAAAGAGGGAGGGATTAGTGGATGGCGGGGTTATATCCAGGCAGACTGGGCATAGTAAGATGATCACGAGGAGCGCGATTATCCAAGGTACTGGAATAAACAAGGGAGAAGGCAATTGTTCCAAGGGGTCATCAAACTAGTATAATTACTAGGATCGGGATCATCTCAGAACTCCACCAAACCAGACTTCTTCTTCTTGTTCTTCTTCACCTTCGGAGTGGACTCTGGGTCAGGCTCAAGTGTCTTGACGCGGCTTTCCAACTTGTCGAGGTTTTGGCTTATATCGGCAGACTTCTTCTGGTCTTGCAACCAACTCTCTTCTAGTGCCTTCAATTTGATGATTTGACCGTTATGTTTAGTCGCGAGCTCGTTGTACCGCTCGTCTGTGGTCTGCTTGTCGGCCTCCAGGGCTTTGAGCCTGGCTTGGAGAGCCTCGTTCTGCGTTTGGAGGGTACGCAGGGGTGTTGCTTTGAGCTGCGCCTCGTGGTCGCCTAGACGAGCGAGTTTGGTCTGGATCCCGTCGATGTCCTTACGTACCTCCGCCAGATTCTTGTCAAATTTACCCTCCAGGGCCTTCAACTGCTCCGGGATTTCCGTATCTTTCTTGTCGGAGCGTTGGGTCAGGGATTGGACGGTGGCGTCCAAACGCGTAGTAAAAGAAAGATGGTCTTTGGCGAGGATTGTTACCTTTGATTACAGTACCATGTTGTTCGACAGCTTGGGTCGCGGTGCTTCTGGTGTCTTCCTGGTCCCATATGGGAGGCTCGGGTTGGGAAATCTGTTGAATTGGGAGTGGTGTGCGAGATTTGAAGCTGTCAAGCAGTAGAAGATTGGTTGAGGAGAGGGAAAACAGCGAAGGTTAGCGATGGAACTTGGAGGTGCGGAGGAACTCGGATAGATGCCGGTAGATCGGGATCACGTCTCGCTTGGTGCGGGCATCTTTGTAAACGGGAAAAAGCATTCCCAGTCAATGGATTGGTATCACCATTGAGGATTGCGAGTATGTCCTCGGCTCCGACGTTGTTCTTGTCGAGGCGGTCTATGGCGCTGTCATGAGAAGGAGGACTGGATGACGATTGGCGGAGAATAGAAGAACGGAGTAGAGTTGGGGGGCTTTAAACATTAACTTAGCGTACATCCGTAAAACCGTCGAGGATGACTTACAGAGAACATGGACGGAGGCTGCGTGGCATAGTATACCTGGTCGGACATCTTCTCATTGGTTGGACGGAATCATGAGGGGGAGGGCCAGCGAAAGCATCGTGAATGAATGTTGGATTGTTGGGAGTAGAGGTCGTGGCGGTGGCAGTAGCGGTGGTGCTGGTGGTGGTGCTGGTGGTGGTGCTGGTGGTAGTCGCCATGCTATTGTTTACTTCCGATTTTGCGGATGGCTTTGTAGGTATTATTTTTGGGTGAGGCAAGGGATTTAGGAAAATGGTTTCCTTGTCTATCTGAAGAGGTACCTTATGGTGTCCGTCTTTGAGGCCTCTGGCTCTCAGACCTGCTCATCTGCGGACCTTTGGCTCGCTTATCCAAATGTCCAGACGGCCACCCAAGGCAACGCCCACAGCAACACCCACGGCACACCCACGCCAAACCCGAACAACCAAAGAGCTGCCTAACCCCCTCATCTATTGATATATACCTTCACAAAATCATCCATTCGTCCCGCCACTCATCAATTCTCCCACCCATCCATCCCGCACCATCTGCGCATCCACTCAGTCACGATGTCTGCCGCCCCGACCAACCAAGAGTTGATCCGCCTCCTCAACGAGGAGATCGTCCGTTTGGAGGTGGAGCTGGACTCTTTGAAGCAGGAGCGCGACAAGCGAGTGTCCTACGAGGAGTTCAAGGCCACCCTGGAAGCCCAAGAGCAGGCTGTAGGTATCCCGAGGCGCTCCCCAGACGTACGCACACGCTGACCTTCAGGAGGGCAAGGATTCCGACGAGCAGAAGACCGCCGAGGATAAGGGTGCCGAGGCCCGTATTGCCTCAACCGGTAAGGTCGTAAGTCACCTACCTACCTGCCGCGACGTCGTCGTACGAAGGGAACCGTCCACCCAACTAACACATCGATCCCCACTCGCAGACCACGGTGACGGAGCTGACGGACTCGCTGCGCGCCGCCATCCTCGCCGACCCGGACGAGATGCCGGTCGAGGTCCTCGACCGCCCGCAGGGCGCCGGCGCCGGCTGGGGCGGCTGGGACCGGGCCATCGCGATGCAGTGCCACGGGGCGAAGCTGACGCGCGGCACGGTCCGCTTGTTCTGCGGCCGCCAACCGCAACCCAAGCCCGAGCCTGAGGAGACCGAGGAGGAGGAGATGACCTTCGTCCGCGCCGACGGCGGCCCCGCCACCCCCTTCCTGCCGGCCACCATCACCCTGTCGCCGCCGTCGCCTTCGCCGCGTCCCGACCCCGCGCGCCCGCAGCCCATGACCCTGCTGGAGGCCGTCGATCAGGAGTACGAGCGCCTGACCGGCCAGAAGCCCGAGGACAAGGAGTGGTGAACAGCTGCAGCACCGCGGCCGGCCGTGGGACATTCGTCGTCTCTCTCACCCACCAGCTACAGCCATCTACCCGTTCTTCCCGGCTTCGGGACGTTCTCGGTTCCCCGTTCCCCCCGTGTCCCTCGTCTCCGCGCCATGTTCAGCCGGTGACCCTGGCGACCGCGACACACTTCCCCAGTTAGCTTCCGCATCCCGAGCACGTCCATCCTTTGCCCCACGGCTTCTGCTTTCCCTCTGTGGTTAGCTCCAACAATGTAATGAGAAGCCGGTTTGCTTGGGGTCACGCAGTATTCTTCGTCTGCCTCATGTGCTATGTTGCTTTTGTCTTACCAATGCTGAGCATTCCTGCCACTTGGGATTTTGTTCCCAACAAAGTAGAAACAGGCGTCCACTCGACTGTGTGATCTTCAAAACCCTCAAGGGCCAGGTACCTTCCTACCTACAACTTCCCCCGCTTGATTCAGCGCCCTAATGAAGCTGACATGTCGCGAATGTTCCATGGGATAATTCTATTAAACGCGATTATCTCAGGCCATGGTTATACCATGGGTTAATTACTGCGAGCTTGTTTGTCCGATGGGATAGTGGCAGATGGAACAATCGTCATTTGGGGTAATTATCTCATTGTACAAGGATTGTGGGATTATCAAGAATAGCAGGATGATATCACGGGGAACTGTCAAGGTGTCATGTTCACAAGGGCGCAGGGTCGTGGAAGGAAAGTTTTTCTAATACGCTCTTCGAAAAGCTCCTTCATCTCGACCATTTCCACCTCTGGTCATAGTAACCCCTCCTGCATGGCACGGTCGTCTGAGCTTCGACGCCGCTGAAGGACGTCCGAAGCATCCTGGGCCCATGGCGGCATCACCGTACATCCTAAGGACGTGCAGAAGCTCCGGTTGTACCGGGCCCGCGGTAATGGGGCCATTCCAGCCTGCAGGACGTTTGACGAACTCTTCGACCTCATGACACCACGTCGAGAGGAGCTTCCATGGGGCTGTGTCCGAGTGAGGCTCACCCGGCTTGATTGTAAGAAGATGGGAAAGTAAGACGTCTCGGGAAAGGGAGGGAAGAGGGGGGCACTTGTTGATGATGTAATTCCAGTAGATGGAGATGTCATCCCGATCCACCGCTCGATTGTAGGTGTTCCGATGCGCTTGGTCAGTCCGAGCGCGTACTTTCACCTTGGCATAGTTCCCAATCGTTATCACTTTTCGGTGTTTTGGGTTCTCTCGTAACACCAGATCCCAGTCCACGGGAAAGGCTTGGCGATGAGCCTCGAGCTCTTGCTCCGTGCGAGTTTCCTCGTTAGAAACTTCATCTACCTCGTAGGGAAAGGACTTGCCGATGTTGTTAGGTTGTGGCGGTCGGAGTAAACTGAGAGAGGAAGGTTGGCGTTGACGAAGACTGTCCGGAAAGAAAAAAGAAGAGAAAAAAAAAGGGAGAAAAGAAAAAGAAAGAAGAGGAAAGAAGAAGGAAGAAGGAAGAAAGAAGAAAAAAGAAAAAAGTAAGAAGAAACAAGAAACAAGAATGATAATAAGTGCTGCTCGGGATCCGGCGGATCGAGCCAGTTGAACTCCCCAATACGACGAGGTACCGGTTAATCCGCTTGAAGGGTCCAGCAAGGCAGGCTTGTTCTAGTTGAACGTCTTGTAGGTATCGGGGACACCTTTGGGATCTCGGATTGCTGTCTGTGCAGAGTAGATGGCATCGACTGCCCCCTCGAACAGGTTGGCGAACTCTAAGCGATCGGTGGTACGAGGTCCGGGGTTGGCATTGACTAGAAGGCGAATTGCGAAGCGGCAAGGTCGCATCGCAGCTCGGAGGGCCTGTCGAACAAGGTTTCGGGGTTAAGGTCCGCTGTGTTGATCACAAGTGGGAATGAACCGAAAAGTATGCGGTGGTAGGAGGAATGGGAAGCGAGAAAGCATCCAAGTGAGGAAACAAGTACTAGATAGCCATGCGATATGGAACTCGGTTATAGGTGCCGACGTCCTTGACAGCATAGGACGCGGACAGTGTCTCATTGGCCGTAGCCATGTACGTGTTGTACTGCTGGTAGATCTTGGCGGCCTGCTTCAACGAGTTATAGTCGAGGAAGTGGTCCTTGCACCGGATCTCCTTATGAGCGTAATCGTAGACGGCCAGGTTGTCCTTGGTGGTTGCCGAATGTAGCTGCATGAACGAGAAAGAGGCCGCCATTAAGGTGATGTGGTCAGATTGGCCACAAACAAACCCGTTCGTAACGTCACGGGCTCGGGCCTTAAAGCGCGGGGGAACTCTGGCCCAGATGGTCGACTGGGATGACAGACAGGCTGCAACGGCGCAGACATTCTTGCCGACCTTGATGAAATGCGCCTGGCGGATGGCATAGTACCACTTCCATGGGCCGGGAAACTTGGCGGCACGCTGGCCCTCGATGGTGATGGAGCCTGCAGGTCTGCTCGGGTCACCGCTGGGTCCGTAAAGGAAGTCCCTATAGTAAACTGTTAGCAAGCTACCGGGCAAGCATATGTGGAAGTCTAGCACACGTACACGTACTTGAGTTCGCTCAGAGCAACTGAAAAGGTGGCAAAAGAAAAGAAAAGTATGAATGAGAAGAAGAGGAAAGAAGAAAGATGATAAGTGCTACGGCCAGCTGTCGGCTGAGGAGGGCCCGACTGCACGCCGGTGGCTGGTCCGCCGAACGTGCCAGGTTCGTCTTGACGCGCTACCTCAATCGACTTGACATGCAATATGAGATCTCGCGCGAATTCTCTTATGACTGAGGGGATGGCCGTAGCCGATTTGGTGTCAAGTATGATGTATGTGTCTTGATAAGTACGCGGAGGGTTTACCTGCTCGCAGACTGCAGTAACCTGGGCCAGTACGTCCAGTTTGGCGAAAGCCTGGCCGGCAGGTCGATCGTAAGTCGGCTACTGAGAAGGTGGATGATGCCCGTGGGCCTGGCGAAAATGCAAAGGTGAGGCCTACGGTGGAAGAATGGCGACATTAGCGATTATCAAGAGTTACTGGACTGGGGAGACAATCACCTCTGACTTTGATATTCCCGATGACTGTCCTATGTAGGTAGGGCGTAGGCGCATTGTTGGCGAGGCGGAGACTTTTGCGCATCGGGCGGAGTTCGAGGGACGTGGGAGCCGTTGGAGTCGAGAAAGAGTCTTAAGCGATGTCGTTAGCTGTGCAGATATGTCAGTACCTACCTGGTATCATTAAGAGCGCTCGCAGGGAGTAGAAGAAGGCTTACAGGCTTATGCGTGAACTTGTGTTATCTAGCAGTATACCGGTATCGTCCTCGAAAAAGCTGCCGGTAGAGTGTAGGGTGTTTCTATATGATGTCCGTAGACTGGGGGAATGGAGGTGAACTGTCAAGGTTGTAGAATGGTAGAAGGATATCTTGGGCGTTGGGTGTTGGCCGGGCGAGCCAGGCCAGCGAAGGAAGCCATTGGCACACGGATGCACCACCGGCGCGCGAGCGTCCGGCGCCCCACGTTCCGGCATTTCCCACACGCCCAGGAAGCGCCATATGCCTTCAAAGAGTTCGCGAAGAAAGCACCAGCAATGCGGAAGCCCACGGGACCGGCGTCGACATCGAGCGCACGTGGATGATCTCGCTTGGACACTGGGTACAGAGTACTGAGGGCGGAGAACAATGGGCCTTGAAGAAGAGGAC
This sequence comes from Xylariomycetidae sp. FL0641, assembly GCA_022376655.1. NCBI lineage: Eukaryota > Fungi > Ascomycota > Sordariomycetes > Xylariomycetidae sp. FL0641. Next base: position 376,120 of record JAJJKE010000030.1, read on the forward strand.
ACGAGATTACCGGCGGTTGCAGAGTCGTCGTCAAGGTACGTATCCCACTGCAGGTTGATTTATTCTCGATTGAGCCGAGCGCGGAGACTTGCCTCAACCAACCTGGAGAACCCGAGTTCGTACAGTGTATCGAGAGCGTCTTGAGTTTCATGAGAAGCCTGCACTCGTCGCTTTTCGTCTCCATTATCTGGAGCATGCCTTTTTCAGGTAGAGTGTCTATACCCATCTGGGCGTCGACCCTTTTCTCTTCACAGGCGCGTGCAAGACATTCCACCGGTGCGCTTCACTCTATGTCTATATGGCAAACGCCTTTTGGATTAAGTGTTGACTTGGGAGTCAGGTGAACTCAAATACCGTTCGGACTTTCCGATTATGCGCCCGGCATTCAAGACGCATGACCAAGGCTGACGAGGCGACCCGAGTCAGAGTCAGTATGGCGGTAGCAATGTTCCCATGCGCCGTGAGGGCACCTTGGTGGGGAGATGGGCAGGGGGCATTCTCGTTCTGGCCCGGAGGAGCACTTCTATAGCAAATTTAACATTCGAGAACGTGCCAATACAGCCAGCCTTCTCCTGTTCCAGCGCTTGTCTTCATCACCTGTGCAAAGACGCAGATACCTTGGCATAGATGGGCAATGGTGTACAACTTGAGGGTCACTCACCGGTTTGATCATCCTACCAAACATTCCATCCCGCGTGCTTTCCATGTCAGTGCCTATTTTCAATGAAAGCCAGTCTAGGCGCATGCTCACCTTGGTGGCGATGAACGCCATCTCGCCCTTGAAAATGCTCAACGCAATACTCATCCCCAGCACCTCATGCGAAACTCCCTCCGTCACAGGCACAGTTGCGCCTCTTTCCAATCAATACGAATCGGAATATCGGTTGAGATAGTTGTGAGCGTAGCTGCCATGCAAGTGAGTAATGGATGAACCCGACCATTGGAAGCTTGTCGTCCTCATGGTGTGCTGCTACACCGCTGGGTCCGCTGGGTCTGCAGGAGGGCAGTGGATGGGTTGATTTCACCTCAGAAGATGGCCGGGACTTCCTCGGCCTGGGCGTTGTTCATGCGGAGGGCTGCCAGTGGTGCTGTTGTCAAGTGTTATAGTGGATATGTAATGGAGGGATCAAGAGATGAGGATATGGAGGGTTGGGGAATCGCCGGGCCGGGGCTTTACGGTTGTCCGCGGGTCTGTAGATATCATACTGGTGAGTGTTCGGCTTGTCGTCGGCCCAGCACGTTTCCACGTTGGCCTTTTCCTCTTCGTTGTTGAAGATGTTCCGTTCGGTGGGTGCCATGTTGGAAGGTAGGGACGTGGAGATGATATGAGGCTGCGGGGGAGTCGGTGGATGAGCTGGGGATCGTGAGGCGTCCAACACATTACGGTACCTAGGTACCTGAGGAAGATAACAGACCTATGAGTGCCTTGACTTCCTCCTCCTCTCATTGAACTCGGAGTGCGCGATGGTGAGATCGAAGGGATCGTGTATGGGACGGCGCGCAAGGGCTGGGCGGATGTCTTGGAGGCCTGTAGCCAACACGTAGGATGGCCCCTGGACTGTCGGTTTTCTCCTTCATACAGCATTGCTTCGGGAACGCATTAGCTTATCACGTCAGCCTGTAAGCTAATCTGCACCTGCAGTCCTTCTACTTGCCTATCTCAATTTCAACAGTCACACATCCGCAAATTTTTGTCGCATCCCACCTTTGCGCACAGGCGACCTTGTTTCCAGCCAACCCAACCGACGGCCCACGACAACACCAGACAACCAAGTAGCAGCCAGACCCTCTCTTCTGTTGACACATTACTTCATAAATCTATCCATTCGCCCCGCCATCCATCAATCCATCCACCCATCCAACCATCCATCCATCTATCCCACACCGTCCCGTACCGCCTCATTCCTGCCTCCAGCCATTTACGATGGCTGGCATCCCGAGGAACGACAAGTATAAGGACATCCGCCTCGATGACGAGGAGATAGAGGAGCTGCTCCGAGTCTTGGAGGTGCGACGCGAGCAGCGAAAGGTCAAGGCCGCTGAGGAGAAAGCCGCCAGGGAGGAGGCCATGAAGGCCCGCATTGCCGTGACCGGCAAGGTCGTAAGTGGTGTCGGTCGAACTGTCGGACGCAGGAAGCATCATACTAACAGCTCGATACCTGCTCAGACGACCGCGCAGGAGGTGACCGCCGAGCTCTGTGCCGCCATTCTCGAGGACCCGGACAAGATGCCCGTCGAGTTTATCGAGCGCCCGCACAGTATCGGCGCCGACTGGGGTGGCTGGGACCATGCCGTCAGTTTGCAGAATCGTGGCGTAAACCTTACTCGCGGCATGGTGCGCAGATTCTGCGGCCGCCGAATAATGCAGCAGCCTTGGTTCCCCTCCGAGCGAGATGGCCCGGCGACCTTGCTCGAGGCTGTTGATGAAGAGTACCAGCGCCTGATCGGCTGCAGGCCTTATGACAAAGTGGACTACCTAATGGCAACCGCACGGCCTACCTAGGTACCTCACGAGGCCCATCTCTTCCACCCAATCCGCCATTGCCCTTCCCCTCGGCCTCCGGACGTTCTCTGTCCCGTGTGTCCCTCGCCTCTGGGCTATAGTCAGTCTGTGCCTCCGGGCTATTCTCAGTCTGTGCCTCCGGGCTATTTTCAGTCTGTAAGAGATATGTATGAGAAGGGCAAGGACGTCCTGGGACATTGCCCTAGTTAGATTCTGCATCCCGGCTACAGCCAATTCTTTCCCCCTCGGCTCCTGCCGTCCTTCGTTCTCTGTTCCTGAGATCTAATGCGAAGATTGTTTTGCCGGGGAACACATAGTCCTCTTTATACGTCTTTCGTGCTGTGTTGTTCTTGTCTTGGCTCGATCCCCTTCCACTTAGTACTCTGAGTCTTCGCCGCGGGTAATGTTCAGCGTTTCTGGCACTTGTGGGTTTGTTGTCAATAAGGTAGGCGTCTCACTCGACAGTGTCATCCTCCAGACTCCCAAGAGCAAGGACATGACCTGGTCCGACTCACTGAAGGTAAGGTACTAGGTATACGGCTACGAAAATACCTTCATGAGCGCCTGTCGACCGCGGTGTTCAGTCGAGCCCGACGTCGCGTCGGCTTCGAGATGGACCCCGGGACTCCTGAACCGTACAGCCACACGGTCACAAATGCAGCCTCCCCCTTACTTCGCCGAACGCCAAGGGCGGGAGTCCTTCGGGTACTTCGGCCATTGCGCCGGTCTACATCTACGATCCATCCACTGATCACAAATGCAACATGTCACGGCAGAAAAACCTTGGAATAATGAATCGTTCGGTTGTTAACCTGTCTACATGCCTAACCACACGCGGGTCACGGGGCGGTGCCTGTGCCGGCGGCTGCTGAGGTCTGGAGGGTCCGCCGCCTCGGCCTGCAAAACCACTGCTGCGGGGAGCAAATCGACCCCGGGAAGCGAATCCGCGTCGGGAAGCAAACCCGCCTCGGGAAACAACCCCGCCTCGGGGAGCGAATCAGCCTCGGCCAGAAGCTCCGCCGCGTTCGCTGGGGCCGCTCGGTGCGCTGGGGCCGCTCGGTGCGCTGGGCCAGGCCGGTGCGCTGGGCCAGGCCGGTCCGCCAGGTGCCGGTGGTCTGCTCGCACCAGCAGCCTTCCTGGCCGCACGCTCGGCCGCACGAATCTCCGCTTACTTGACTTGGCTGTTCAAGGTCTTGCGTGCGTACTTGCCAGGTCGCTCCATGGACGGCCCCTCGCGTTTGCTGTCCCAAACCGGGACAGTCAATGTTGCGGGCTCGCCGTCGGGACCGTCGTGCTTGTCATAGAATTGCTCTTCCCGACAGTCGTCGGAGGACCAGGCCTCGGAGGGGAGCATGTCGGATGTCACCTTGCGACCTGAGGACGTCCAGTGGGAGACTCGGTCGTAGTTGCCCCAGCCGGCGCCGACGCGGATAGGACGCTGGTAAATATGGACGTGCCCGGCCGAGGTGGCACTGTGTAGCTCATTGAGCTCACTCTTGCGCCCAAAGGTCTCTGCGACCAATGGGGAGTTCTCTGGGATTGGTCGTCCGCAGATATCCTTCTTTGGCTCCCAGTCTTGGTTGCCAGCCTCGGCGTTGCTGAAGGCGATCTCCTTCTCGAAGAAGCCCCGAGTCTTCTCGTATGGGAGCTTGGGCGCGCCGGTCAGATCCCGGAAATGCTCGCAAGGGCGGTCGTCTTGTCCATCGGTTAAGGTTGGTCCCTTGTTCCTTTGATGTAGGCCGCAGCCTTCCACACGCCAGTCGGCCAGCTTCGAAGTCGGGACCGAGCGAATGTCCCCATTCGTATTGTGCTTCACGACGACCCAGGGATCGTCCATGAACTTCTTGTTCTCGGGGTGGGGTGGCAGGAAGGCCTGACCCGGTGTGAAACATCGGTCGTAGCCATCGACCTCCATCTTTTTGGCAACCTCCTTGATGCCTTGGTCCTTGTAGAATTTCATGATGTCGTGCTCAGAATCTTGGGCCCAGACCTTGCGCCATCTTAAAGGGTCCTCCGGGTCTACGACGACTTCGGCCCAGCTTACCGGCCATCCTGCGAGCAATGGACCTTTGAAGCATGTCAACTTGTCTCCGCCTTGAGGATTGGCCGGAGCCACAAAGTCGTCGTCATCGATATCGTCGTCGCTATGGTGCTGTGTTTTCGATGAATGTCAGCAAATATTCATGGAGATGTCTTGAGTGACTTACGTATGGCGGGGCGGGCATAGTCGCATCTTCTTGCTGCGTCGGCTCGACGGTAATGGCAGAATAAAGAAAAGAAAGGAAAAGGAAAAGGAAAAGAAAAAAAAAAAAAAAAAGGGGGGGGGAGGGGGATCTGGATGACGAATCGGTGTTACCAAAAGGGATGGCGCCGGCGTTGGGGCTAGGAATGGCGAGGGTAGGGGTATGGACCCTACAGCGGGCAGTGGTCGTGGCTGTGACTATAAGATCGGCCGGAGCCAGAGTGAGAGGGTCGGCCGGAGCCAGAGCGAGAGGATCGACCGGAGTCGGAGCGAGAGAATCGGTCGGAGTCGGAGCGAGAGAATCGGCCGGAGCCACGGCGACAGGTTCGGGCTACTTGTCATAGTCTTGCGCGCCTTTCTTGGTCTTAATTGATCGATGGCCTTTTACCGGGTATTAGCGTCAATCTCTTTGGAGTGCAGGAGATCCCATGGCGACTTACCTGCCTTAGATGGTTATCGCTCAGGGGCACGTGAGAGGTGGCCTCGCGCTTGTCTTCTTGGTTGGCGTTGGTGTGGGTCTTGGCCTTGACCTCCGGCTCGAAGATACGATGAGCAAGCTTCTTGTTGATGGTGGCCAGGTGCAGAAGCCGCCATACTTCGTAAATAGGCACTTTTGCAAGGCGCGGTAGGGGTGTAGTTCGTGTACCGGGATGGTCGGATGGGGGATTGTGCCGAAGAGTCGGAAGGTCTGAAGACTTCTGGGCCATGATGTATCAGCATACTGGTACTTCCAGAACGGGGATCATGATTACTTACGGCCTGCGCGATCGCCTCGTCCAAATGGACGCGGTACCGGGCGATGGTGCGACTGGTCAGGGTGTTGTCATGGTGGCGGCAGCGGTGGTGGTGGTGGTTGTGGTTGTGGATGGTTGGGGTACGGCGGAGTAGCTGTGGTATTGGTGATAGTCGTGGCAGTGGAGTTGGTTGATGAAGGTGGAAGCGTGGAGGGATGGAAAAAGGAAAAATTTCTGGTACGAAAAAAATAGCCGAGCAACAATCATATATGAGAACGCCCACAGAAGGCAGGCACCCAGCAACCGCCCCTTCGCTTCCAGCAGTGTCCGCAACTGGGCCGCGAACCTGTTACCCACTTGCAAGTACCATACCTTTCCGCAGGGAACGCGTTTTCTTTCGTTTCTCTCTGGGCGATGCTTCCAACTACAACGGCCTCCACTGTTAGACCAGTACACTCGATCATTCCCTGACAGTCATTTTAATTCACCACCACCATTTCGATCAATCTCAAGGGATCGACGACCTCTTTCACGGCCAGCAAGAACTCCTGACCGGCAAGCCCTTCTCGAAGCCGTACTATCGACTCCGAGAGCAGCGTGAGAAGAACCCCGTCTACGGGCGACTCAATGAAATCCCGGGCCACCTTCAGACATCCTTCGGACATTCTTGAATTCTCCCATACTCTCATCCTCATTCTCGTCCTCCATCTCCACCTCTAGCCTCCCTCTAGCACACCCACCATTACCATCAGTCACCGTCAAGATGAGCAACACGCAGCAAGCCAACGTCACGGCGGCGGACATCCACAAGCTCCTGTTCGGCCAGAAAAGCGCCCTCACCGGCAAGCCGTTCTCGAAGAAGTATTATCAACTCCGAGAACAACGCGTCAAGAAACCTGTCTACGGACGACTTGATGAAATCCTGGGTCACCTCCAGACATCCCAGGGCTTGGTCGTCACCGGTGGCACCGGCTCTGGCAAGTCGACACAGATACCCATCGCCGCCGTGTACGCCCTGTCCCGACTGCACGAGGGCGGCCAGCCGCTGCATGTTGCATGCACCCAGCCTCGGCGCATCAGCGCCAAAAGTGTTGCTGCCTACGTCGCCCAACAAGAAGATGTGCGTCTGGGAGAGGAGGTCGGTTACCAATTTCGCGGTGAGAACAGCACCAGCGACAAGACCATCCTTACGTATATGACGGATGGCCTGCTAGAGGCCACGGTCGCTACCGACGACACTTTCTCGAAGTACGGTTGCATCATCATCGATGAAGCGCACGAGCGGACCGCAGCCATCGATCTCCTTCTTCCGGCGCTCAAGTACGCCATGCGTCAGCGTCCAAGCCTCCGGGTTATGATCAGTATGTATCCGACGGATGTCCATCATCCCTGTGACGCTCATCTGCTGACGTTCCACCACAGTGTCCGCCACCCTAGACTCAAGCCGGTTTGCCGAGTATCTTGGGGATGTCCCTCGCGTGGATTTTCCTGGCAGCCTTTACCCTGTGACGTCGTACCACATCCGGGAGCCCGTGATCGACTTCGCTGTCCTGGCTGTTAAGACCGTTCGTATGATCACAGACGGCTTCAAAACCGCCGGCGCGCCTACGGGTGATATCCTCATCTTCTTGCCCGGTGAGGATGACGTTGAGTGGGTCACGGGGGAGATCGCCAAGTTTAAGGACAAGTTCGAGGCAATCCCGCTTTATGGTAAATTGCCGAAGCATATGCAGGACCAAGTCAACAATGCTCGCAAGGCGGCCGACACATGCCGCATCATTGTTGCAACGAACATCGCCGAGTCTAGCTTGAAGATCCCGGGGCTATCTTACGTTGTTGATTCGGGGATTGCCAAGACTAAGGTCTATAATCCGAGAGGAAGGTTGAACGTGCTCTACCCGGCGGTCATCTCTCAAGCGTCTGTAATGCAGAGAAAATCGCTTTGTGGTCGTGTCGGCGCGGGGCGATATTTCGCCATGTACACCCACGATTCATATCTCCACGACATGCCAGCGAGCGGCACTCCCGCTATTCTCCGCAACTCAGCACGAGACACCCTCTTGAGGGCCAAGCGCACGGGGCGGACGACTGCAGAGATCGATTGGTTCGATGCCCCCGACCCTGAGACGTACTTCGTTGCTTTAAACGAGCTTCAAGAGATGTAAGTCTAACACATCTTGGCCCTGGGCATTCTTTTCGCTTACTAACTGGTGACAATAGGGGATTTGTATATCCCGAGAGCCATGACGGGACCCAGCGAGCTGGGATCATAACCCCCCGGGGTATTTGCGCTGCCAGATTTCCTGGAGACTGCAAATGGTATCACGCCATCATTACGGCGCATGAACTGGAAGTCGGTTTCTACGTCTGCGCGATCGCAGCTTGTCTGTCCATCAATGGTAGCATATGGGCACGGAAGACAAGCACAATGAGGTCTGCGGCTCGTCTTTGCCAGGGAATTTTCTTCACCGGCGTGTCTGACCATCTCTCTCTCATGAATGCCTTCTTCGCCTTTTTACGACTCAAGACAGCCCAGAAGGCAGACGGCACTCCGATGCATAACCAGACGCTGCTGGGCTACTGGTGCAGCGACCATGCGCTAGACATGGTAAGCCTGGAGGAGGCTTTGAACTTGCACAACTCGTTCAAAAACTTTTTCCCCAGTGTTCTCGGGACTGAGTTGAGCATGAAAACCGACGTGGACCCGAATACTTTATACACCACGATCCGAGAAGCCCTGGCCAAGGGTCTCTTCCTGGAGACGGCCATCATCGATCCCAAGGCTCCGCATAGTGGGGAAGCTTACCGAACGGTCAATACCCACAAGCCGGCCCTCCTCGACCCCACGAGCGAGCTTGTCGGAGAAAAGCCACGTTGGGTGGTTTACGAAGAGTACCACAGGTCGGCTGGTAAGCCGTACCTGGCAGTTTGCACTATGATCGAACCTGAGTGGATCTGCGACCTTGACCATTTCAAGCTGGAGAACCTGGCCACGGCCTATAAGAGCAATAAACTGACCCAGGATTTCGTACATAAGGCTCTCCAACAGGCTAGAGATCTCAAAAAGGCTAGAGCTCGTCACTCTACCCTCCGATAGACCTCGACCATCCCCGACTCCCTGCCTCCGGGCGATATCATGACACCATCAGGTTTCTCGATATGGTTTACGCAAAGACATACTATACTCTCGTGCCTCCGGGCTATTTCTTGTTACCACAGGTTACTCGATATAGTCCAGGCAGATGTCTCCCTCCCTCTCTCTCCCATCCCAGTCTCCTCACGGCCGTCCTCTGGTCCTGTCCCGCCCTCCTCACGGCTTATCCCCCGGCCTTCCCCCGGTCCTCTCCCGGTATCCTCGTTGTCTTGGGCTGGTGGTGGAACTTCGCTCATGATGCAAGAATGTGCTGCGGCTCCGGCCTACCATGTAAAACCTCGACTATACCTTCGAAACTCGGTTCTCGTGGTCAGCTCTTCCAGGTAGCTTACGTTATATTTTGCTCTTGTTATGGCGTACGCGTCAATTGATAATTTCAGATTGCTCGCTTGCCAGACAACGAGTTTTCCTTGCATAATGTGCACCTTATCGTGATTATTTACATCTGTTGGACGTCCATTGTGTTTTTCCTCGCTTTCTATTCATCACAGAAACCCAAGGACCCACTAGAAGGGTACCTCTCATCGGAAGTTCGTGGTATCGGCCAAGAATCCCGCCCTTAGGCTCGCTGATTATCATCCCGACATTCCTCTATGACATATCCAAGCCGGGTGTTTGGGAGTGGTAGTGACCGATGTCACCGGCTAACCAGTCCTGATATCATCATCTTGAGGTATTTGTGGCGGGACAGAGGGTGATTCTTTATTCGGTACAAGTATCGTGTCGATTCTCAAGTTTGTCGAGTTCGAAAAGGATAGAAAAGAAAAGGAAACACTCGATGTTGGCGTGCAATGCATCAAAGAAGCACGGCATGCAACACATGAGCTTTTTATGTACAAGAGTCGTGGTAGATGATATCCGGGTGCCGAAAGGCCGCCTAGGTTCTGGAGCAGGTGTCACCATGCAGCCAATGCCGAAGGCTGGATCCCCTGGCGTCCAAAGGACATCCCTACGGGGAATGATTTCGACAAGCGTGTCTTCCATCATCCTAGAGACACATTACGCCTGGCCAACCGTCTTCCGTGGGAAGAGATGCCTGGAGAGATGGGCGCCGGCATCGAGCTGGCTCATAGTGAAGATGGCAGCACCCGTTGGGAGCCGGGTATGCAAACCTTGGGTTACCAGAAGGTCTCCGAAGCGTCCCCGTCCGTCGCACCGCAATTTGCTCGCGCTTCCGTTCTCACGGACCACCATAGCGCAGCTTCCATCGGCCATGTACATATGCAGTTAGGAAATTGCGGGAAGCCGCCTGACCTTCGGGCCGCTACTGTGTGATGTATGCGGGTGCTTTTCGCGGTGCGTCTCATCATGCTTTTCCCATTTCTGATGACCGTGCCTCTCCCTGCGTTGTTCAAATGTACTCACCTTCGTGCCATTTCGCTGTGTCTAACGCCCAGGTGTTAATGATACCCCCGATCCCTGTCGGCGCCGGTTAGGGCGACTATGACGACTTCTACGCGTGGTAATCTGCTGAAGTATGAGGATCAGCTACTACACTTGCCATACCCCATGCTGATCTTGGCCTAGCTATTCGAGATCACCCGTGTCGCAGCTGAACACGAGGGCGCTTCGCCAACGTACCCATGAAGTCACACCGGCCCGCCTGTTGTCGTAATCTGAAGGCCACTACAGATGACTACGACTTAGCTGTTGTACATCAGCCGCGCCACGCTGCGATACAAAGTGCACTCAGCCCAAAATCACCGATTCCGTCCCAAGTCAGAGGGTTGCGTCGACTGCCACAAGGTTGTTGGAGCTCAGTCGCGCCACAATGCAGTACGAGAGCACTCCGCCAATGTACTCGGGGAGTCAGCACTGGCTTGCTCGCCGTGATGTTTCCAAGTTCAGTTGTTCATAGTCGACCAGTTCGGATTCGGTCGCGCCTTGGGAGGATAAGAGGGCGCACCGATGATCTACCTCGGCATTGGCTTTTGGCCAGACTGCTGTGACCATCTCAAGCCCACACTAGACCACCGTGACGCAGTTATCCTGGATCAGTCGCTGTTCGCTATACTTTCAGTACACCCTGACCAACCTATCCCAGGATTCGCACTTGGTTGCTCTCAAGGAGCAAGAGGAACTTGGGTCGGGGTGGTGTGTTTAAGTGACTGGGCAACTGTACTGCGCACCTCACTGCGCAGCGTCAGCACAGTGACGGCGTGCGCCCCTCGCCAGCCGTCGCACATCCCGAGTTCAGGTGACCCGGCATACATTTCCGTCCCTCTATTATGAACGTACTTTCATTGCCTGTGAACTGGACCGTCACTTCCACTGCCAACCTCGCCATGCGGTGCAGTGCACCTTCGGCGCTCGCGCCCCTTCCCTCATCCTGGAACACGTCATTGGGCGCCTCCCTGTGCATCCTCTGCTCACTGACTTTCATGGCATTTGACCTCTGCCGTTCGAACTGGAAAATCGTAGTGGTGCTATGATTATTCGTACTGTATAGGGGATCGAATCGGGTACACCCGCTGTGGGTTCGTATACATGCACCCCACACATGCACCCCACATAGGTACTTATGCACCCCAGCTGCAACCCGACAATCCATCCCAGCATAGGACCGGGGCTGGCGCCCTTGCATATGTATAGCCGGCTAGTCAATTAGATAAGCACATATGAGATAGATCTGCGCTCCGATAGGACAGACGGCCTACATAGATCTGACAAGAACAGAGTTTCTCTTTGAGTTGTATGCAATATCTTCGTTAATCTGTGGTCGATGGTCGATGATCTCCAGACCTACTTCGCCCTGACATTCTCGTTTTGTTGCCAAGAGGCTGCACGATTCCTGTTCGGCTGTAACACCAACTACACATACCCACAGCAGCACCTGTTGTGGCGTACACCTGCACACCGCACAGCCACAACTTGCACGGCCACAACGGGTCGCTGGTACTGCAAGCGAAGGAAGGAACGTAGCCAGGCACCCGCGGCCTGCAGCTAGCCGACCTTCCTTTCCTTTGTTCTTCACCATCAACGCAATTGGTAACAACTTCCCGAAGCCTTGCCTTCCCGATATTTTGTGCCGTAGCAGCACCCACATCAACAACGCCTTCATCCATCCATCCATCCATCCATCCATCCATCCATCCATCCATCCACCATGTCTGGCTCTGAATCTTCTGGAGACGAGGCTGTTCGCCTCGCTCGGCAGCAGCTCGCCATTGCCCAGGCCAAGCGTGCCGTCAAGCAGGCCAAGAAGGCCCAGAAAGTTGCAGAGGCCAAGAAGCAAACTGTAAGCGACCACGATACCTGTTTCAGACAGACGCTAACTCGGGTAGGAGATCAAGGCTACCGCTGAGACCCAGGGCGCCCAGGGCGCCCAGGAGACCGAGTTGGACAAGAAGGCCAACGAGCAGACTGTAAGTAATCGAGACCAGTATTGGATACACGAGCTCATTCAGGTATAAGGTCAAGGATGCAAAGACCGAGCACGTCGAGGACGCCGAGCCCAAGGACAAGACGGCTTCGGCCACCCATATTCCGACCGCCACTGCTGGCGAAGACCACACAGTAAGTGACACAGCTCTCTTTGGAATGTATTGTGTAAGTATGCTAACACATGTACGAGGCTGCCGAGAAGGATAAGGACCAGGGCAAGGGCAAGGACAAGGACAAGGACCCTGCGGCTTCGGCCTCTATTTACCAATCAACCAATCGTCGACTTGTGGCAGTGCAGAACAAGTCGGGAGTGGTCAAGCACGTTCCCGAGACCGAGCTCGCCGCCGCTCAGAAGGATGGTTGGGAACCGCAGACACAGCTTCCCAAGCCCATCAAGCCCACCAAGTCCACCGAGCACGGTAGCCCGGCCTTCCAAACCGACTCGCACGGCGCGATCCCCTTTGGATCCGGTCCCTCCAACCAACGCCCTGACCGTGTGGGTGCAGGCTGGGGTGACCACGACGATTTCGCCTCTTGGCAATCGATGGGTCGTAACGTCACTATGGACATGCTCGAGGGTCGGCCCCAAAACTGGACAAGGGACGCCCTACAGGACTCCATGACGTTCGTACGTGAAGGGGGACCCTCATACTTCCCGGCCCAGCTCACCATCCCACCCGTGCGAGCGGCGGATGGTGAGGACCTGCCGCGCCGTCATCCCACGATGACGGCACCTAAGACGTTGAAGGAAATGGTGGACGACGACAATGCCACGAAGGACAGGCCAGAGCGAGGTGAAGATGGTGCGCCCTGGTAAACCAGGCAGCCTTACCAACCCGTACCATCTTCAGGCTCCCATTTCCCCGGCCTTCGAGCCCTGTCTCTCTCGGCCTTCGGGCTCCCTCCCTTATGGCCCTCGGGCTCCCTCTCTCATAGCCTTCGGGCTCCCTTTCTCACCGCCTTCGGGCTCCCTTTTTTCCGCCACCTTGCGCGGCTGTGTATAGGGATGTGAAAAGGACGAGGAGGGGACGAGGAAGATGGAAATTTGTTAGCTAGAGATTGCCTTTATAGGCATCGGCTTCGGCCTCCCTTTTTTATTTTGCCTTTTTTTATGCAATAGAAAAGGAGGTTTGGCTTTTGCATCAATGACTACCTTGCCGGGAACGTTCCCAGAAAGTGATCCGTGACGTGAATTCCCTGTCAATTGCAAGGTAACTGGTTTATGTTCCATGGCTTAACCTGGACACACAGCGCACACACACACGGCAGACGCGTATCGTAGGTCGCCAGAGTTGAACCACAGTGATTATATGGTCACTGACAGATAGGACATGCAGCTTGAAACCTCATTCACTTCTGTTGTGTTTCACGCAGTCGTATGTGGTCTAGACCCGTGTCCATGTGTAGGTAAGAATGCATTCGCCAGGGTGGCATAAGGCGGCAAGCCTCGCTACAGGATTCTCGATTCAGAAGCCCCCCAACGTTGAGCGGTGAGGCAACCTCGTTCCCGGCGTCGACTTCTCGATGATTTCGCTTGGCCAGCCCTTGGACGTCCAGCTGTGTCGGGATTTCGAATCGACCATCGCTGCCCGAAAGCGTTGCGACGAGGGAAGGGCTCTGCTCGCCGAACCAGAAACCATAGCATGCGAGAATCCCAAGGCTTAGATACTAGGTAAGTAGATACACCAAGTTTAGATCCAGGTTTGCATTCACGAGTGAATTTCAACCTGTCTCGACCCTGAGGTGGCAGTTCTGAGGTGGAAGTTCTGACTGTAGCTCCAGCATGAACATGGTGCTCTGGTCCTCGCTTTCATACCTATCTCACGCCCAATGCTGTGCCCATGCGTCTTCCCATGGGGACGAATCTACCACGATCACCATTACACTTTAAAAACTTCCAGATCACATGATCTGAGTGTGTGTAGGTGGCCTTCTTGGCCTTCTTGGTATTGAAATGCCCGGAGCGAAGTGTGAAGTGGCTGAGCAAGTGAGCGTACCTTGTGTATAGATCACGGTCTCCGCCTTCTGAGCATTGGCGCTGGTACGAGTAATTCAGCACGGTCACACCGGGCTTCACCTCGTAGGTAACAAACATTCAACCTGACTCTCGGAAACGATGTATGTACCAGGGGCGAATCTCCGGCCTTGAGTGGAGGTCGACGTGGCACCATATCATACAGGCGAGCAGAGGTGTTGTATGATCTCCAGGACGCGAGGAGTGCGTACCCGAGATGGTGATGGCTTACCCCGGAATGGTGACGTGTTCTCGTCAACCTATTCGCGTCACGACGGAAACCCGCTTTACAGACTTCGGATGGGATTGTGAAGGGAGCGATCCGCCACTTGGAATATAGCTGGAAACGGGACCAGGCTACGGCGCGTGGCCAAGCCTATGGTTGATGTTGGTACCATTGTCGTCGGCAGGTCTGTCGGCAACACTGCGGTGCCGGCGCTGTTCGTCCTGAAAAGAGGCCAGCAACAACCTCATGTTGCGGAAAATCCAACTATACCGCCAGGCATCTCCCAGTTGGTGTCAACAGTATCAAGCCTCGGAGCTGCACGAATGTCTAACGCAAACTGGCCCCGCCAGGGCTAGATCCACCGAGCTATTCATTGTCGTGTCGAGTACAAGGAATGCCGTAGATCAACGAACGGGACTCGTGCAAGAATTCGGAACGCGTCGGACGGGGTCGGGTGTGGGATATGGGATGTTACGCAGCGAGACGAGTGAGGTTAGGAGTAGCCCTGCTGAGCTTCCGTGGATGGGCACCTTGGGAGGTCGACGCATAGTAGACTGCGGAACTAAAGTTAGCACGGGATAGCGACCGCAACAGCACCGAGAAGCCACAGATATAGGCGAGGGACGATGGGTAACAATGTCAATGGGGAGGAAACCTGTCTTCAATCTGCAGAGAATGGCCCAAAGCCATGCGGCGGCCTTGTGCTTGCTCGGAGAACTCGACATCAATGAAACCATCATGCCGAAAGGGCACCATTCTCGACGGAAGGCTCTTTTCTCACGGAACCACCGAGTCAACTACGATTCCCAGATACCGGCGCAGCGTGTCGCGTATAAAGTCGTCGGCGGGAGTGCGCTGGTCAGACGTTCGGTGGATAAGTAACCGTAGCGAGGGGCGCTGTAGTGCCAGTGGGCCAAAACATAGGCATAGGTAGGCCAGCTGATGGCCCTCGTCACCCTGATTCCTGCGGCTTCCGTCTGTTTCCTGTCTTGATCTCGGAACGAATCGCTTTGATGATTACCTTGTCGGTTGTGTCGTAGTAGTCCGCCACTGGCCTTTCGAGGTCGTAATCGGTGATGGGAACGTGTACCAGAGGGTTAAGGTGTCGGACGCGTGACATAGTCCTTGTAAGCTGGCCAATATCCATGCCACGCTGCGGTGGTGTGGGGTGTGTTTGTCGATTGGGGTGAATGTGAGTGCACAACGTGCGGATGTGTAGGATTGAAGATGCCGGGTGCAAGAACCCCACGCTTGCTGTGATATGTGATTGGTATTGCGCGTGTGTAGGCGTGGGTGCTGCGGAGTGTCTTAGATGCGAGCTCAGATTACCCAGGTCTTCAAGTATGTCCATGGCCAGCACAGAATCTATCTATCGACCTAGGCATGTTAAGCTGGTTACCTGTCTCGGTGATGCCCTCTAACGCATGCCAACGTCAGTGACAGTTAGCACAGTTTGAGATGATTCATATCCATTGAGTTCCCGGAAGACCTAGGTAGCGGTTTCGACCTTCGGTGCTCATTTCACCTCCTCCGTACTGTCAGTACACAATCCCTTCTACCTGGTACCGATAGCCTTCTTGTCCAGCCTCCCCATATCTCACAACGCCTAGGTCACGTCGCGCGATATCTGACAGATGCGGAACACCCTTTCTTGTTTCTTGTGGTTTCGGCGAGCTCGCCATTCGGAACTGGGTCAAAGAATGTAGAGTTCTGCGACTCGCTTCTGAACCAAATCATAAAGCGCATGGCTTGATCAACCTGGCCAACCTTGACGCAGCGGTAGCCACGCGGTCGATCACGTATCGGGAG
Organism: Xylariomycetidae sp. FL0641; assembly: GCA_022376655.1. Lineage (NCBI taxonomy): Eukaryota > Fungi > Ascomycota > Sordariomycetes > Xylariomycetidae sp. FL0641. The sequence continues at coordinate 392,186 of JAJJKE010000030.1, forward strand.
GCGTAAGGCACACCTTCGCCCAAAATTGGCCGTGCGAGGCGATGATGACTTCGTAGATGTCAGAAGATCTATACAGCTTCAAGAGAGGCAACGAGATTAGCCCCGGATCGCTTATCCTCCATGCTTGCTTGGATTCCAACGTGGAAGTCCTTGCAGTCACATTCGAAATGCAAAACAGGATCATTAGGAATACGCTTGAGAGTGAGAGGTCGCTGAACGAGTCGTACATGCAGCTGTAGAGTGGCCAACAGAACCACCAGCGGCAGTTACTCGTCGAGGCCGCTGTTGAAATAAACAAACGGGCCTGGTTTAGAGCGCACGTGAAGTGCAGCGATATCGTCTGCGAATGATCGCACCGCTGCTCGGTAGGCATTTGCGTGAATCGGGATCACCATTTGCTTGGGCCTCGACGCGGCCATCATCGTTTACCGTCTCACATTCCCCAGTAAACCCACTCGTCTGCCGTAGCTGTACCCCGGGACCGTATCAGCGACATTATTCAAAGATTATCGTTGATGGACCACGTCATACCAGTAGTCTGGCAACAAGGCGATGAAGGCCTATGGCCGTACATTGGTACAGTGGATGCATGGGCAGACACTTCGCCCGAACAGCTCGGCTGGTGGTTTCCTCGGGGCACCATCGAATGTGACGAGCGCTGGATTGCTATTGGAGAAGAGAAAGGTCGTTCCTTGCACAGGTTCATCTGGTGGTATCGCACTCACAAGGACTGCAGTCTCCTCATGATTTATATCAAGAGGGACTACAACCCTGCCGATGCGAACTGGCTTGTCGACTTGTTTGGTATTATCAGGACTGCCTCCATCAGGTGCATAACCCACACATTAGCAAACCGGACAAATGTTTTCCTGTGATCTCTTATCAGGTGGCACACCGAGGTATTCCTACACGACTCTCCTAGTGCTCAAGTGGAACGATCTCGACTCGGACGAGATGGGCCATCTGAACGACCACGCGGGATTCGGTCCGAAATCCAAGTTCAATTCACGATGTACAACTGCCGTTTTTGCGAAGGAGACCGACCTGGGATGTGTCCTACTGTTACGTCCGTGACCCAAACTGGGCTTCAAGACTTCCGCTTCGCCGCACAGCACATGCTTCGCACAGGTCACCCGAGAACAGCATGGCAAGAAAGCTCAACTTCCCGGCAGCCGAAGTAGACCAATACCAAGGTGTCTATATGCCTGGTCCCAAGTGATTGGCGTGGGGTGCCACAGAGGGATCCAACAGATGCGAGATGGACTGCTACCAGCCAGGACCGAGGAGTAGATAAGTGAGAACGAGCAACAATCACCAGATCACAAGTCAGGCAGCATAGACATGGATCTGCCTGCACTGCCCCAGTCTCATTCTACAGCCATCAGAGCGGGCTACTGTTTGCCATCAACTCAGCACAGCCGTGATCGTTCCAAGGCGTTGTGACACCTGACAATGGCCCTTCCATCCATCGGTTACGGCCATCCTTAGACCACTCGCGTGAAGTAATGGGTGTTCCAAGTCTACCCATTTATATATCAAGCATCCATTTCTTTGCTCAATCCCTCTCTCTTCCCTGCCATATAAAATAGCTTTATAAAACTCCCCCCAAGGGTCATCCCGGTACCAACACCTTCCCTTACATTTATCGTCCGTGCGCTTAAAGCTATTAACATACAAGCGTGCATCGCACCAACCTCCTTAACATCGAGCTAAATTAGCGCAACCTACGCAAAACACTAAAAACAAATCTAGCGATAATTTTCTCGCTATAATAAATCTTTTAAATACGCCGCAACGCCCGCCCGCTACACTTAACCCCTAACATACTTAATAATTAA